>OX418221.1:55930750-56246569 GCA_948455865.1 Conomelus anceps
TTTCGAACCGCTATAACTAATCAACTTGGCGTTTTAGAGAAAATTGGCTTGGTTAAACATGGTAGAGAACAGAATGTTAGGAATATTTTATAATAAATATTGTGTTCTTATATCAATGGTGACAAAGTTATGATCAAAAACCTTGAAATCAGCAACTTTTTCGAGCAAAGAAATGAAAATTAAATAATAGAGTGAAAAATCAATTTCCGCGCAAAAACACGCCAGTATTTACATTTTCGAACCGCTATAAATAATTGACTTGGCGTTTTAGAGAAAATTGACTTGGAAAACAAAGGTGGAGAACAAAATGTTAGGAATATTTTAGAATAAATATTGGGTTCTTATATTAATGGTGACAAAGTTGATCAAAAACCTTGAAATCAGCAACTTTTTCGAGCAAAGAAATGCCTCTCTAAATATTATTCATCATGATGTATTAATGGAAGTATCTGAGTATAGAACAGTGAAATATGTGTAGAAAAAAAATTGTAAATAAAATCAGACCAACTTTGGCAATCACGTTGATTATTAGTTCACAGCAGTGAGCTAGTTAGGTGAATCTATGCAGAAACCTGCAGAAGCAAACTGTTGTGTTATTCAGAGAGCAATGCTTGTAAATAATAATTTATTTTTTGATTTGCATGGTAACTTTGAAGTTTAATAAATAATCATATTAACCGTTATGAATGATAACTACTCAATATAATAATGCGAAATGCTCAAGGCGATGTTGCGATGTGATTCGATGCTGTATAATTGTCAAATGTAGCATTTGTTTACTTCAAATTTTGATTTTTCTGAGTAATCTGTGTCACGCACAGTATTCTTGACCCATGTGGCACTTAATGCCCAACCAATGTTATTTATGTATTTTTGTAATGTTCTCAATAAATTTAATATTTCTGCTTCCCAAATTATTTAATATACGACAACAATAAACAGTGAGTAATAAGACGATGTTGCCATAAGAGTTTGTTTGAGATTGATAATGGTATAACAGCCGAAACTAGTATCTCACTATTTTTAATAAATGTAGTTGTGACAACTTCGTCTTATTATTCATTATTGGATATCTTCCACAATATCACCTTCACCACTACAAAGAAACAATAAATAGGAAAATAATTAGAGGATTTCCTCTACAATTTATATCAGCATACAAATTACTAGATCAACAAAGCCAGATAACGCTTGGGATTTTTGGCATTGTGGCATTGGATTTTGATCTTAGCTAAAATATGTAAAACAAAAAAATAACTTTAACAATACTTTGGGGACATTATAAAAAAACGTGAATACAACAAACCCATTCTGTGAACTTGGGGAAAAATGTATGGAAGCTTCAAAACAGAAAACAATTGAGACGCTTTCTATAATGGAGCGTTGCAACGGCAAGCGTTGCGTTCATTGCAGGGAGTTTTGGGAATTTGAGAGTTTTCCGGTATGAAATTATTCATCGAATCGCACCAGTATCATTGGCCCGATGCCAGAACTTACGGGACCTGATTATGATTTAAATAATTGGATTGTGTAATAATTTTGTAGTAGCCTACAAAAACGGATTTTATTGCTATATATTTTGAACACAACATAAACGTTATCCGAGCATATTTGAAACTTAAAAATTATATTAGGCTATAAGATATTTCGATATTGAGATATTTTTCTTAATTTCTATTTAATTCCAATATTTGATACTTGGAAAAAACTATGATCATGCCTCATTGTAACTCACTCATATAGCAACTAACATTTTAACAAAGAGTCGAAAAGGTGTTATCCAGAAAGGATATTGTCTAGAGATGGAAAAGTCACCAACTAGAGACTTGTCAAGATTTTTCATCACATTTGGTCACGCACCTACACAAGGGACCAATTTTCCATTGAAATAGTTGACAAAACAATAAGCTGAAAATAATTTAAAAGTTGTAGACCTAATAATAATGAAAAAGTTGATAATTATTAAAGGACAACGTTCCATTTTTGAGCACATAAAATATCTTTCCGTCGTGAGAGATATAAAATAAGGAATTATTGACATGATTATGGTAAAAATGGTCAAGGGAAGTGGCAGGTTGAAATAACGCCCTGGGAAATTAAAACCAAATTTTTATATAGTTTAATATGTCATATATAATTTGTAATAGTTATTTATTTTATATTTAGCACTCTTCTATATATCAGTTCTCTAATTATTGTTATTATTTGTCTTAAAACGAACAAAATATAATTAAATTCTCAGCGACCAAGTTATTTTTAGTGAAATGAGTAGTATAATACTGAACAAATCTTCTAGATGAATAATAATAAATTCATTCAATTTCCATTTTCACCTAGTAAGATTGGCCTATCATTGTTCATTTCATCCAGATTTGAGACGTATTTATTTTGGTATCAATATTTATGACAAAGAATATTGAATGTAGAATATATTTATGCAGAATAAATGGAAATTTCTAGTTATAGACATTTTCAAAAGATACATCAAAAGTAAAACTGATCAATTACTTTCAATTTTTATTCTTGTTCAGCACGAAGCAGGAAGTCGATAGTGATTATTCAGTTTGATTTTTTCTAATATTGAAGTTTTACAATTGCTATCTTAAGATAATTTGATATCTTGTGGGACAGGACTCCCCAAATATATAGAGCCAGTTGTATTAATCGATTTGTAGTTCCAGGTGATGTTCAATTACGGAAAATTATTATTTAGAAAAGAAAAACATCAATCACCATCATCCAACTCATTACCCACGCACAGGTCTCAGACCTATGTGGGCTTCATCCTCAAAAAAAAAGCTTTTAACACCACAGTTTCAATTAGTGTAAAATTTAATTTTCAGGCGATTATTTTTCAAAAATTTTTAGCCGGATCCTCCTTCCATGGGGGTTATTACATATCCACCGAATCCTTCGGTCAGTGCCCCCCCCCCCCAACATACAAAATTTTTATTAATCCGCCACTGGAAGAAATAGGTAGCACCTAACAATGTCATCAAATGTGGAATCTAGTTATAAAGTGTAACAGTTTGAAAGCCACAATGTGTTCAACTACTACAAGAACATTCTCATTTGGTCGTAAGGCAGCAATCTCACAGTACACTGACACTACACGTTCGTTGAGCTTGTAGAACGTTCGAAGAACGTATTAGTTCCAGCTCCATGTTACGTGTTCAACCATGTTAGACATGTTGTTAAAGAGTGTGGGTTGAAAAGGGGAAGGTAAGTCCTACGTTTGTGTGGGAGAAGTAGGAAAGAGCGGTAGGAAATGTCGCTATGTTTGGAGGTGCAGGAAGGAATTAAAACATAGAAATAATACAGCCAGAAAAAGATGATACGGCCATCTAAAATGACATATGAGATAGAGAATATGGGATAAGGATTGATAAATAGAAATAAAATTTATGTAATAATTGACCGAACGAAGAGAGAACTCTGATTCAGCTCCAGCGATTGGCATTTGGTTTGTGTGTGAGTGTGTTCCGCAGTTTAAGCCGAACGGATTGACCGATTTTCTTGAAATTTGGTATGAAAATACTTTGTTCAATAGCCGAGCGACGTGTATATATATATATATATATATATATATAGAATGTTGAAATTCGTTCCAGTTTCAAGATTGGTAAATTTTACCCTTGTAATCACCCTAACTTTTTAAAACTTAATCAGATCAGAATAAAATTGTTCATTCTTTTCAGTGCTCCAAGGCGGTCTTATTTCATATATCACATGTTCAAAATTTTGAAATTTTTGAAATTTGATCATATTTAGTCCCAATTCAACTTTCAGATTTTTTATCTTTTTAACCGTGATTCCTAGATTAGTCTGCTGTAAGTCTGTTTGTAACGCATTTACAGCTAAACGCGAGTACCAAATTCAATGAAAATTTGCATGGATGTTCCTTTAAGGAATGCCCAGCGATGTATGTGTGAAGATTTTTGAAGTTTGGTGGCATTTTAAGGATATTTAAAAGTGGGAAAAGTGAGGCTATTAGGACTACTTCTACAGCAACTTATTATTTTTAACAGACTTCCAAAAAGAACAAGGTTCTACATTCGACCTGTTTTTTTTTATGTTTGTACATCAATCATTCGAACAATATTGAACCGATTTTGATGAATTTTTTTTTAAATGAAAGAGCATTGCTCAGCGGTGGTCCCATCCAAGTTTCGCAAGGATCGGCCCAATACTTAGCGCAATATTAAACAAAAAGGAGCATTCTTCGATGTCTTCATTTCAATCAAGTTTGAATAGGATAGTTCCACATAACCGCCAATCGGATAACCGGTGTCGTTCACCAGGCTGATCATTGTATCATATGGAGCGCTTCACATCTAGACGGTTTCCGAAATCATATGATGCAATGCAATTATTCCGGGTAAACGACATCGGTTACCCAAAGCTGGTTCAGTGTGAAACAAGCCTGTAATGTCCCGTTTGACCAATCACGTGAACTTAATTTGAATCGAGAATAAGAAGAATATAATATTTCAATTAGAATATAACAATTTTATGAAAATTGTAAATAATTTAGTTGATGTTATTGAGTCATAGGAATAAGGTTATTTAGTTTCAATCATAAGAATTTGGAAAAACAGCTGATCTCAGAAGTATTTTTAGTTTTGCTGCTGTGATGGATTAAGAATATTTATTCGCCATTAAATACATGTCCATACAATAGGCTATTTTTGAGGTAATGTTTGATGATCCTTGATGATCCTTTTGTACTAGCTCAAAGTTTATGTTTTTTATATTAAAAAAATATATATGACTAATATCACGAAAAATATCGTGCATAACTCGTCCGGGAAGATGTTAACCATATTCGTATGATAATATCGCACTCAACTTCATCTCCTGCGTTAACTTATCATATTTTCAGTAAACACAATTTTCCACACTTGTAACGTAATATAGGACTACTATTTCAGTGTAGGTATATTCTGTAAAGGACCACATCAAAATGAATCAAAAGCCATTTCACTTTTAAGAAGCCTTTCGCTATTATAATTTTCCTAAATAAAATATTCCACATTGAATAAAACGTTGTAGAATTTTCCTTAGTTTATCCTTTCTTATAAGTGGATTTTTAGTTACTTAAGTTTGGATGTTATAAATTAATTATTGGTTTGCTAATTTGATAAATATTTCATAATGTAGGCTTTAAGAAATTTCTCATGTTTTCAAAGTTTGAAAATTCAACTAAAAAGCTTAAAATAAAACATATTTTAAAACAAAAAAAGAAACCGACTTCAGTGAAATGATAAAATACTCACGTACTAAAAAGTTTAAAATAAAGTATATACTTTAAACTGAGAAAATTTTTAATTTCATACAAGTAATCTTTTGAAGTCGGCGCCAAATTTCCCATAAACTTTTAAAATATAACAGAATTACTCTGTGATGTCTTCCATGACGAAATAATTGAACAATCTAATATCAAAACTGACACTGTATTCCAGTAAAAGTGAGTGTAAATCACATATTTAATTGAAATACAGTGTTAATGTTGATATTAGATAGAATTTCTTATCAATCACTTCCCGGTGGTTCGGAACCTACCTAAAACTGTAGGTCCAAATCATCAATCACCATTATCCAACTCATTACCCACCCACAGGTCTCAGACATAAATTATGTGGGCTTCATCCTAAAAAAGAATTTATAAAACATTTGGCGCCGACTTCAAAAGATTACTTGTATGAAATTGAAAAATTTCTCAGTTTAAAGTAAATACTTTATTTTAAACTTTTTAGTACGTGAGTATTTTATCATTTCACTGAAGTTGGTTTCTTTTTTGTTTTAAAATATGTTTTATTAAAATGAGATTTTCCATCATGTGCAATTGGAATCAGCAGACAAGAGGAATCTCATCTGTTTGAACTATCAGCTTTATGGAATATAGAAACATAGCCTTGGTGATTAGAACAATTGTGCGATGATTATCATTGAGTACGTCGAGTATGTTCCTCTGTGCAAGCATTCTTAATCTTGGGCAAGTGAGGTCTATTGTTCACAGAATTACTAGTATTATAGAATCGATTACATTAGGTAACTAGAACGAGTACCAACAAACAATTCAATCGAATTAATTTATAATCAATATGGCGACTCTGGTAGCGCAGTTGGTTGGATCGCTTGTCTTTGATAAGGCTCTGGCTGGCTTCGTTTCCTGCAGCCTCTGGTTCGAATCTCATTCAGCCTTGAATGCTTCTCATCATTCACCTCATTACCGACGCACAAGTCTCCAGACTCATGTGGGCATCATCCGCAATAAAAAAATATATATTCAATTTGTATTTGAGAAATTGAAATAGCATACATTTGAAAAAGAAGAGAAAATAGTGCCTTTTGTTTGATTAGATTGGAATTTGTTTTAATTGGTGAAGCTCATCCATGTAAAAAATAACAATTGTCATATGATACATAATAAATAAAATATTAGCGTCAATAACGTTTCATAACTAAAGATTGTACAAATGTAAATTCAAGAGTGATTTTCATGTGGATTAACACAGAATTATTGATATTAAGAACGCAGTTCATCATAGAACAGTGGCGGATCCACGGTGGGGGGGGGAAGAGGAAATTTCTCTCCCCCCCTCCCAAACGGAGAAGAAGAAGAAAAAGAAGGAGAAAGAGAAGAGGAAGGAGAAAAGAGGAACGAATGGAAATGATAGAAAACATAGAAGAAGTGGAAAAGAGATGACAATAGAAATTAGTAGGAGGAGAGATGAAAATGAAAGAAGACGAAAAAGGGTAAAAAATAAGGATAAAATTAAAATTAGAAGGAAATGAAGGAGAGTTTTCAAAGTTGTTGATAAGTGAGGAGAATGAGACAGCAATGCCTAACCAACAATTAATTTTCTATGGCAAATATTGTGTACTTCAGTACTTGGTCTGAAAATGATGCCAGTTCTGAAACGGTTTTCTGGATTATGTAGCTTATCAATAGGACTACTATGGCAGACAAAGCAGACTTGTTTTATTAGCACTACTTCACATTCACTGAGATAATCACTCTAGCTCTAGAGCTCTAGAGACGAAATATTTGAACAATCTAATATCATAACTGACACTGTATTTCGATAAAATATATGATTTTCACTCACTTTTACTGGAGATACTGGAGGAATGCATTTCACTTCTAAAGAGAAGCTTTGTTAGAAGTGAAATACATTCCTCCAGTATCTCTAGTAAAACTGAGTGAAAATCATATATTTAATTGAAATACAGTGTCAGTTTTGATATTAGATTGTATAATAATTCATGAAATATTCTGAACATAATTTATCACTTTCGAATTCCTCAAAGTGCTATCAATACGAAACTGGTACTTTGTAAGTTACTGTATGTTCAGTATATTTGCAAAATTGTCAGTTCTTTCAAATTCAACTTGTAAAGTATTCTATTGGAATTTTGATTTAATAAATACTGCAATAGCGCTCATCGGTACAATAATTTACTATAATTCCTATATTGACGAAACACCAGTCGGTCAAAATATTCTTCTGAAAATTTAGACCATAAAGGTTTTATGTACAATAACATGGTATGTATACTCTATGGTTTATACCAAAATAAGGATAAAAAATCCGGAGTACAATTATCTTCAAAGACATCATTCCAGCCTATATCAGAACATTATTATTTTAACAACTGATATCAAACATTTTTTCCAATCACGAGTGATCTCATTTGGACCCGACATTTAATGTGAGTGTGTGACGATGAGATAATAAAACCCATCCTATAGCCGAAAATAGAAAACCCTAGATTCTAGACCCTAAACCCAGTGACACAGCTAAGTTATTCAGCGCTCTAAAACTACCAAATTTTCGTCCCTCCCCCACCCATAATAGCCTCACCCTCCTATCACCGCAAACTTTGTCAGTGACTTTTAGGCTTCCCTGATATCAAGCTACTTTACGATCAAACTCCACAATAGGTGATGAACCTAGAATGTTTACCCATTCCAAATTTTCCTTTTGATTCTAACCAAATCCACAAATTTCTAGTTTTAAATCATTTGTAACTAAAAGAGATTCAATAAGTAATATTTATAAAAAAAATATTATCAAGAATAAAACGAGTTTTTCGAAACATTTAATATCAATATAAAACTAAAATGAAAACTATACTGACCTCATTCAAAATGTCAAAATATATTTATGAAACTATAAAGTTATCTTATGAATTGATGCAGAGGTTCGTCAGTTATTGCTGTATTGAAATATTTCTTAATACTGTATTATCTTTTCTAAAGTTTGTTAAAAGTCCTTTCAATTTTTTTGCTGATGATTTTTTTTTGGAGACTCCAGTTGAGCAATATAAGACAAGTCAGATTAACACTAGTCATACACTAGATACATAATTGTATCACTAGATACAATTATCACACTGTATACACTAGATACCATATCACCTGTATACACTAGATACATATCACCTGTATACACTAGATACCATAATTACTATATCAATTATAGTTGAGGTGAGGCTTAATTTTGATTTGAAAGGAACTCTTGTACACCAAAAAAAGCTTTATCAACTAAATATTTTTTCAATTGTTTTTTAAATATTTCTATATTTTCAAGACTCTTTAAAAACTGCGGTAGCTTATTGTAGAATTTCCTACCAATATAACTAGGTTTTTGTTTGAATAAGCTACTATTGTGACTCACCAAGTGATAATCTCCTCGGCTTCTTGTATTATAATCATGTATGTCAAGATTTTGGTTAATATCATTCGTTTTTACATATAAAGTAGCTTCATACACATATAAGTAGGGTACAATTAGGAGACCAAGTCTCTTGAACAACGGCCTACATGAATCTAATCTATTTACTCTTTCTATACACCTAACTGCTTTCTTTTGGATCTTAATCACCCTATCAAGATTTTGTTTTGATGAATTACCCCATACTAAGATAGCATACCTAATATGTGACAGTAAGAGCCCATGGTAAGCTGTAAAAAGTAGCTTTTTTTCATTCAATCTAACGAGCTGTCGCAGGACAAATACCCCAGATGAAATTTTACAACATGCCCACATGAGTCCGAGACTTGTGCGTGGGTAATGAGGTGCATGATAACACATAGATGCCAGACGGATGAGCGGGATTCGAACCCACAACCGCTGAATCGACAGCAAGTTGAAGTTGCGACACTTCAACCAACTGCGCTAAGCGGCCCGCCAAATCTTGGAATGATCAGTCACTTTTCCATTAAAAGAGTGACCGAGAGGTTTAAAGTGGTAGTTCATGGTTTAACCCCCAAGACATTTTGAAAAATGATCCATCTAATAAATAATCATTTAAACCACTCCTAGACATAAATTCACATATCAATGAGAAACAAAGATGGTTTCATTTTTAGGGATCAAAACTTGTTTGAAAAACAAAATTCAATGTTCTCTTTTCTTTCCTGTTTTTGGAATGATTCTAGTATTTTATTGAGGTCAACGTCAACCTTCTGATTGGATAGATAATCTCAAGTGGTCGAAGCACATTTCCTCCCCAAGACACATTAATGCTTTGAATTGTTTGTTTGACAGATTGGTTTCTATTTTCTTGCAGATTTGACGCCTAGAGGGATCGGACTCCCCAATGAGCTTATTACATGCTACATGCTTATTAACTGTTGCAAAGCTAGTTTTCAACATTCAGTTCGGCCCAAGCTAGGTAACGACCTAGACTAATAGGATATAGTATTAGTACAGAATTATGGAACTTATCAAAAAGATAGTGTCTTTATTGGCTATTGCTAGTTAGTAAATATTTAAAGTTAGTTAGTAGTAATTTACAGTAGTATTTAATAACTTAGGCCTAATCAGGGACACTGTTTCATAACAAAGTACTATCTAATATTATCGAACCTTGTAGCAACTACAAAATGTTGTAGACGTTTTTTGTAGATTGCACTTGTAATTAATTATAGTTGTATATATTGTTACAGGTTCTATCTCTAGAATAACGCTGGCAACACTTTAAATTAACACTCGCACTTTATTAACAAAAATTATCCACAACTCACACTGTTCAGTTATTTCTTACACAAAATAATGTAATCGGAAGTAGATGAATCGATAATGTTCAGCTAAAAATATTTTGCTATACTACTGTACGAAAATCAATCACTAAATGTCAAAAGGCCGATCTAATATTGAATAATAACTGTTCAATAAACTGTTCAATAATTCAAGAAGAATCGTCTAATTCTAATACATAATAGTTGAAACTCTACAAGCACTTACGAGTCACTGTATAAACTGTCAAGTAAGCCTGAATAATAATCTGTCTGCTGTTACAATATACTGCGATCAACACTTCAATCCATACTTAGATGTTTGTTTAACACGGTCTGTATAAGCGCTTACTGGTAAACAGGAACTGTCACTTCTGCCACTTATCGCATTAAATATCAGATCACAACTGAACTCTCTTTTACAACAGTTTCTCCTATTTATACATTTCTCACAATCCAGAAAGAACTAGACAAACTGAGATGTCTCTATTGAATTCTAAATAAACAGATAGAATAGTCTACATGACTGTAGACCACTTTAATTGCCATGATGGAGGCCGCGAGGTATAACATGGACCTTCGACTCCTACTGCATGAGACCGAACACTGAAACTTTTAGGGTGGGGGTAAGTGTTTGGTCAGTTTTTTCTCGGCAGCCGATACCTTAGCTTCGAGTCCGGGTGTGTTTTATTGTCTGAAGTAAAAACATAGTCTCCGTTTGTGCTTCGAGAGAGGACAGTGACCTGAGTGGAGTGGAGTGTCTCAACTCCAGAAACAGCTAAGGGGGAAGTGAGTCGAAAGTTTTCTACACTGACCGTATGTATGCAGAGTGAGAGCGAATGATTTGTGAGAGAGACATCCCTATCCCTACCATGCCAGCCACGCTTCAACCGTTTGAGGGGTAAAGGTCCATGTTATACCTCACGGCCTCTAAGAACATTCGATTAAGTCAATAAATTTCTATGAAATTCTAATTAAGCATTTTAATAAACTGCAAGGCAAAGAGAGTGAGGGGAAAAGTAAACAATTAGCTTAGATCGGAAGACTTGTTGACACAAGCAGATAACGCTGAAAATCACTGTTCATTCTTTATTTTGCCTTGTTCACAACAATATGAAAAGGCGCCAGACCACTTGGAGTTTGAATTAAGTAGCCTATAATAATCCTAATTGAAAGCAATTTATCAATTTCGTCCATCTGATTGAGATGTGTTTACTTCTGTTAACCCTCCAGTGACCCTGAGTAAGCCATCTATTTTGCCTGCTCCATTTCCAAGATAGTGTTCTGCAATATCACGAAAATCATCTATTTACCCAAGATCCGCTTATTTCGGAACAGTTTTGTCTTGCACACATACTGGGCTTACAACCCTGTTGATATTCATGATAATGCACCATATATCACGCCAGGCGGGGCTGCGCGGTACTCCCCATGGTGATAATAAACGGATGCTTTCTCTCACTCAATCCATCTCATTTTCTTTCTTTGTCTTTCTTTGCCTTCCACTTTCTCCTATTTTCATCTCTCTTTGTTATTACTCTGTTGAAGCACTATCTTACGGGCAGACAATTAGTAGAACAAACAAGGGGGAAGACCTGCCTCATTCCCCCATTCATAAATAATCATCCCTTACTTCCGTAACGCAGAACTTACCCCACTAATCATGTTTGATTTCTTTATTATACTTTACGGTACTTTTCTCACAATTCGCGTTTATTAAGTTTTATACATCCATTAGACGCTGCTCTACACGTTTAAAGTTCGTTTTTCAAGAAGACGTTTCCTAAAAAACAACTCAATTCACCCTTCTGCTCTTTTACTCCAGGAAAATTTGAGAGCTATCTCTTGTGTTAATGGGTTCCAATCCCTAAGGTGTTAAAGGTGCTGCAGGTGAAATTATGTGGCTTTTCAACAACAGCCTTGAAATAATTCTAAAATTCTTCATTGTTTCTTCTATTATTATTATTATTATTTTTGCAGATTACGTCTTGGAGACTCCAGTCAAGGAGTAAAAGACAAGTCATATCAACAAATATACAAAATTATACTCTTATACACTAGTTATCATAATTACTATATCAATTAGTTGAGGTGAGGCTTAATTTTGATATGAAAGGAACTCTTGTACACTATAAAAAGCTTTATCAACTAAATATTTTTTCAGTTGTTTTTTAAATATTTCTATATTTTCAAGACTCTTCAAAAACTGCGGTAGCTTGTAGAGTTTCCTACCAATATAATTAGGTTTTTGTTTAAGTAAGCTACACTATTGTGACTATAATAATCTCCTCGGCTTCTTGTATTATAATCATGTACGTCAAGATTTTGGTTAATATCATTCGTTTTTACATATAAAGTAGCTTCATACACATATAAGAAGGGTACAGTTAGGAGACTAAGTCTCTTGAACAACGGCCTACATGAATCTAATCTATTTACTCTTTCTATACACCTAACCGCTTTCTTTTGGATCTTAAACACCCTATCAAGGTTTTGTTTTGATGAATTACCCCATACTAAGATAGCATACCTAATATGTGACAGTAAGAGCCCATGGTAAGCTGTAAAAAGTAACTTTTTTTCATTCAATCTAGCGAGCTGTCGCAGGACAAACACCCCAGATGAAATTTTACAACATATTTTCTCAATGTATGGAGCCCAGGTCAATCGTCTATACAACAAAACTTCTAGATATGCAATGTTTTCTTCCTGGTCTAGTTGATTATCGTTTACAAAGACGTTTATAGCCCTATCTTCATTTGAAATATGTTTGTTTTTGAATTGAAGGTATGGCATTATTTTTTTGTTTATTAAAACTTAATGAATATGATACAAAGATTATAACAAAAAATACGGCCTTCATATCATAATGGACAACATCAACATATTATCGATAGTTTTGAATAAGCTTTCAAATTGGAAGAGAATTTTATCATTAATTTTCTTAACTTTTCATGTGAAATTTAACGACATGCAGTCAAATTTGACTGCATGTCGTTAAATTTCACATGAAAAGTTAATATTAACAACGCAGTTCGTCATGGAACAAGAAATCCAGGAATTAATTTTCTCTTAGAAAAAACAATTAGTTTGGAAAAACTACGGATATTCAGAAGTAACAAAATGTGTCCCTAAGAATCTATAGGAGTATCAAATACAGTGGATAGATAAATTGGAGGATGAATCATTTAAAAAAAATTATAAAGCTAAAGGCTCGTTTCATGAATATAAGTCTATTAATTTTAGATTCTCATTCCAATGAAGAGTATCAGTGGCGCACCCAAGGGGTTGCTCTGGGTGCTCAAGCACCCCCTTGAAGCCAATTGCTATAAGAAGATTTCAATAAAATGCTTATAAACTCGCAGTTTTTAAGAAAACAGAAATTTGAGTGATTCTCAACTTTAATTAAAAATATATTCTCTGTCAGATTCACGAATTCGGTATTATTCAATTGGAGGCTTGCCATCCTTATTAATCGCAAGGCAGTTGCCAATCACACCATCAAAGAAAACAGACTGAATAGAGTTTAAATATCCATAGAGTAATAGAAGTTGTCCCGGAGCAGGTTATCAACGTGCTCTTAAGCAAATGATCCAGAAAATTTTATTTCGTTTTGTGAAAACTCTTACAAAACTTTCACGACAATCTTCACAATGCAGCAATATAAGTAATTATAGCCGCTGTAGGAAGGAGACTCTCCCTACTGCCTACACTAATTCCGTTCAGCGCTACGCTGTGAAGTGCGGAGAAATATTAAACTAAAATGTGATTTCTCATCTAACTGCAGTGGAATCTTAATACATGCATGCATAAGGTTAATAAGACATGCAATTCAACATTTATTAATCAAGCTGGTTTTTTGTTATTTTATTTATCAGTTCTGTTATTAATTAAACTTTGCCAAAGAACAAGAATATCTTCATTTTGAGGGGATTATTTTTTAAAGATTTTTGAGGGGTAGGTCTCAAGGGAACTATTTTTTAATGGACTGCCTGATTTTTGAGGGGGGGAGGACTCAAGGGAACTATTTTATAATGGACTACCTGCAGCACCCCCCCTCCTGCAGATACCCTTTTAGCACTTTGCAGTAAATACAAGTACTAATACTATTTCGAGATACCGTAAGGGTCTCCCCACCAATAAAAGCCATAAGCTTATTATTAATTTATACTAGTAATTTGAACTTTGTTACGAAACAAGTCCCATGACTCCCCTTCTCTAGGGGGAAAACACGCACTGACAACTCCAATAGTTTTCACTTCCAGCCCTTCCCCCCCCCCCCGCCGGGTCATTTCTGGGTGCGACACTGAAGAGTATTATAATTCAAGACAAGGAGGAAATAGTAATTGAGGATTTGAAGAAAATACAAGGAGATTGAAGCCTATAATTTTATTAATTTCTATGATTCGAGTTTTTGCAAATAATTCCATAGAGCAATATACTTCCAGTGTCAATCCGAAAGAAAATTTCCCTTCATTTTCAATAGACAACATCGTTTATTATCAGAAAACTTCGTATTGTTAAAGGAGAAACTTAGATTTATTTTTACTCGTGGATGGAAATTAAAAATAGAATTGTTCCATAAAATTGTACAATAGATTTAATACAGTTCGAGAACCCTTCTCAGATAGTTTGTGCAGTTTCAGTAGAAAATGTTTTCAAGCCCTGGAATTTTAGGTGTTAACATAGTTTTGCAGAACATGAATTATATGTTTTCTTCTGTCCTCTACTTTCCTCTTCTTTCCTTCTATTTTGTTTCTAGCTGTTCTATTATTTCTTTGTTTAGAGTTAACAAATGTTTAGGGTTATTTTTCTTTATACTGTTTTCATGTGATTTACTAATTATTTTGGTATTTCATTGTTTAAAGTCAATTAATATTCAGGATTATTATTCTTTATGCTTTTATTTCGCTTATTGTATGCAATTGACTTATTTCTTCGTTAGCTTAGCGTTTTAATTTTTGTTTTGTGATTTCCTTTTTTGTTTTTAGTCAATCTAATGTATTCAATGAGGTTTGTTTTGGCATTTGCTGTAAGCCTCTATTGTTTGTAATTTTTAAGTATGTATTATAAATAAATAAAATTTGAATTTAGAAGAATAGTATTTCAACAAGTATTCATAGCCTTTTAGTTTATGCTATTAGCTATGTTAGTGTGTTATCTTGGACACTTTCACATACAAAAAGAAAAGAAGAGAAAATTTTACATAGAAACCAAATAGTTTTCAGGGTTATTTTTTCAATAATAGCATGGAGGTAAGTTGTTTTAAATGAATAAATTCATTAAAGTATTTCCTTAAATTTTTGGTAAGTTTAGTACCGGTAGCGGGAAAGTTACTAAACTAGTTTATTACGTCTACACCTTCATCATTCATTAACAGTAATAAAAAAATGTCATTAAATAAATAAGATTTTTTCCTTCATAGCAGATGGGTTTTCGTTATGATGAAACACACATAAAGAAATCTCAGTACTAACTTACATTAGAAGAATATTGAACTAATTCAGTTGATTTAGAATTATTAATTTCTTCAAGGAAAAATAAGTAAAAGAAGAATAAAATGTTGTTCACAGCAACGTGAATAAAAAAAAACACTTTGGAAAAGATAAACTTGCCTAACCACACCAATTGTCTAAACCCTTTGTGATCGGTACTTTTTCGAATGGAGCTCTCTACTTATAGCTTTGATATCTAGTGTCTGGCACAAAATTTAGATCCAATAAATCAAGGTTAATAATCCCCTGAATATACGAGCAGAGAGCATGTTTGGAAGCTATTAAAACCAGAATGAAAAGAAAAGGAAAAACTGGATGAGTTAAATGATGTTATCAATCATTCTCTTTGAACAATTGAATGATAAATTCTGTTTGGAAAGAAAGAATCAATCTTTCCTTTTCCCAGAACAAAAGAACTCAGATAAATTACAAACATCACCGTGCAATGGACCTAGGACATCTTTCATAGAGTAAAAAAGCTAAAAATGGTAAATAAAACCTTAATAAACACTCACGCCGTAACGTCAATCACAATTTCCACTTAGAAGTGTTTTTCAATTTTTTATTTTATATTAGTGGAAACAAGATAGATCTTCAACATCATAAAAATTGTTGATGATGTAGAAAGCTGGATATGTAGCTTTTGGATTGAAATCATACAATAGACTTCGACTAAATGACTGTCGTCAATTAATTATACAGTTAATCTATTCACAGTATTTTAAAGCATATATTCACAGTTCATTAATGAATTGTGATTAATTAATGAATTCATTCATGAATACAGTGATCTATTGTATAATAACAGGTAACAGGACATGAGGTTATTCATTCTTGAAATTGAATACTGAACGCAGTCACAAGTTATGTATGAAAATTATTTTTTCCTACAGCTGATCGTAAAGTAGTTCTTTACGTACTGAAATCTAATTGTAAAATACCTCTTTACTGCTCCGCAAGCGGTAAAGTACTTTACGCTCGCCAGCTGTTTTCTTTACGCTTCTGTTTTGATTTTGATGTCTTCTCATTGGTGGATCATGGAATCCGTGAGAATCACATAACCTCAAAAAAGTCGAACGCTAACCAAATCCGCGCACGGTCTGTGACGTTACAAACTACAAACTTTTATTGTGTTTGAATCCAGAACTGCAGTTGTAGGAAAAATATTGTATGTATTTCGCGCGTGAAGCTTCTTTATCGCTCTCGCAAAATTACTGCGCTCCGCTGTGCGTCGCGCAGTAAATGTTTTGGCTTGAGCAATAAAGTCGCGCTTCACGCTCTTAATACATAAATAACTATTACCTCACAGACGTGACACAAAAATAGGCACTTTATTGTTGTTCAATTTTTTTATTTTTCAAAAAATGTTACTACGAAAACTTTAGCACAAAAATATTGTACAATTCGCTTCCCAGAAAATCAATGACGTAGCACACTGCAAAAGCTCTAAAGTACAGTATATAACTGGATAATAAGTATAGGATGAAAGTACAGAAACCATTATTCCAAAAAAAATTGAACTCACCTAGGCATTCCAAACGGTACTCAAACCTATTCTACAACAAAGTGTCATAGTTTAATTGGTTCATAAATAAATAAATAAATATTTTATTGTCGTTGGGCCCAAGGGCAATTGACAAGGTCATGAGAAGTACAACAAACATTAATAAATATATTACAATGTCAATATTAGGCTATAATGGCACTCGTATTTTTAAAAACTATAATAATAAAACCATAATGTACACTTAAAAATGTAATACAGTACATTACAAGCATTAAGGCTAAGAAACATCATTGAGTATTGCAGTCAAAGAATTCAGTTAAGCTATAAAATGGCCTTAAAACTAGCCAGTCGTTAAGTTCTCTCTTGAACTTGTCCATATTAAGGCAACTTGTAATCGATTCAGGTAGGTGATTATATAGTCTTAGTCCTAATGTGTTGTATGAATCCATTGTTTTAGAAAGCCTTTGAAATGGAATTTCCATTTTTTCTCTATTTCTGGTATTGTGGGTGTGTATATTACACCGTTTCTTTAGATTATTGCGGTTCTTTCTTATGTATAGGATCACATTGAAAATATACAAGTTAATAACAGTCAATATTTTTTTATTTTTGAATAAAGGCCGACAGTGATCAAGATAATCTGAATTGGATATTACTCTGATTGCTTTTTTCTGTAAGAGTAGAATTCTATTAATGTGTTTACTGTTACCATAGATTAGTAAACCATATGAAACTATGCTTTGAAAAAAAGCGAAATAAGAATTTCTAATATACCTTTCAGGAACAATATCCTTCAATTGTCTTAACAGATATATTACCCTGGACAACCTGCCTGAAATATAATTAATATGAGGTTCCCATGTCAATTTGCTGTCAATCATCAGGCCAAGAAACTTGAGAGTATCAGAACCCTGATTTGGAGTAAGCTCTCTAAGACCAAATGTCATGGACTGAGTTTTGGCTTCATTTAGCAAGAAACCATTTGCCCTGAACCATTTGGAAGCCTGAACCATGGTGTCTTCTGTCAATTTTTGTAGAGTTTTTACATCTGAGTGAGCATTAAGGAAAGTTGTATCATCTGCATATAGCATGGTGTG
Source organism: Conomelus anceps (assembly GCA_948455865.1). Lineage (NCBI taxonomy): Eukaryota > Metazoa > Arthropoda > Insecta > Hemiptera > Delphacidae > Conomelus > Conomelus anceps. The sequence continues at coordinate 55,948,877 of OX418221.1, forward strand.
AGTAGTAAGAGCCTGAGGTAGATCATTAATCATTATGACAAACAAAAGAGGTCCAAGTACAGACCCTTGTGGAACGCCATATTTTACTGTAGCAAGGTCTGATTTTTCTTTCCTGACATGCACAGCTTGTTGACGATTACTCAGATAGGACTCAAAGAGGTCTAGACTTTTCCCATTTATTCCATAATATGCTAGTTTATCTAATAGGATTCCATGATCCACGCTATCAAACGCCTTGCTCAGGTCACAAAAAGTCGCCTGAGCAAAGCTTCTATTTTCAAATTCTGTTATCACAAACTTTATTAACGAATCAAAGGCATTTGTCGTTGATCTACCCTTCACAAAGCCAAATTGATTTGCAGATATAACATTAAGCTTTACCAGATACTCATAAACCTGTATATATATTACAATCTCTAGAATCTTTGAAAAGACTGGCACTATTTGTATAGGACGGAAACTAGATGGCGCATCTTTGGGACCATTTTTATATATTGGTACAACCTTTGCCACTTTTAATATGTTGGGGAATATACCCTGCAGAAGGCATTTATTTATACAACTAGTCAATGGTTCAATCACGCATTCTTGAATATGTTTCAGGAGGTTGTTTGTAAGGCCATAGAAATCTTCACAATTAGACATCTTCAAATTTTGAATAATTTTAAGAACAACCTCCTGAGTGACTTCATGAAATTTGAAGTGGTTGTTTTGAGTTTTTATGTTTGTTTTATTCAACATATCACTAGCTGATAAGGAGGGCTTGATTATCTTTTTATGTACTCCATCAATTACATTTATGTAATAATTATTCAAGTCATTTGGTGCAGGAGGAGGAATGCTATGTCTCTTTTTAGCAGAAGATATTGACTTAATTATTTGCCACGCTTTTCTACACTTATTTCCAGAGGACTCAATCATATATGCTACCGAACTTTTCTTGGCCTCGTTAATTGCTACTTTGTATAATCCTCTACATCTTGAATAAATTAATTTGTTGTCTTCAGTTTGGTTTTTTTTTAAATTTTCATGTGAGAGAGTCAATAGAATTTTCAATTTACTGAGTTGAGGTGTGTACCAATCGGCCTCTTTACAATTTCTTCTCTTATGTTTATTGAAGGTTTGGTCTTTACTTCTTTACAGGTCATTACAGGGATTGTCAAGTTGAAATAGTACAACACTACATTCAGCATAGATTCAAACATCTCACTAGCATCCGATTTAATTAATGTTTCCCGCCAGTCCACAAAATAGAGAGAATTCTTTAAGTTCATTAATTTATCTTGTGTTTTTGGTCTTGTGACTATTGTGGCCTCTTCCACTTTAGACTCGACAGGGCTCTGTGCCACCTCAATCCACACACAGTCATGATCAGAGAAGGCGAACGTCAGAACGTCAGAGACTGCACAGTCTTGATGAGCATTGGAAAATATATTGTCTAAACATGCTCGATCTCTTGTGGGCTTAGCATTAAACAATCTATAATCAAACTGACGCAAGAGGTTCACTAAGTCATTGGCGTAATAGTTCCCTTGCGTGATGTCAAAAACGGAGTTAAAATCACCACCAAATACAAACGTAAAATCTCTGTAACAATTTTTTGTGAGGTATAAAAATGTTTCCTCAAGCTTGGCGAGAAAACGCTTTGCATCTCCACTAGGTGATCTATACACTGATACAACAAGCAATTTTAACTCGGTACTAACTATACATGTGGCTTCAAAATCACGCTCAATGCACAAAAAATCCAAACTCATGTTATTACACAATGAGAATAACCTCTTACTGACAAAAATTGCTACCCCACCATTCTTTTGCTTAACTCTACAGTAGCTATTACTTAATATGAAATCATCAAGCTTAAAATATACAATTTCATCGGACCGCAACCAGTGCTCACTAACACATAACATATCAAACTTGTTATCAACCAAGTACTCATTAACAATGTTGAGTTTTCTTTCAAGCCCCTGAATATTGAGATAGGCAATTCTCACATTAACCTTGTGGGTTGATTCACTAAGTGCTGGGCTATTGGGGCTAGCTAGGCTATCTATAGAACAATCTATACTTCTAAAAAAATATTATTATTATTTCCGTATTGACTTAATGGTATAGTAATGTTGGATGACTCTACAGTGGCACTGATTCGAGTTACAGTATTCAGTATCGTGTCAACAATATATCTTTTACCGATTTTATTAAGATGAAGACCATGAGTCGTGTGGAATCTTGCTCCAAGAGAACTCAAATCAGAAAAAACGACGTTTGAGAAGTGCTTGCCAATGTTTCTTAAGCATTCGTTGGTTTTATGAACTTCCTTATTTACACATGACCACTGAGGAAGATCATAACGGTGCGGTACGGAGAACATTAATACATTTGTGTGTCGCAGTTCCTGAAGTCTCCTTTTGAAAGATCTAATTAGATTGTTTGAGTCATTGCATGCTACGTCATTAGTTCCCGCAATGAGAACTACGAGATCTTCCTTATGCATATCCGAACATATACTTTTGCACTCTCCCGTCACTGCTTCAAATTTGGCTCCCGGCTTCATCATGTTTAGAAAATCATGTTCACTCTCCGATAAGACGCCCTTGGCAACCTGTCTTCCCTGACTATCCGAAAAACACCTAATTTTCACTTGCTGTTTTCTATTGTAATTGCTCAAGTTCTTTTTTATTGATACATGATTTGAATCATTAGTTGATTGTAAGTCTTTTCTTTTTATCAGTTGCGCATCGGTTCCTTTGGAATTTGCCCACTCAAATTGGCTCTCACCCTGTCGCTGCCTCAAACCATCATATGATGCAGATTTAACTAGCACCCCATATTTATTCTTCCATTGGTTGGCTTCATCTCTGAACATTCCATTCTCACTCCGTAAGGCATTGTTGTCGGCCTCCAAGGTTTCTATAGTGACGGCCATGGATTCAAGTTGATCTTTGGTAGCCAGATGATCTTCCTTGAATTTTAGCGTCATTGAACTGGCCTCAGCTTTTTGAGTTTTCACTTGATTTTCGAGTAATTCAATTTTAATCTTCAACTCTTGTGTGAGGGTAATTAAATCATCTCGTTGCTGAAGAAGCTCAACTACGCGCATACTATCTGAAGGCTCAGTTGAGATGGTTCTTGAGGTTGGCGTATTAACACCCATATCACAGGTGGTAGGTGAGGAAAAAGTACCTCTGCCATTTCTAGGAGTTTCTGGAGATTCTGAAATATATTCTGAAGTTAATTCATATTTCGAATCGTCACTCGTAGTATTCAACTCTTGAGTCGGGTGGTTGTGCTGTCCGCTTGTATCTAAAACTCTATTAATACAGGAGTTTGTCTTCAAACTCACTGGACAGCCCTTGCTGAGACATCTCCATGAGATTCTACCATCAACCATTTTTTATTAAAAACATGCTTGAGTGATTGTCATCATTGTCATGGGCGCCACCACATAAAAGCAAGGGGGACAGGGCTCCCCCCTGGCCGCTAGGGAAAAAATAGCATTACATTCATCACGTATTTCAAAGTTGCAGTTTCATAGGAAAAATATTTCAATGAAAAGTATTTAAAATGATTGAAAACTGTTGTACATGTACTTATTTCTGTACAACTTGTATTAGTAGGCCTATCATACTTTGTACAATATTATTTTGCAGGAAGTTCAAGAGTTGGCTAGGGGCTAGAAATAAAACAGGCAACGAAAGCCTTAGTGGGCTTTGCCTGATGTCTGCACACAGACAATTTTTGAAAGAAAAAAAGAAGAATTTGTGACAAATTCAACCAATTTGTTTGCCACTGAAAGTAGAAATAAAGCTTTGTTCAAGTAAAGCTTGATGTAAATAGAAAAATATTAATGAATAAAGCTAATTGTTACAGACTGATAAATTTGGGATTTTTTTGTTGCCCGCATCTTTTTTTCTGTTGCAGGTAATTAGGTGTAAAAGTCATAAAACAAACTTCTAAACTCACCAATTTTACTCTGATTTTTTCAAAATTTTCCGGGGGAAATTTTCCATACCCCCAAATCCCTCGAAAGGACTGGTAGCCCCCTGAAAAATTTCCTGGTGGCACCCTTGGTGATTGTATTTTTTATCAGTTTTAACAGTAATTCTTTATTAACTTTTTAAGTGAATTCAACGACTTGCAGTCAAATTTTCATTATAAGTAGAATTTACTTACTCTGTAGGCCGTTTTCGAGGTATTTAATCTCAGCAATCAAATATCTCATAGCTGCATAACTCTTGATGATGAGATTCAATACCTCGAAAACGTTCGGCCTACAGAGTAAGTACAGTACACGCCATATATAGCTGTGCCCGTGTGTCCTTGAAATACCTTGTAGATGAAGTAAGGTTCGCGGGGTGATATCAATGCCTTTCTACATACGTCTGCTGTCTTCTGCTAACATTGAACGCTACTGTACTGCAGTCAGTGCATTGCACTTATAACACTGCGTTCAGATTGCTTGCATTCGGGCTGTGATTCGGGTTTAATTGTTGGTCAAGTGTTTCTCCTCTTCGTTGTTATTCTAGTTTCTTAAAGTGGAATTCGTAAAAAAATGTATATTGCAACCTTAGAGTCCAACTTCATTCACTGAAATGAACAAACTAGATCAGTCAGTCTGCTGCAAAGGCGAAGACAAGTTGCTTTGTTGTATTGTTGGAAGTGCCTACAGGGAGCATAGATACACGTGTTTAGAATCTTTGCAAAATCTCACCAAATAGGTCTAGTCAGATGATTCTTTCACAGAAAATGCATTCAATTTATTCTCTACATTTCATACACTCAATGTATATGAAAATTATTGAAGACAAAAAAGTTACTCGATACATAACTTTTCAATGTCATGAAAATTATTGGTTTGTAAATTTTTTGTATTAATTGTCTTGTTCTCGGAAAATCTTTGATTGAAATGGGATTTAATCGATGGTTACGGCATTCTCGAACTGTTTTTATTATATTACCAAAGTTTCATCGATTTCCAATGAATGGTTCGACAGTAGCTATGTTGGGAATGAAATGTGAACACATTTTTTGAATGAAGTCTGGTTTTTATTAAATTCCAAATATCTTTGTAATGAGTAGATTCTCGTTGAAAGTGCAAAGGACAAAAATGATGCACATCCCTTTCTAGCCCACTGTTGCTTACAAGCAACACCGTGAATTGAAAGCATTTACTCTACACATATTCAATTTATACTCCATTTGCCCACTGTTTCTTTAAAGCAACAGTATTTAGTACCTTTTCCAGCCACTAGAGCTGTACTGGCGCCTACTTCTTAGCTGTAAAATCGTGTAGTGAACATCAGTACACTGCCACTAGGATATACGTAAAAACCATGATCTTTCATGAAGTATTAAATGCTAAGTCTTATATTTTTCCATGCAAAAAAAATATTTTCATAATTTCATATTATTTCTAGACCTATTTCATGCAAGGAATTTGAATTTGGAAAATATGTTTTTTCATAATCCAGCATAAATGGCATGTTGCTTTAGAGCAACAGTGGGCCCTGGGTACATGGACATGTGAGGTTATGTTAGTGCTGTTTACATTCGGTTTCGGGAGTGTTGATTGTTTTTTTGCTCTACATTTTGCGTAAATAAATTGTATTTCAAGTGTAATTCGAGTAGTGGAGATCCTCAGTGTGTTATAAAATATCATTTTAGTGTTTTAAAAAAAGAATTCTATTCAGAAAGTTGACAAATAGTGTAACTTCCCGAACTATGTGATATGTGTTTGTGTTTTCCAAGGTGAATTGAAGACCACACTACGATATAAATCGTGATTTATATTAGTTATTTCATTTGAATTCAATTTCAATAGATCTTTTTGCTAGTATCACTTCCTATATTTCACAAATTACAAAGTATGAAGTTCATTGTTGGTAGTGGTAATGTGGTCTTCAATTCATCATTCTTCTTTATCGATATTTTCCAGCTCAAAACAACTTGAATAATTTCAAACAACTTTAGTATAAAATGAGTAACATTCTTTGTGAGGATGAAATTGAAAATCTTCTAAATTTATCTTTTGATGACTTTATGAATGTGGTAGAATTGCCCGATGGTTATGACTCTGAAATTGATGATGAAATGGATGATGATGGTGATAGGGAAGGTGATGAAGTAATAAAACTCTCTAATCACAACACTCAGCAGAGAAGAAGGGTCGGTGCAAGCAGTGCATCAACACAACAACGCAGATGTGGTGTCAGAAATGTAAGGTGCATCTGTGTCTGACTGTGAAGAAGAAATGCTTCCATGAATTTCACAGAAATAAATAGGATATAAACTGATAAGACAATAGAACATTTCAATTTCAATGGTTGATAAAATTTAGTATATAATATAATGATTTATGCACAATTTATAATCTATTAGTGTTATTAGTGTATTTGATAGTTTATTAGGATGTAATGCAAATGTGGTGCAACAACGTGGTAAGTTTAGTAGATAGTAATTATATTTAGATATATAATGATTAACAGACAATATATTATTATTTATTAGTGATTATTAGTATTTTATAGTTTTTTATTATTATTAGTATTATTTATGAGTGATATTAATAGTAAAATAATAATTATTATGAGTAATTGGGATTTATTTCATAACTAGTGATAATATTGCTTGTAGTCAACACCGCAAGCCCACTGTTGCTTATAAGCAACACACCCCCCAAAAAAAAACTGGAGGGGGGATTTTTTTAAATTTATCATTTTTTGCATCTCTGAACTCAACAAACATAAAATAAACAGAGAAATATTTTTTCACAGACTTATTTCATAATTTGGGCTAGAAAGGGTTTTAATAGAATGAACTTTGTTTTAAAACAATATTCGAACTTTTTGGAAAATGGTTAAATGTTTTCAGCGCGGGTAATGTCGTTCTCTCCTGGCCCTTTGCCGGCGGGCACAGCTACGTGGCGACTACTGTAAATTCTATTTATTCTTAATGAAAATTTGACTGCAAGTCGTTGAATTCACTTAGAAAGTTAATATTAACAACGCAGTTCGTCATGGAACAAGAAATCCAGGAAGTAATTCTTTATCAGTTTTTCTACATTGTTTTCACATGTATAGAACTTTAGATTTACATTTTTAGGTTTTTAGATTTTTGAAAATAAAATATTATTTTTTCTGTGTAGATGTATGAGTAAAGCATGAAAAAGATGAAACTTTCAAGTTGAATTCAAGCGCAGGCATAGGAAAAGTAAATCCGGTGGTTCGGAACCCACCTAAAACTGTAGGTCCAGCTCATCAATCACCATCATTCAACTCATTACCCACGCACAGGTCTTAGGCGGCGTTCACACCGGCACGATATGCGACATGCGATTTATCTTAAACGATACGTGAGACGCGACACGCATGGACAGATACTTGAAATGTAGAGGGAGGCGATAAAAATGGTTCACACCGAGGCGATTGTGCAATATATCGTAAGCGATGAATCGCACCAACTGCTGCATGCTATAAATATCATTTAGTGCTGCATGCTAAAAAATATCGGTTATATCGGTTATGCTTATATCGGTCTTTGCGATTAGTTGCATACGATACGAGGAAGGAATTTGTTAAGTAAACAGACATAGCGTCATACCAAACCTACAATATAGTACTCCAATATTCTTTCTCCTCTCTCCTTCATGCTATTGGTACATGCTTTACGATTAGTTGCATATTGACTTCGAGTAGTCAACATGTCGGGAAGAGAAGACAAGGCTGTATTGCATTTTATTAATTTAGTAAAATCTCGTCAGTGCATCTGGAACTATACTCTAGCCGAATACAGCAAGACAGATGTGACCAGTGCTGCATGGAGGGAAATTGCATCAGAAGTGAAAGACACAGGTAAATGCATTGTTTATATTATTCAGTATGTAAAAGACAAACAAGTAATCAAATTGTTATATTACAAATTCAAAATGTGAATATTTTTTAAATCTGATACAAGAAATAGCTCAAACTTTTCTAGTTGAATTATCAATGAATTACAATTTCGTCATTATCTCATCGTTTAAGATTCTATCCATATCAGAGACAAAAACATCAGACATTTACAATATTCATGATTCATTATAATATTATCATCTCTATAAATCCTTCAAGAACTCAATCATTTCGTCTGTATGAATAATTAGAGAATATAGGTACTGTATTAATAACATACAATATAAAGAACGAGGAAGTTCGGTTATTTTGAAAATCAATTTTATACAAATAAAACAGTACACACTTCAACATTTTTTACGGTTCATGATATTCCCTCCCTTCACATTCTTATCGCAGAGGTGGCGCCGATTTATCGCCTGCAGTATGAACCTTCCTTGCGATATATCTTAACGATGTTTTCAATAAGATATATCGCATATCGTGCCGGTGTGAACGCCGCCTTGGACTTCGGTGGGCTTCATCCACCGAAAAAAATAGAACTATCCCAAATCTGACACAATTTGGAATTCCGGGGACTTTAATGCTATATCATTCTCATAATAATTAAGGTATTAGTAATAATTACGATACATGAGTTTTGAAGTACAATGAATGAACCTATAATTATTATTGCCTGAGAAAATACTTTTTAAAGGTCCTATAGAACCAGCCTGAATAATCTTCTGAAATAAATATCTTACATAAAAATAGGTCCACTACTATAATTATGTTGGCATTGTGTATGCTCAATATAATTAAAAGGACCCAAAATGGCATCTTCCGAACAGAAAATTGTGTGCTCTTAAAACTTGGTGTATCGGTATACATTATTCCTCTTACTACGAGCATGAGTGAAGGGTTTATAATGTTCATAAGTGTTTATGTTTCAAATTCTTTGAGCAAAAACCCTACCGGTATCGATTTTGGAGTTCAAGTGACAAACATAACAGCTATTTGTGTAACTAGAGCGAAAAGTGGGGTTTTTCTGAACCGAGAGAAACAGTTTTTTGCACGAGCCAAAGGTGAGTGAAAAAAGTTTCTCGAGTGCAGAAACAATACTTTGTTTCTGCACAATTCATCTCACCTACTATCTGATTTATCTCAAATGCAAGCAAACATTTGACGCACAACGGCGAGTTCAATTCAGTTAAATCTTTGATAGCCGAGTGCGTATCGGCTAAATCGGTTAAATCTTTGATAAAAGGCGTTAGACTGAACTTGGAAAAGTCGACAAAATTTTTTATAATTTGTTGTGTATGATATTTCAGTAGCTTTACACCTCGCATTTTATTCGTATTATTCTCTTGAAAATAAAATCGTTTTTTCAAGAATGGTAAAGTGAATTCAAATGCGATCTCCAATCAACATCATTTTTAAAACACTAGTTGAATATTACAATTCAGAACTGTTATTGGATTAAAGTTTAAATACGCTGCCAAATCATTATGAATAGCATCTGTTGGAATCTGGAGTCAATGTGATTCTTTATGATTCCTTATAACACATATAATTAGGTACGGTAAGGTTGTTTTTAACAACAATTAATTGAAGGATATACATATCAGATAATTTATTGATTTCGAATTCCTCAAAGTGCTATCAATTAAACTGAAGAATTCAGTAATAGCTGGTATTGACAACAGCATTGAATGGCTAATGAAAATCGATGATCACTACACAAAAATATTTTGTTACCGCCGGGAATCAAACCACGGACCTAACCACGGTTATAGGCATCTCAACCACCAGATTACATTGACCATTCTGTTAAGAAGCGATCATTCTAGACTTGGCCGTATTGGATCGAAGTTCACAAAATGGTTTTGAAGTAACTGACAATTTACTAAACCACCAAATAGACAAATATAAACAACAAAATTTATTAGCAATTCAATGCTGTTGTCATATCCGCTATTGCAGAAATCTTGAATGCAATTGATAGCTCTTTGAGGAAAACAAAATTAATAAGTTATGTTGTATATATTTGGTAGTTTGGTAAATTTTCAATTCCTCCAAAACCAATTTGTGACGAATACTAGTTTGGTAAACTAGTCTATATAATCTATTATTGTAAACTATATAAAACACAAATCCAAAATCCAAAACAGTCAAATATCAGTCCATAACTCATCAGAAGATTGCTAACAATTTAAAACCAATCAGACATTATATAAATTTTTTTAGTCTTTATTGCAGGTTTTATCATAAATATTACAGTACTTGTATGTAGAATCGATAGGGCATAAATTACTGTGTTCGGTCTCTATTAATGTTTTCATCACATTACTTAAATGTAGAAAAGTGAGTTTGTGTTAAACATTGATTGTACAAGTTGGTGCCTAGAGCGTACCGACTGAGAAAAACCCAACAACCGAAATGAGAAATTCATTTAACAGGTTCACTCTAATAACTCTCTTACTAGAGGGTTCCCCTTTTCATTTAGCACAGTAGATTTCTAAATTACTATGATAGTATATATCATCTGAAAAAAGTATAAACAAGTTGAAGAAAGCCTCAATAAACGTATCCTGAAGTAAGACTCACTATTAATATGTTTCCATCTTATATTATGAGTTATAAAACACAATTGAAAAACGAATATCAAATATATGATTTGTAACATTAATAATCACTGAAAATAGACTTTACTAGTGAATGCAACACTTACTTATTCGTGTGATGGTCATTTCGCATAATTGAAATGCTTCCTTGGACACGGCTGGAAGCCTACTCATGTCTGAGGAAGCATTACAACAGTACAAAATGACCATCATACGAATAAGATTCGAATATTATTCAAGGTTCAAATGGATTTAAACATGCCGCCAAAATTTTATACGTCCGAATGCACTACCAACATGATAATGGGGTCTCAAGCTGTTAGGCGATATGAAAAGGTTTGTCGTCTTGAAATCTAATGAATAATTTCAAAGGATACCTTTCAGAAGAAATCAAAGTTTACAGAATAAGAACTAGGGAGTTGAGATGGAAATATCTTGAGTTTTGTATATTTCGTAAGTTCCTGTGTTATGAATCGCCATTTCAGATTTGAACATGAAACAACTATCGAGAACAATCGGAGTTGACTTATTTTTTCACAAAAATATCATTCTTTCAACAATAAAACTGGAATTCAAATATCAATTAAAAAATGAAATAGTTCAATCTGAGTTTTATTTGGGAAGCGATTAGAAGCGATGATCAAGTGTGCGCATGCTCACAAGAATCGCGCCGTATCTCGTGCCCAAATTTTTGACGACATGGCTGCTGCATTTGATTAGTTGAGTTGTTGGGTATAAACTATGCGTTAGACCCTTAGTAGTTAGAAAAGTTTTCTTTGATTTACTTCTTTCTTTGAACCGTAATCTTTTTTAAAAATGGGTGGATATCTTTCGGAACCAATCAAAGCCAAAGAATCTGATGATTTCGAATCAGAACGCTTGTTATGTGGTGCTAGTTCTATGCAAGGTTGGCGTGAGAACCAAGAGGTAAGAATCTATCATATATCATATATCTGACATAATTTACATTCTCTGGTCGAATTATGTTAGTCTGAAATTTATATGCCTTTCAAGAACCAGTCTCTTGATATTTTTAAAGAAAAATTAATGGTTGATGGTAGCGTGGCTTTGTACATGTTCATAACAGAAGCACGTTTTTGACTACAGGTGATTTAACGGTCAATCGACGCATATTAAAAGTATTTAGATTATTTATTTACTTCTGTCTGACTATTTTGAATTTTCTTTGAAAATTCAAATGAACTATTCCTAATAGAAGATGAGCTTACTCACCTCATCCATCATTATGGCGGTTCGTGTGTTTGAGGTTATTGAATTGTAACGTTTTTTTATTAAAACACACCACAGTAAGTTATATTAGCATATTCTTTTCGTTCCATTTAATCAACTAAGCGCAACAGATATCTTCCATTAAATTTGAATTTAACGTAGGCCTACTCGTTTTGTGCAACAATATAAAAATCTAATAGATTCAACTAAACGGCCGGCCAGTAAGTTGACTTACAACTTGGATTGTTTTATGTTCTGTATTTTGAAAGGTTTATTTGGACATTCTGAAGGTCAAGACTGTTTGCTTCGTCTTTTTATTTCATATTACGCTTCTTTGTTTAATGTATTTCTATACCGGTAGGCCTACTAAATTTTTGGAATTTAGTCAATTATGAAAAAAGGGTAGGCTACGTATTAACCATTAACGCCACCGCACCGATTGACTACTTTGAATAAAGTGTTTTATTTTATGATTTGTCGCAAACATTTTTGGAGTAGATTGAATTTTTAGCGGTGCCGTTGATACGTAAGTACCGGAAAAAGATTTAGGTTGCCGTTGACATCTATGTAAATGAAAATGGCATTGTGATAGAAGCTATGATGAATGCCTATAATTTCTTTTCCGTTTAATCCTACTATTCCATTCTTATAAAATGTAGGCTAGTTTCTTCGGATGGACTGAAGTTGATTGATTCAGTGAAACATGATTTCATGCTTCCAGCTTTCAAAGCATCATGTTAATTTGACTTGATAAAATTAAATCAGTATTATAAAAATCAGAGGCGGCTTTTCAAGAGCTACAAAGTACAGCCCGGCGTACCAAGCTCTAAAATGAAGCTATATATGTTTTAAATTTTACAATGCGTAAAGTTTCCGGAACGTAGCTGTGCACTCGTAACCTTGTAACAGGATATTGACGAAGTTCGTGGGGTGTGGTTCGTGGAGTGTTATCTGGGAACATCAGACTCGGCAGCTAGTTTGTGCTTGTAACGAAAAACGGACAATGTTATCAGTACAGGTAGTGTCAAACTCTTCTAGCCCTCCGTTGGAGTGCACAGATAGCTGTCGGCTATGCAATATGCATATTTTAATATGGTTTTTCCCATAGTATTCGAATTTATGCCTTTAAGCATTCCCCTCTTTCAATTTATTTAATCCTAGAGTATAACAAAGCCAATGATACAGCGGATGGCAGCATGGCTAGTCGGCGGTACCTAGGGCTTGGTTGCCTTAAATACTACTTCAAAACACCATTTTCTAAATTTAAAGAATGGTAATGGCAATTGAATGGTAAGTTTTGCCATCGTGATTACTTTCATTCAACGGTGCCAGAAAAATATACTTTAAATGTTTTTTTTTTCTTCAAGAATACTGTATTTTAAATTGTTGTGGAATTTAGAATAGGCAAATAAATTTTATTTTGGGATAAATATTTCTATGTAACAGCTGAACTGAATGTTTGAGAATCGAACTCATTTGGTCTGATAAATAGGCCTAAAAATAAATGTACTAAAAAAACGTTGCATTCTCTTCTAAATTATGAAAGATCTCTGAACCGGCCTCACCACCTTATTCCCTTCTCTGATAGGTTCTAAAATATGAAATATTACGATGGGGGTTCCATATCTAGGTGCTAAGCTGTAACAACTTTTTCACCTTAGAGCCGCTATCGTACTGTAGAAAATTCGTACTGTAGAAAAATTCCAAAAAAGATTCAGTTTTCTAACAAATTTCTTGAATTTCATTCTACTGACTGAAGGTTTTCGGGATTGATATTGATACATTCGATCATCTAAAATAAGAGTAAATGATTTACAAAAAAAATGTTACTCGTGATTTTTCATAATTCAGTATTGTGACTTAATGCTTTTGATTTTTTATTTCATGAAGTAGGCTATACTTATACTGCCATTTATGATTCATTCCAGGATGCCCATAATTGCTGTCTGAACTACGACGAAAACGTGTCACTTTTTGCTGTTTATGATGGTCACGGTGGTCAGGAAGTCGCACAATATTGTGAAAAAAACTTACCTGATTTCATTAAAAATACTGAAGCATACAAAAAAGGAGATTATGAAAAAGCTCTGATCGATGGATTCCTAGGATTTGATGCTACAATAATAACGCCTGAAGTTATCAAAATTCTCGAGCAGATGTCTGGTCGTAAACTTGATGGTAAGATCTCTGCTCGAAAGTATCATTACTAGTTGGTGGAAATATTTTTCTGGTTCTTCAATTTTTGCTGAGGGAGCCGATTATAAAACTTTTCTTTGTTATTTTTTAAAAGTTTTGTCGATGCAAAAAGTAATGTATCATTAGATGCTTATTTCAAAAAATTGATTCCCACATTTTTCCTCTTGTTGGAAGGTGGGAGGGGGGGGGGGGCAAAACTTTGTTTACTGTCAATTGAATAAATAATTGCGTTCAAAAGAGTAACATAATAGTTGCATTGTTTAATCACATAAGAAAATTTATGCTCGCTTTTATGAATTAATGTGAGACTTCCTTATCTCAAGAGAGGCTTTTGAAAGCCTTTAGATTGAATGCTTTTCAAGTTAGCAGTGGCGTAGCCAGGGGGGGGCCTATGGGGCCCGGGCCCCCCCCGAAATTTCAGAAATAAAAAATTCTCAAATAACTAATAGATATTAAAGCCGATATTAAGGACTTATTAATAGATATTAAGGACTTATTAAAGCCGAAGGGTTCTATCTGTTTTGTTGTATTATAACGAACAGATTACAGAAACCCTGTTTGTGTAGTGGAATATAGCTACAGTTATAGTCAGATTAATGCATTTTTTCAAATTTTTTCTCAATATTTACTCATATAGAAACTTGTTAGGTGCTCAAATGGATAATTTTGATTTAAAATGAGCTACCAAATCAAATAAAACATGTTAGAAAACTGTGACTACCATAATTATTTATTTATTACATTGAATAAAATGCAATTTTCAAGTTTGAAGTGGATTAACTTTGTTAACTATTGATAAATCACCTTTTTGAATAAACTCATATTGTAGAAATTTAGTTTTGAAGTTAAAATTCAGTATAACCCACTAGCCTAAACGCACCCAAAATTCATAAAATCGGGATTTTATACATGAAAACACACAAATAAATGCAAGTTCTATGCAAGCGTGTAAAATCAGTGTGCTATGATAAAAAAAATTCCGATTTCATGAACTTTGGGTTGGGTGTGTTTTAGGCTAATGACATAAATGTTATGAAACTTATAATAATTAGTATTAATTTTGAGATTCAGTACATAAGTTGAGTATGATTAGTTCCAATTCAAGGATTTTGACTCAAAATAGTCACAGATATCGGGGTATATCAAACTTTATCATTTCAAACCTGGCCACCTAGGTTCTTGGGTAGTAATTTTTCAAAACTTCCTTTTGAACTTTAGAGCCTAACAAGTTGTCTAGATTGGCTTTTTACACCACTAAAATTTAAAAAAATCCGGACCCTCCTATACCCCAGACCCCGCCTTGGTGAGCCCCCCCCCCCCCCCCCCCGAAATTTGATCCTGGCTAAGCCACTGCCCACACCCCCCCCCCCTGGTGAGCCCCCCCCGAAATCTAATCCTGGCTACGCCACTGCAAGTTAGCCTCAATTTTAGGAAGTCTGAAGATACGTTTATAAATACGATCAGTCTGTGATTCATTTGCTTCTCCATGTAAGTTATTCCTCTTTTATCATAGGGGTTCTCAACCTTGGGGGTGTAGAAGATTCTGAAGGGGTGCATCAGTGCATTAGAATGATAAAGAGCAAAACTAACAAAGGCTGAAGGCCCCCATTATATCTATTAGGCTTTTATATTACATTGAAACATTATTGTAGTGATTCAATTTGAAAAGCAGCTAGTCTACCCTATTCCATCTCCAAGCCACTAATTTACATCTTAGTTACAAATTGCAACTTTCCCAGGTACTTGAACATGAACAAACGACGAAAATATGTGGATTGCGTTACCACCAGTGCTGGACAGTTTGAGAGCCCTTTTTTATTGAATTAATTTCTGTTTTTTAGTTTGATATTTGAAGTAATTTGATTTTGAAATCAACTTGTTTTGTTTCCAGGAACTGATGTTGAAGATGAGGACGAAGAAAACGTGAAAGATCTTTTCTTGGAAGCCAAAATGCCGTTGGACCAGCTTGTGGCAAAATACAGACAGGAAGGCGCGAAAATCAAATTTGATTCGCCCGCGCTTAAACCCAGGAAACCTGATGTCGCTGGTCCTTCATCTTCTAACAGTGGTTAGTATTTTTTTCTCTTACATTTTATGAACTAAGTGAATATTGATTATTAAATATTCGAATTATGTTTTATTTACTCATTACAGTAATAGTAGAGAATTTAATTTTCAATAATAAATATCATAACATATTAGCCAAAGTTTGTCAAAAATGTTGTAACTTATTCCTTTGCATAATTTCACATTCATACCAATTAATTTTAAATTACGATAAAATGAAATTTGAATAACTCAGTCTGTCACAATAACATGTGATTATAAGCCTTATTCCCGTATCTAAGAACCTGAGGCTAGCTTTGCTTTTAATTATTACAACTCGTTTGGGCAGATTGCGTGTTGATGCGCGCTAAGGACGCTTTCTTTTTAGCCAGACCTTGAGTGATGTCTCTGCTTATGATGAAAATGAATATACCACATAATTAATGACAATAATGTGATTCTGTTGTAACATGCATCACCAACTGAGGCAGAGAATTTAAAGAATTTTTTAAAATTAGAAATGAGGTTTATATGAGAAAGAGATAAAGGCTGGTATTTATGAACCTTTCTTGAGACTCGCTTAGCTCAAGGGCTACTTGAAAAGCCTGTAGAAATGGGCTCTTAACATACGGGCCTAAATGCTGTTTGTCTCCATAAAATCCCACATTAATCAGTTTCACGTAAAAATATTTCCAAATTTGATAGTTACTAGTGCTATTTTTGTGTGGCAGGTGACGGTGAAATTTCAAGCTCAAGCTTACAGGCGGGAAGTTCAAAGGCGGAGCCTAGCTCATCGACTAGCTCGGATCTGACCAATGGTGAAGTGCTTGTCAATGGCGACGCAGACGCTAAACACGATGCTGCTGCTGACAAATCGGAATGCGGAAGTAGTGGCATGTGCAGCAAATCGCCAGCTAAGCAAAAGTCAAAAGCAGAAGAAGGTGGCAGTTGTTCAAAGGCAGGTGCAGAAAGCAGCAGTGTCGGCAGTTCTTCAAAAACTGATGAGCCTGATAGTTCCGGTGAACCGTCCAAAGCCGCCAAGCAGGTGGTGAGCAGCTCCAATGGTGAAGTGGAAGATGGCTCAGAAAGTGTCCCCGACATATCGAGCAGCTCTGAAGACAAGCCGCCTAAAAGGAAGTTGAGTTTGACTCGCAAACTGCTCATGAATGTGGATGACAGCGATGATGATGATGAGGACTCCGATGATCTTGACTTCGAAGGTGAAGGGTCAGGAAGGTGAGAATATGGTGCCTGCCGGCTAGTACCTTATATTGGTCAAGGAAAATTTTATTAAAGATAAGGGGAAAGTCAGGGAATTTCTGTAGCTTACTTTGCTCTTAATAATAGTTGAGTCTAATTTTTTTTTTCATAATTATACAAACGTGCAATAGTCTTGCTAAACATTACTTGGTTTAACAGCAGGCAGGGTGACTAGCGACCGGGAAAAGTCAGGGAATTTTTAAATTCTGGAAAAGTCAGGGAATTGAAAAAAATATCGGGAAAACTTCGTAGTAATCATATACCTGATAATAATTATACTAATTTTATACCAAACAACTAGTTTTGGAAAGGGAAACTCATTTGCGAAGCTTATCGTAGTGGAAGGAGGTAACGAAAAACAGCTGTTTTGAAGATACTGATTTAGTTAAAATTCACAAGACATCTATCACTTAAAGTTCAAGTTTATCGTTGCTCTGTTACACAGATTTATTTTCCACAAAAAAGACCTACCGTAGACGTATACAGGGTGTCCCATGTAAGGTGTAAAAACCGGTTACCAAGGATGACATAAAATGTTCAGTGACGTTTTTGAAATGAGGCCATTGTTTTCGAGATATCTTGATATTATGACTTTTTGAGATACGCTCACTTCCCGCCATTAAATGCTCAATAACTCAAAAACTACTGATCAGATTGGAATTATGATGACATTGTTGGAAAGAGCACAACATTTCGCTGAAGATACACGTATTTATAATTTGTAACCCGATCATTTAGGGGGTGTTTTTAGGGGTCAAAGTACAAAAATGTGGATTTTTCTCTTGAAATTTGGTACACATGTCCCGTTGGGGCTCAAGATGCATGCTAAGAAAGAATTCTGAAAAAATCCAGAAAATACGGTCAAAAAAAGTGAAAATTTGAAAATTATACATAAGAAATATGGAGTTGTGAATTGAATAACTGTGCCCGTATCCATGACAACAGATGATCAACAAACAAAAGTGCTGGTTCGATTCACGATTTTGTACGAATTTTAAACCACCCCTTGGGGTCCAGGGGGGATTGCCCCCTGGCTAGACGGTTAAGGCGAGCGAAGCGAGCCTGCCGGCTATTACCTTATATTGGTCAGGGAAAGTCAGGGAATATTTGTAGCTTACTTTGCTAGTCACCCTGGCAGGTGTCTCATTATAAAAATATTAGAAAATAGAATGAACCGATAAATGTATGTGAACTAATTAAAAGAAGGTTTTTTTTTTTTTTCAATGCAATAGTATCCCTCTAGCTGTAAGCTATTTGAGGGATATTTTATTAAGACACTATATTACAATCAAATTCAGCAATGAATAACAAACAATAGATTCCTTTTCGTAATCTATATAACTGTATATAGCCCATTATATTTTCTTTGTAATCCATTGATCTGTCTATTGTCTATTGCACCGTAAAAAATCAAGTCACTTAAACAACCAGTCAATATGGTATCGCTCTTCACTCATTGACACTTATCACTTTAATACTCACTTGACACTCCTATTTCCTACATCATAATGTGTTTCGAGATGAAAATAGTCTGGGTTCAAATAAGTAGTTGAAAAGGGGGAAGTAGTAGAAGAATTTTATGTAACTTATAGAAAAGAAAATCGACTAAACTAGTTCATGCTTAAAGTACAGTGAAATTAGTGTGAATGGTTATTGAAATATAATCTTTGATAAGGGTTGAGATGTTAAGAAAAGATGTCACCAAAATGTTCACAAAAGTTGCCTATCAAGTTTTAACGTCTGTAATAATGAAATGCAGTATTTCTTTAGCTTTATTTAAAGAAGAAAAAACATTATTATTACATTTCAAGAATTTAGTATGTAACTTTTTTGTTGTGCTGAAGGTGATATTGTGGAAGATATCCGTAATAAATAATAAGACGAAATTGTTAACCGCATTTATTAAAATTATAGAGATACTAGTTTCGGTTGTTACTCCATTACCAATCTCAGGCAAACTAAAACTAAATTACAGAGTAGCTCAATATATAAGCTATTAATATAATATATATATATCCCCTGTTTAGTTGAGCTACTCCGTACTTTAGTTTTAGTTTGTCTGAGATTGATAATGGAGTAACATCCGAAACTAGTATCTCTATATTTGTAATAAATGTGTTGTGGTCAATTTCGTCTTATTATTCATTAATTTAGTATTTGTAAGCGAACATTGTTCTACGTGGCAATGAGATACTATAATTTCAAGTTATGGGAATCATGGTTGACCTACTAACTATTTTACGTTGGATCCGAGCCATCGGGTAAGTGATAATAAAGCTTTATCATCAAGTCATTGAAGCACGGTCACCATCCCAGCGCAGTCTTGAGCGCCCGTGGCTGAACTCACGAATGTGATTGAAGTCCGTGACTTCCTAGGTTAGTATCTTCTGACCTTGTATGACTCAAACTGGATATTTGCATTACTGCTGACGTTTTATTTATCGGCTCTAATTGGTGAAGAGGAAGAGAAAGAGAAAACAAATAGAAATTGATGGTTTATTATGTTTTACTCTCACTATTTTAAAGTTATGAAGTTAATTTTAATATTCTTTTTTCTTTCAGTGATGAAGATGAAGGTGATTCTGTAGCAGTTGAAGTCAATGAAGACGATGAGGATGATGAAGAAGAGGAGGAGGAAGAGGATGATGAAGAAGAAGAGGAAGATGACGATGATGATGATTGCCCTGGTAGATTTTCTGTGCTGCCAGAAGAGGTGTGCCAATTTTTAATACCTATTTACTCTGAAACTGATTTATTTTCAGAAATTTCTCATGAAAAATATTTTAGAAGTGGGCTGAGTTTGAAAACTAGTAACCAAACAATAGTACAGTAGTAAGGGTGTTCTTTGACGTTCAAAAATTTTTATTTTTTGGTAATTTGTAATAAAATTTCTCATAAACTTCTTGCTTCTAATTTCCATTGATACTTTGTTGATAGTGTCTCTCTATTGTATTGTTCTGTAAGTCTATGCCATCCTCTGTCTTGTTGCTCAATGCGACACACGTAAAATGGCCTCGGTCCAGAGAGTGTACTTGTTGGAATGTGCTCAATAAATTATGCAGTAATTTCGATACTGGTGTACATTGGTTTAAATTATCAGCGTCATAAATTAATTAACATGGTACAGATCATGTTGAGATATAAACATATTTCCCCATGGAAGCGTTCAGATAGGGTGTAAAACAGCCTCAAGTCCAAAGAGATTTTTATACAAATTTTCATATTTTTAAAATATTGAGTTCAGTTTTAAATACTAGCATTCTAATATTTTACCTAGTTGAACGAGCATTGCTGACATTCGGCAGATGTTCAATCTGTCTTCTGATTCTTTAGTTGTCAGCCACTTTCGATTTAGTTGTGTCATTTATTCCACAAATAACTAAATTTATAAGTCTTCCACCTTTTTAATATCAGCATATGTTATATTATTTTGTATAATTTAACAATAATTGGACCACTTCACACTGCAATATGTGCTTCAGTTATCCAATTCATTTCATCCTTAGAGTTTGAACCTTTCTTTTATTAAAAATCACTGTCATCAATATGTTAATTTCCGTTTGTGTAATGTGATTAATAACTAATGAAAAATATTATTATATATTGTTGAAAACAATAATTAAGCTCTGAAGACTTGCTTAGAGTTGCCAAGATGACATGGGCACGTTATTAATAAAGAAGTACAAGTACAGTATTTGCAGAAAAGAAGGATTCGTATTTAAGAACATTCCTTGAGGTTTCATTAGCTCAAGGGAGACTTGAAAAGCATCCACTCAAAATGCTGTCAAGTCTACCTTGAAGCCTCAAGATAGGATCTTAAATACTGGACCAAATGTCAAATATCACATACATTACGGCTTGGGGTCTATTTTATCTTGGCAGCTCTGTACTCTGTACTGATTCCAACAATAGGAGGAAGTGATGATAGCCGAGTGCCATAGCAGGTATCTGTTCAATCAGAGATAAGCTACGAAACTCCCGGACCGTCTTTGTAAGGGTGACCGATTGGATTGGGCAGCAAAAAAGTCTGTTTTCTGCTGTAAAATCACTTCCTGGTGGTTCGGAACTCACCTAAAACTGTAGGTCCAACTCATCAATCACCATCATCCAATTAATTACCTACGCACAGGTCGCAGACCTATGTGGGCTTCATCCTCCGAAAAAAAATGTATATATATAATTATCAACATTATATGATTTTTCATTTCTCTGTATATTTCAATATCAATTTAATACTAAACATGTTTGTGTTTAGCCTGGCATGGACAGTGGGTGCACAGCGGTAGTTGCATTGCTGGCTGGAAACAATTTGTTTGTGGCAAATGCAGGAGACTCGCGCTGTATTGTATGTAGAAATGGAACAGCTGTTGAAATGAGCATTGATCACAAGCCAGAGGACACTTCCGAAATGGAAAGG
The DNA here is from genome assembly GCA_948455865.1 of Conomelus anceps. Classification (NCBI taxonomy): domain Eukaryota; kingdom Metazoa; phylum Arthropoda; class Insecta; order Hemiptera; family Delphacidae; genus Conomelus; species Conomelus anceps. Next base: position 55,970,521 of record OX418221.1, read on the forward strand.
ATATTAGCTGCCGGTGGAACCGTCAAAGAGGGCCGAGTCAACAAAGGACTCAATCTTTCCAGAGCTATTGGTAAGATATCTAACGTATTCTGTTTACTTACTGAATCTATTTTTATTCAACTTCAATACTTTTATAACAAAATCGATCAACCAGCAATAAAATTCGTTCTTGTGAGGATTTTAATCTGTGTTTGGATTTTAATGTCAACTTATATAAAAATTATTTACGTAGATGATTTCGTTATTTGGAAGTTGGTTCGTTGTATGAGGATTCGAGTATATTTCTTGAGTTCGTCTATAAATTCGGTGGTTCGGAACTCACCTAAAACTGTAGGCCCAACTCATCAATCACCATCATCCAATTCATTACCCACGCACAGGTCTCAGACCTATGTGGGCTTCATCCTAAACAAAATTGTTTCACACTTGCGACTGGAAATAGCTGCCTATTATGCATATTAATACAACAAAGGTCCCGGGTTCGATCCCAGTTCAGACCGAAATATTTTTCCTCAGGCCACTCCCGTGTTTCGGAGGACACGTTAAGCTGTCGGTCCCGGCTGCCTAAAAAACAGTCGTTAAGTCAAGTCAGAGGCCCTGAACTTATTCAGGTGCGACCTGATAACTCTGACACCAGACCTGAGCCAGCCAGGTCACACGATATTATTATTATTATTACAACATTTTTGAATATCCTATATTATGTCTTGACGCGCGGCGCTAAGGATGCGTTCTGTTTTACCAGGCCTTGAATCGTGTCTCTGCTTACGATGAAAACGAAAATACCACATAATTGATGAACGTTTGTGATTTTATTCCAACTAAAGCAGGGTACAAAAATTATTTTTTATTAGAAAGGAATGAGAAAGAGATAAAAACTCGTATTGTTGAAACTAGCTTGAGGCATCCTAAACTCAAGGGAACTTGAAAAGTCTTTGAAGAAAGGACTAAAGTATTGTACGATGAGATAGACACCTTTGAAATTGACATCTAAAAATACTGTACTGTTATCTGCATTGACATTATTATTTAAGAACAGTGCAATTCACAAATCACTAATAATATCTTTTGGACCTTCAGAGATTCAGAGAACCTCTGAATCAGTTCTTCGGCGGTTTAAGTTGCGCTCAGCTAAAGATAAACCTTTACTCGATTACTTGAGGGTAATCATTATGGTAAAATCAAACACTATCTGTAGAATGGTGTATGACAAATGGAGTATTGTAAATACCATCAATCCGCAGTATATTTTTAATGTTGCGATGGTGACTATCCTCAAGTATTGTATGCTCCAGTTTGTAAGCACCCTAAGATAAAATAACAGAGTTCTGTTTTGTTATTCTATCAATGTCAACTGATGAGAATGTTCTTTGTAATGTCAATGAATTTGTTTCTATTGTTTCTCAGGTGATTTCACATATAAGAAGAATGAGGCTCTTCCTCCAACCGAACAGATGATAATTGCGTTACCCGATGTCAAAAAACTGGAAATTGATCCTGCTCAAGACGAATTCATGGTTCTGGCCTGCGACGGTATCTGGAACTCGATGACAAGTCAAGAGGTGGTGGATTTCGTCAAACCAAAGTTGCAAGAAGGCATAACAATCTCGAAAATTTGTGAACAGGTATTTATTGTATTGATAATTTTAGAATATAATGTTCATACAAACCAAGTTATGCCTTGATCGTTTTTATTCCATATCTTTATATAAAATAGGCGAACATGTTTTTTTGTGATGACAACTCCTCCGTGGTTTCTCGACCGATTTTGTTCGTTCACGTCTCATTTGAAAGATCTCATAGAGTAGATGTTTGATAAGGTCTTACATTTTGAAAAAAGTCATCAAAGTGGACATGAGCCATGAACGATCAAAGTTTCAATTTTTGCCATTTCTTTAACATAGGGGACGGTGAGCTGAAAATTTTCACATTTCAACTTATGATTTGGTGATCAGCTGTTTTGAAACAAAAAGTTTATTTTTCATTGTTCATTCAGAGAGAGAGAGGGTGGGAGGATAGGATAAAGAGGAAGAGAGAGAGAGAGAAAAGAAGAAGAAGGGGAAGAAGAAAGAAAAGGAAGATGAGAAGATGAAGAAGACGAAGGAGAAGCAGAAAGAGGAGAAAAAAAAGGGAAGGAAGGAGAAGAAGAAGAAGCAGAAGAAAAAGATGAGGAAGGAGAAAAAGAAGAAGAAGAAGAGGGAGAAAAAGAAGAAGAAAAAGAAAATCTACATTTGGAATGTATTTTACAAAGTTTAATAAAGTCGCACATTGGTGCGACCCGGGATAACCCAGTTTTTATCAATTAATCCGTATGCGGTACTTTACTATTATTTTCTCAATATTTGTTTTCGTTTATGTTTCATCTAGAAATCAGTTTGATTCTAGTTTTGATCAGTTTCATTAGAAACAAGAGACAAGTCTTGTTGAGAACAAGCTCTTATTAGAAGTTGACAGGATCAAGAGTTCCACATAGAATAAAAAAATTTGTTGACAAGTGAAATGATGGGAAAAACAAGAGTGGATTGACGGCCAACTCTTGAAGTTGTCAGCCACAATAAAAAGCATAACCTATACAAATAACTGGGTTTTAGATTAATTTCAATTTAATCAATCATATTTTATATCTATATAAATAAAATTAGAGTTTTGTCTGTACATTCATCAGAATTGTATATTTTTTGGTTATTTTTACGTTTTATACATTAAATAAGCCGAAAATAGTCTTATCTCACTTTCTGTCTGTCTGTCACGGCCCCAAAGGCATTTTACGCGGCCTTCTCCTCAAAAACGAAAGCATCGATCGGGATTTTAGTTATTGAACAGTATTGAAAACATTATTGACAATGTCTTTAGCTATAAAAAACTAAATTAACTTTTTTTTAACAGAGTAATAAACGTTTAAAAACCAAGTACTGTGCGATTGTGGATACATTTTACGTGGCCTTCTCCTCAAAAACGAGAGCATCGATCGGGATTGAAGTTATTTATCAGCATTGAGAACCTTTTTGACAATGTCTTTAGCTGTAAAAAACTAAATAAACTTATTTTTTTAACAGAATAATAAACGTTTAAAAACGAAGTATTGTGCGATTTTGGATACATTTCTTCTAAGTTTTATTACCACATAAGAACAAATCACGTAATTTATCAATCAGCTGTTCTCAAATATAATCTGAATGGTGGGCCCTTCGCGGCGTTATTTACGCTGTCTGCAGACTTGTGTAGTCAGAGCATCGCAGTCTTATAGGAAACATATGACTGGTGAATCAAAGCTCATCTTATGTTTTATCAATTATTTCTTTGTTGAAAAAAAAAATTCTAATTTCAATTTATCAAGCCAAAAATTAACATTTTAGGAAGGTGCGGTTTGTGCTAGGCTCTTGGGAATTCGCCAGGTAGCACTATTATTAACACATAAGAACAAATCACTTAATTTATGATGATATATCAATCAGCTGTTCTCAAATATTCTCTCTGATAACTGTCACTGAATTGTTTACGTTCTAAGTTGTTTACTAAGCTGCTAACAACTTCATGATCGTTGCTATCAAAAGAGCCGAAACATATTTAGTCGTATTTCTAAACATAATCCGTACGAAGGACGGGTAGCTGCTAGTTCGTATATAAAAATGCAATAATAAAAAATGGAACAAACCAAAACAAACTATTCGTTACAAAGCAAACAATAATTGTAACACTGCTCATATTATCATTGTATTTTATATTTGTAAATAAAAAATTCAATAATTTAAAAATGGAACAAAACTAACTTGAATTCATTACAAAACAATAATTGTAACACAGCCTACTTTTTGGTAGAAAATAACCAATTTATTGATTTCACGAACAAATGTTATGTCTTGTCTGTTACTCTCTCGTGGAACACCTACAAGTACTACACCTCAACAAACGAATTGCTTGACAACTTTGATAAATTTAGTTCTTTTAAATTATTCCTTTTGTGGATTAAGTAATAGTTGTAGATATAGTAGAATTCCAGTCATCCTAATTGCTTTGAAAAAATTAACTAAAAAAGTCAGAAATGAAGGCAAGTAATTACTTTTATTTATATAACATACAAGCATACAACTGATGTACAGAACGTTGAAGAACATTTATACACTAAATAAATTAAAAAGTGTTGCCTTTTCATTTAATTAATAAAAAAATTTATTGTAGTACCGAAAATGAGATATTTTTCTTCAAAAGCATTCTTTTTCTGAAAAAAATCAATTATTCGAATGGGTTCTTGTTACGATTAATTGATAATTGGATTTCTACTGTAATTCCAACTCAAAGTACAAACGTTGAGTTTTGTGAAACACTTGCAAATAAACTTGTCATAATTAATTGTTCGTTGAAAACTTGTCAAACATACCTGGTTTAATAAAGACATACAACTCTCCCAGATCTCTGCAGACGAACACCCATAAGTATTTGTAACGAATGGCACCTTAAACAGTTTAAAATACAAAATCTACTTGTATTACAGAGCACTGATGCCTGTATGGAATTTAACCAAAAATTTTGTTTAAAACAATAACAGAAAACCAACAGTGAGCCTTGATCGTATTTGACGTTAAAAACGTGCTTGTGTTGTCTTTTTATTTTTGTTTAAATCGTGATGTGACTTCCGTTCTATACGATTTTTACTGGTTGTAATAGTTTTCTTCTCACCTTTTCCAGATGTTCGAGCACTGTCTAGCGCCTGACACGCTCGGCGACGGTACGGGCTGCGATAATATGACGTGTATAATAGTCAAGTTCAAAGATTCAAAAGCGAATGCGGTCAGCCAAGAACCAGTGAAGCGGGCTGCATCTCCCGATGTGGAAGAAGGCGACAGGGCGAAGCGACAGAAAACTGAAAAAGAAGAGCCGGCTGCCACAGCTGAAGCGAGCGCTTAAATATTGTCAAACAACATCTGAAGCTTTGTGAAAATGTGTCGTCCAGAGCTTGTGTAAAACTCAGAACTCATAGCTGAGTCAGTGATTACTACTGATACTTTCCTACACACATGTACCTTTGTAATGTATTTAGCTTGACAATGGAACAGTCGAGACAGTTTAATAGCTTTTACTTTTGAATAGCTGAATTTTTACAGCAGAACTGCAACAACTGGCATTATTTTAGTAAATTTAACAACTAACTGTACAGTATTAGCTATAGTTATGTATAACAAAGACTCGTTAGGTACATTTTTTACAAATATGGCGAAAATAGATCTGTAATTAGTAAGGAACAGTCTCGGCAACTGCTGTTGAATTTTATGAGAATTATGGTTAATTGAAGATATTTCTACAATCATGGTTGCTCATTTTTGGATTGGAACAAATTTTGAAAGTAGTATTTCACACACGATTCTTTAAAGAAATGAATAGGTTACTTGGAATTCATTTGAGTTTTTGAAATCTTCCACGTTTCTTTCAATTAACAGCGGTGCCAAAAGTTATTTCTACTTGATCCTTGTATAATTCATCTCATTTCGCTCATTTAGTTATTCAAATTTACCAATTAAGTGAATTGTAGTAGATCAAACGTTTTCATGTTGATGGTGAAGTTTGTATGGTTGATAATGTTGAAACCTTTGAGTGATGATAGACTTGAATTTCTGGAGCTAATGATCTTGAAATGGAAAGCCATTAGGTTTAAGTTTATGTTTAATAATTAGAAGTAGGTGTTATGATTTCTCTGAGCATTGAAGTTGAGTGTATACAATTAACTAACTAAAGAATACGAAGTGTAAATGTGGCTGTATTATAAGCTTCAGAATTGTAATAGCTCACAAAACTGGGATTTTTATTAGAAAAATTGCAAAAATACAAGTCGTGCCTTCCATTTTTCAAGAATCTTCTATTTTACTGATGAAATTCAAAATAACTTCCACTAGTTCATTTCGATAATTGCTTTCATTGAATATCTCTTTTTTGAATGGATTGACATTTGATGATATTAATGAAAGTAAGTTTTGATAGGATATACAAGAAGCTACTAAAAAATATCTCCTGTAAACAATATTTAATCAAATTTTGTGTTGAAGTAAAATTAAATATGATGCAACGTTTCTCCCCAATCCCCCAATGTTCTACATTTAAAATTATAATTTGTATTTGGAAATTTTGAGAAGAATATAGATTTTGGATTTGAGACTAATTTTTTCTTAATTATTTTAATTCAATAACTTTTTTCTCAATACATTCCAGTTTGTACTGTGTCAAATTTATATTTTTCAATATTATTCATTGTATTCTTATGTCACTTATTATCCGATAACTGGTTCAACTAATTAATCCCTTGTCTAATGTGATTTTAATTGACTGATAATCATTGCATGGTAGCTCTTGAAAAATTAATTGAATTTGTGAAAACGAATAGCTGGTTCTTATACTTATGAAGAATGGAAAAATTTAATTGTTCCTTAGTTGCTTCCAAAGAACCGACATCGTTATAAAATTTGTATGTTGAATTTATTATTAGGCCTAATTAGAAACTCGATTTTATCGAAGTTTGATAAATTAATTTGTTGGTCTAAAAAAACTCACTTAACCTATCGGCGTATAAAGTTCTAAAGTTTTGAGATAAGTTTCCAATCATGGCATTCATACCATTTCGACATCGGTTTACTGTATAATATGAAGGTATTTTTGTGAAATTTTTTGTGCATTTGCATCTCATGGAAATTTAACGTTTAATGAATTTTTAGTCTTATAAATTCCATGCTATAAAGTCGACATCAAGTGCTTATCAAGTATTTCTAAGAATCTATAATGTATCAAATTGAGTTTCCACATTGTATGATGGTTTTGTCTAAAATGTCCTCGTTATACCAAAACTGGAAAAGGTTTATATTTTTGTATACTGTATTATTAAATGCCCTTAATATGTGTATAAACTTCCACATTCGTGTCACCCTTACTTTACTGACACTTGTTACAAGATCACTTCTTTAAATCTCTGCTGAGACAATTTCTTCTTTAATTGCTACCATGTTGTGAATTGTGATTGCATTAATATATTCCTTTGAAATTTGATTATTGTTTTCAGTAAGTTTGCATTCCTTTTCCTGTTCAGGTCTTCTTTCCCAAAACTTGAAAATATATTAATAATGTTCTTTCTCTAAGGGTGTGGGGTGGTGATTGGTCACGCGGTGAGCGTGGTGTTCAAGTGATCGTGATGGTCAGTCGCGACCGCTCAAGACTGCGCTTGGATGGGTGACCGTGCTTCAATGACTTGATGTTACAAGCTTTATTATCACTTACCCGGTGGTTCGGAACCCACCTAAAATAGTAGGTCCACCATGTTCCCCGTAACATGGCACAAACGGCGAGGTGGAACTACCCGTAAGGGTCTCCCCACCATTAAAAGCCATACGCTTATTATTCTAAGGGTGTGCAAAAAAGCTCAGGTCTTCGGAAGCAGTGATTTTTGTCATACAATGTCAATATAATAGTCTACACAGAGAGAAACAATTAATAGAAAAAAGGTTTTTTCGCCACTCGCTTCCTCTAACCATAAATAAAAACAAACCAAAATTCCCCAAGGGTAGGGGGTGTCGAGGTAAAATTTTTGCTTATAAAGCAGATAACTCAAATCGATTCTTTTTTTGAAGCTGACAAAATTATATGCATTTCTTTAGAATCAACCGCAAGCACAGTATATCACATAGCACAGGAAGAATGCTATTTCAGAGCTTCTCCACCTTCAATGTGATTTATTATACTGTAGTTGGATTCAAAGTGGAACAGTCGTACCATGCTGGTTTTCGAAGTTGAAATCTCAATGATGATAAAATAGCCGGTGAGGTGGGGTTGCAGATACCAGGTAAGCTTCCTGTGACAGACAGTAAAAGATTTATTTAAATAGGCTAAATTCACATTTTAACCCTTCCTCTTACATACAGACCCCCTCCTTGCCAACCCATTTATTTGTTAATATCAGGAGGAGGGGGTGGGTTATTCTGACCCCTGCCGTAACTATTAAAATACGCATTGTATCCTATCAAGTGATGGCTCATTCTCAGCTCATCAGACCAGCAGGATGGGGTCTTAAATTTTAAAAAAATTAACTATCATGTGATAGTTTATTCTACCCAACTTGCTTAGGCGGTTTAGATAAATATATCAGATGTTCAATTAAAAAAAATATGTGGTAGCTACACCAATTGCATTTTTTTCACCCTCCATTATATCAATATCTTGAAAACATGGGAAATGTTTGTGTTCATGTTTTGGCTCTACAGTATGACATCCTACATAGAAATATTTTATTCTAAATCATAGTTATCAACACAACGTACACCAAGTAACCAAAAAACATTTTTAAAAAGTTGAAGGGGGTAAGGTAATGTACTTCATGTACTGAAAACTGATTTTTTACTTTTTAATGGTAACTTACTGTAGTATTCATATAACTTGGCAGCGTGTAGTAGATGGGGCATGCTACTTCTGAGCCCAACTGTTGCTGCCAAGTTATATGAAAACTACAGTACATATGTTCAACGTGTGAAATATTTTATTCTAAACCATAGTTATCAACACAATGCACACCAAGTAACCAAAAAACATTTTTAAAAAAGTTAAAGGGGGTAAAGTTTTACTTTTTAATGGTAACTTACATAATTATGTTCAACGTGTGATAGCTCATGATGGCAGTTAAAATCCATAACTCATACCTTCCATTCATTTTACATCACGTGTCTGACATGTAATTGTTACGTTCGTGTAATGTGAGTGCACCTTTAGGCGGCACAAAGTTCACCGGGTTAGCAAGTATTAGGCAGCCTTATAAAATTATTCTATATTATACTGAATCAATTTTCAGCTTATTGTGTGGAGTATTCAATACTCGATTATAATCACTATGGCATCTAATACTCGATTATAATCACCATCGCACATTCAATACTCACGCTACTCCTATCTGTCTATATTAGGATTGTCGAATTGACCAAAGGCATTTGAAATTTGTCAAAAATTTGGTTTTAATAAGTGCAGAAAGCACGTAAGAATCTACTTTACATTTCTGGCCACAACTTGTGTACTGTAGCCAGGATTAGATTTCGGGGGGGGGGGGGGGGGGTCTAGAAGGGTCTGGAATTTTTTTAAATTTAGTGGTGTAAAATGCTAATCGAAACAACTTCTTGGGCTCTAAAGTTCAATAGAATTTTTTTTTAAATTTCTACCCAAGAACCTAGGTGGCCAGGTTTGAAATGATTAGGTTTGATTTACTAATATCTGTGGCTATTGTGACTTGTGCACTGAATCTCAAAATTAGAATGATAATCAAAGTTTATAAAAATACAATTCAAATAAACATGACGAAAATTTTCAATTCAAAATCCAATTCAATAAAATAAAAAAGCGTCGAATCCCTTCAAAGTCCATTAAATTGCTTCAAATCTTGTCCAAGACTAATGTCTAGTCAAAGATTGGACAAGATTTATTTGATGAAAATTTTATTGTGTACAAATGCCATTATTCATTAATTTTATCCAATTAAAAAATTGTTTCGGATTTTTTAGGTTAAAATAATTGTTACAAACATGTTTCAATGTACGATGTAACATGTATTATGCTATGTGAGGTCCGAGAAACATAATTAAAAATTCAACTATTCAAGGACATTATTTGACAATCATTAAGAGAAAAAACTATTTCATAAGAGATCCCGCAGTTTATAGATGAATATTAATATCACAAAACATTCTGGCTACATGGCCGATTGTGTTTGAGCACTTTCATTATAATCTACAAATTTGAAGATTTGCTTGTTTGCTTTTTACATTCTGAATATTTTTTCATTTCAAGTCCATTTTTTTAATTGACTGAGTTTTCTATTTTTTTCAGTTGTCCTTTCCAAATCACTTCCCAGCGGTTCGGAATCTGAACCCACTTGAAACTAGGGCCATTCATATCTCATCATTACCGAAGCACATATTTTCGTTGTGTTTTTGTATACATTAGTATTGTATCTTTGATTGGTTAAATAAAAATTCATTTATTTATGAGTCATTAGCTGTCGAATCATTAGCTGCATCTAAATATCACTGAAAAAAAGCGGTAACCATGAAATATATGGGAAAATCAGTCCTTGTATGAGATGGCGGCGGCGAATTGTCCTAGACCTGTAACGTATTTATATAGGCTTTTCTAGAGCCCAACAATTGATGGAAAAATAAGAGTGAGAGATGACATGCTTAGCAGGATTTATTTGAATTAAACAATTATTGCATTCTCAAATATAATTTACAACGATAACTATTTGAACAATGTGAATGAATTTCTAAAGATGATATGTGCAAAAATATGTTGAGATCACGATGTCTAAAATAGTCTTTTATTAGTAGTTTAGTGAGCAATTTAGACTAAAGTTCGTTTACAGCCTAATAGTACAAATATGACTAGAGATTTCAGTACACCACAAAAATCTTAATTTTTATCGGTGCAACAGCAAATGATCGATGACATCTTGTTGTTCAGCTTCAGTTCTAATGAGAGACTGGTTTTGAACTCTTAATCGCTCCAATTCTGTGGATTTTTCCATTATGAGAGCCTGGAATCACAATAAGATAATAGATTAATCCTAACAATAATTTATTAGGAAGTTTTCAATACAACAAAACTGAAGTCCAATCAAATTATTACAGTTTATTGAGCACTGTGGACTAGTTGGTAGTATTCCTGCCAAGCCAGAAGATTTTAGTTCCGATTCCTGTTTTGGCTTTGTTTAGTCATTGCTTATGATTCATTGGCTGAGTTGTCCCAAATTCAATGGGTGTAAGGTCTAAAATCATGGGGTGCGTTCGAACTGCGCACGGCCGTTCTCAGAATTCAAGAATCACCCTAATCAGGTGGTCCAACTGCGCATGTGGTTGTATCAAACTTCGCATTACCTACAAATCGTATAGCATGGCAAAATTTTAACTAAGATGAAGATTTTTGGCTCAACATTTTTTGAATAAATGGGTTTGCTCGAAATTTTACCAACAAGTTGAAAATAGCTTCAAGATAAAAATCTACACTATGATTGCTGATATATGGTGTTACTCCAGAGGCTAGGTTGGGTTAGGTTTGGTAAAGGTGTGATCAACCGTGTATAATTGGCCGTAGGGGCATGACCATAGCCCCAGGGGCCCAGAAATAATTCGCTTAAAAATTTCATGACCACATGCGCAGTTCTACCCTATCCAAAAACATGATAGTAACAAGGAAAAAATATTTATTTTTTACCTAAAGTTACCTATAAAAATAGCTATTACAAAGTCGGCCTATTTCTCTGTCCCTGAGATGCATAAACCTAATATAGAGATTGGCTTACCTCTCCATGGGGTAAATAGGGTAACCACTATTATTAAATAGGTTTACATAAAAAATTTAAAATTTTTGTGGAGTTTCAATTACTTTTTTGAAAAAGGAAAAACTGAAAAATTGCTTTTATAATTGAAAAGAAATGAATAACGGTTCAAAATACTCTTGAGAATTAACACACCCACACAGAGAAATACCATTTTTGCTACACTTGATAGAAAGTAGGTACTTTCCATAGATTTGTCATGTATGGAAAGTGTCTCTTTTCCGTACTAGATTGGAAAAATCAGCTGACAATTAGGGCCTTATAGCCATACAAGATAGGAAAAAACATATGGCGTGCGGCAATAGTATATTACATTACTAAAGAAGAGGCAAGGAAAGAATAGACACAGAATTTCTCCCAACTCGCCCAGTACCGCTACTTACCACATCAACTGTGGAGTGGGCATGTGTGGTGCGTACGACAGTGATTACCATGGAGAACATGGCAAAGTGGAGGAATTAATGCTCTTCTTCTCTTTCTGACAGTCACTAAGCTTCTCTCTCGGCGAGCTCTATTATTTCCATGCATCCACTTTCCAGGCTGGAAAGAGACGTTTTGCCGGTCGAGCATATGATAGTTTATGCATGAGGCGCAGCCAAATATGCGAGAACCGGCAAAAGTTTACAGCCATGCAATGTACGATATTTTTTGTTACACTTGATAGAAAGGCATGCTCCAATCAGCTGGATAATAATTATGCAAGACATTCAAAAGTATTCAAGACAATTATTGAATTAGCTGCTTTATTTAGATTCAGAATTTGATGGGCGAATTCCCATATTTATATAAACCATAATAATGATAGCCTAGTGCAATCAGCTGGATAATATTCGAGACAGGTATTGAGTAATGTAATGAGTTGACTATATCTATATAGCCTATATATATATATATATATATATATATATATATATATATATATATACTAACTGGCCCGACGCACTTTGCTGCGTTCTCATAAAAATTCTCCTTGATTTTATTACTCGCCACCTACCGCTGAGGTTCCATTTCAAATTAGGAAAGAAGTTAGTCCTAGGGCTCTTCCAGCTGATCATAGAGGCTTCGTTGTTTTCTTAATTAATCACCACCTCTGAATGAAGAAACATTTCAAATTTAAACCTCCTTCTCCTACAACTATAAGGGTAGAAGCTAGGTTTTTTATTTTAGTATTCGCCACCTCCCGCTGAGGCTGCATTTCAAATTTCTAGCTGCATTGGTTAACAGATGTCATCAACCTGGCATAATTACACTTCATCATACCCAGTCGTATGTTTCCTACATATTGCAAGGCTCCGTCTGCACGGTAGCCTACATGCAAAGTGCAAAGTCTTTTGCTGTTCAAAGACAGCGTAAATAACGCCGCTAAGGGGCCTGCCATATGATTAAAAACTGTTGACTTCTATCAGCTGTTCCTTTAAGCTGTTTGGCTGGCAAGTTCAGTAGGTTAGGTCTATAAAATGGATTAATTAATAATAATTATTATTAGCTCTCCTATTAAAATTTATGTTCAGAAACCATCCCCAATTTTCAGACAACATATTCCCAAAGTTTCATGTCGATCTGTCAAGTAGTTTTGAAGTCTATAGGGAACATACATACATACAGACAGACATTCATTTGTGTATATATATATATATATAGATATATGTGAGTCACCAGAATTATTTTTTTTTACACTTGATAGAAAGTAGCTACTTTCCATAGATTTGCCATGTATGGAAAGTGCCTCTTTTCCGTACTAGATCGGAAAAATCAGCTGACAAATAGGGCCTTATAGCCGTACAAGATAGGAAAAAACATATGGCGTGCGGCAAAAATTTTTCCGTTGACTCACATATATATATTAAATGTATAGATATAGTCAACTCATTCCATTACTCAATACCTGTCTCGAATATTATCCAGCTGATTGCACTAGGCTATCATTATTATGGTTTATATAAATATGGGAATTCGCCATAAAATTCTGAATCTAAATAAAGCAGCTAATTCAATAATTTATTGTCTTGAATACTTTTGATATTATATCTTCGGAATGAAGATATTCGAACTGAGCTGAAGGTGGAGTCATTAAATGGGATGATAGTTAATTATAGAAACAGCTGGAAAGAACACCTTAGAAGAATGCCGTATAGTAGAATTCCTGTCCACGCTCTGAAATATGCCCCAACAGGAAGGAGAGATGTTGGGCGGCCTAGGAAAAGATGGGCACAAAATATTTGAATAGTTTTAAACTAAGCTATCTGAAAGACCGGAACAGGCAGTCATGCCTATACCGTGGACGTCAGAAGAAGAAGAAGAAGAATACTTTTGAATGTCTTGCATAATTATTATCCAGCTGATTGGAGCATGCCTTTCTATCAAATGTAACAAAAAATATCGTACATTGCATGGCTGTAAACTTTTGCCGGTTCTCGCATATTCGGCTGCGCCTCATGCATAAACTATCATATGCTCGACCGGCAAAACGTTTCTTTCCAGCCTAGTAACAAAATATACTATTACAACAGCTGGATCAGCGGATAGTATCATTTCTATTCGTTTCCCACGATTCTATAGCAACAGATTTATACTTAGCCTTATTTCTTATATGAGTCACATCGTGCCAACATGAAAGGTGTGAAACACTTATATTGAACGTAATAACTGACGAAATGAAGAGAGGTCTCTTGTTTCAAGTCGACCGTTTTGCATTTGTCTGTCTGCAACACATTTTGGTGGGGTGGGGGTGGGGGGGGGGTTTATAAATTTTCAAATTTTTTTGTTAATGGATAACTTTTGATTTTTATGATGAAATGTTAATATTATTATATTATTAGCAGCTGTTAAAAATCCATAGTAACCCTTTATTATGTACGTTATAAGGGGTAATTTCTAGAGGGTGTTAAAAATGCTAGACTTAAAATATAGATTTCTACAGTTTTTATCATCAATGAAAGATTAAGCAATAAACCTTGAGTCGAAAGTGCTCTTGAGCATTATACGGAAATATAATCCCCTTTTGAGTGAGAAGTGTTGGGCGAGTGAGGTCTACTGTTCACAGAACAAAGTAATTAAATTTGGCTTTTCTAAAGCCCCGTAGCACAGCACGGGTGAACTTCTACTCTTAAAATAAAACCTTACTTGATATTGTTGTTTTTGGGCGTCTCTTTGTTTAGCCACCGACATGGCTAGATTATAAACTCCAATAGCTTTCATTTTTTCCTGCTCCACCTGTTGTGCGAGGGAATTCACCATCGAAATGAATCCATCGACAATAGTTTGAAACTGAGTGATATCTGAAACATAAAAAGAAACAATTGTTAAAAATAACAACAATATGCATTCTATTACAGCAGGTATATGAACTTGTTAATGCATATATCAAATTTACATCTTGCATATCTCAAATGCATATCTTGTATATCTCAAATGTCAAAATATAATCTGCAACATATGACAAGCATTCGTTTATCATTACAATTATAGACATAGTCATATTATAATGATCCACCAGAATTTCATGAGTTTGATAGCCTATATTACGGTCCTTGAAAATCCCAAGTATTGATGATCGAACCCCAGTATTATATAAAATCAAAACTAAAATTTAAAATTCCATGTTTAAACAATATCCTATTCGTTATTTTTCTTAAATAACGTTTTAAATAATTATTTTAGTGCAATTTTTGTGTTACTGAACACAATAATTAAATACTGTAGTACACAAGTAGATATCACCCTGCGCGTGTTTAATATAGGCGTATATTTTAAAGGTTTAGAATATAGGCGTAATGTCTAAGATAAGATATAATTACATCCTAAAAACAGTCGGTACAAACCAAACAGAGGATGAGTCAACACATTAAAAAAACACTTATATTATAGTAATAATTTGTAAAATTATTCTTCAAGAAACTCTAAAATTGAGTAATATGCCTTATCCATCAGCAGCTTCCTCAATAATCTTCTCAAGTGTTTAATGTTATCTGAATTTTTAATATTTTGTGGGAGCAAGCTATGAATTTTTGGCCCAATGTACTGAGGAGATTTTTTGAACAAGCTAGTCCTGTGAACCGCCACCGATAGTAACACCGAGTGCCGAGTATTATAATTATGGAACTCATTATAACGCTTTAATTTACCTACGTTTTTGTGGATTGCAAACCATGCTTTGATTAGTACCAACTTCATATTTGTAATTCAATAAATAACCAGAAAATGTCTTCAAACAAGATTTTTGTTGAAATAGTGGAGATTTTCGTTTCATTTGTTGCATTCATCTGAATTCTATTCATAGATTTAAATGACTGTTTCAAAAATAAAGCATTCCATTAATTTCCATTCAATTTATATATTAGCATTGTAAAACGGTTTCTTGTACAGCTTGAAAAAGAGTATGATAATGCTGAAAACGTATGAATGAATTATTTTCAATTTATTTTGTAGTGCACATTGAAAGAATGATGAAAACTAGAGATAATTGAAAAATTTGGAGAGCAAACTGATAAGATATTGAATTAACAAAATTAATAGTAATGAAATGCAAACAATATTCATTTTATATGAATTACTGTATCTAATAAATTAATTCAGTTTTTTTTTAGGATGAAGCCCACATAGGTCTTAGACCTATGATTGACCTATAGACCTATTGATGAGCTGGACCTACAGTTTTAGGTGGGTTCCGAACCACCGGGAAGTGATTTTACAGCAGAGAACAGTGTCTTTTTGCTGGCCAATCTAATCGGTCACCGTTATAAACAGGTCCTACAAGGACGCAGCTTATCTCTATCTGATTGAACAGATACCTGCTACGGCTCGCGGCTATCACTTCCCTAAAATCTTCTATGGGTTCATCCTTACTTTAAATCTCAATCATTATCGATGTTAATGACTCCAAACCTTCATTTACAACTTATTAGTATTAGGACGCGTTTCAGAGCCTGAGTCCTATCCTCAGCGAACAGAGAACACGTACACTAGGATCCACACTCTTTGTTCGCTGAGGAAAGGACACAGATCCTGTAACACGGCTAACATTACTCTCAAACGTGAGTTCTGTTGTAAATGCAAGTTCGTAATCATTGACATAAATATAGTTAATTCATTACACCAATGATTTGTCTATGAATCAATAGACTTGTATTACCCACTATTATACATACTTTGATCAAAATCCTTGCATTCTTCTTTGAGCTCGTTTGTTTTCACTGATATTTCTGGTTCCAAAACTCTTATTTTGTTGAGCTCATCAAAGTAAAGACCAGATTTTGTCAATTTATCAGCCATTTCTATTTAGAATTTGCAGATGAGCTTGGCGTACAACATGAATTCTGAAAAATAGAGTTTTCATTAATTAGACAGCGTTAACCATCAAGACAATTTAATAATATTTCAGAAACGTGCATTCATTAAACACTAAAAGGTTCAACATTATAATAAGCACCCAAGGTTGTTTCTAATATATTATTATTGGTCTAGCAATATATTCTTCTTTCTTTTCTTTCTGAGGATGAAGCCCACATAGATCTGAGACCTGTGCGTGGGTAATGAGTTGGATGATGGTGATTGATGAGGTGGACCTACAGTTTTAGGTGGGTTCCGAACCACCGGGAAGTGATTTTACAGCAGATAACAGTGTCTTTTTTGCTGGCAAATCTAATTGGACACCGTTACAAACAGGACCTACGAGAACGCAGCTTATCTCTATCTGATTGAACAGATACCTGCTACCCCTCGCGGCTATCACTTTCCTGAATTGTTGACACAATCATCTTGAATATACTGCAGTAACAAAAATTGTTTAAATGTAGAATGTTTAGTATTAGGTTGGTTATCACTAAACAAAATGACCTAATTTATTAAAATTTGCAGGGAAAATAATTGATATCGCGCCCATTGCGCTCAATTTTTAAAACTGGCACTCAGGTAGTTGAAGAAACGGAATTTGATTTATTAATTGTACTGTAGACTAATCTCAATGGTGATGTTGAAGATCCATCTTGTTTTCACTAGTGCATAATAAAAACTTTAACACTTTCAAGTGGAAATTATGACGTGACGGCCGTTTCACTGATGTTAAGAGCATAGTCAGACGACCCACAGTACACACAGAGTGTCTGATATGAGTCAATAAGAGTCTAGAGTGGGGTGGTATCCTTTAGGACGACCAAACAGTTTGATCGACCTGCTGCTAGTGCAGCCATAACTGCATAACCAAACCTAACCTAACCTGGCTAGATGTGACTGAACCACCTTTGTTTACTAGGTCGGTCATAACGACAGTCGTACAAATGGTGTCCTCCCTCTACAGTGTACTGTGGGTCATCTGACGATGCTCTTAACATCAGAGTGAAAAGGCCGTCACGCCATAACGTGAGTCATAATTTCCACTTGAGTGTTTTTAAGTTTTTATTATACATTAATTACTCTATTTACACTCGGAAATTATATTGTTTTTACACCCATTAGGTTTTTTTTTGTAGATTACGTCTTGGAGACTCCAGTTAAGGAGTATAAGACAAGTCAGATCAACAATATTATACACTAGATACCATAATTACTTCAATTAATTGAGGTGAGGCTTAATTTTGATGTGAAAGGAACTCTTGTACACTATAAAAAGCTTTATCAACTAAATATTTCTTCAATTGTTTTTTAAATATTTCTACATTTTCAAGACTCTTCAAAAACTGCGGTAGCTTGTTGTAGAATTTCCTACCAATATAACTAGGTTTTTGTTTGAATAAGCTACTATTGTGACTCACCAAGTGATAATCTCCTCGGCTTCTTGTATTATAATCATGTACATCAAGATTTTGGTTAATATCATTCGTTTTTACATATAAAGTAGCTTCATACACATATAAGCAGGGTACAGTTAGGAGACCAAGTCTCTTGAACAACGGCCTACATGAATCTAATCTATTTACTCTTTCTATACACCTAACCGCTTTCTTTTGGATCTTAAACACCCTATCAAGATTTTGTTTTGATGAATTACCCCATACTAAGATAGCATACCTAATATGTGACAGTAAGAGCCCATGGTAAGCTGTAAAAAGTAACTTTTTGTCATTCAATCTAGCGAGCTGTCGCAGGACAAATACCCCAGATGAAATTTTACTACATATTTTCTCAATGTATGGAGTCCAGGTCAATCGTCTATCCAACATAACTCCTAGAAATGCAATTTTTTCTTCCTGGTCTAATTGATTATCGTTTACAAACACGTTTATAGCCCTATCTTCATTTAAATTATGTTTTTTTTTTTTTTGAATTGAAGGTATTGGCATTTTTTACTATTTATAGTTAATTTCAACTGATTTAAAAATTGGACAATGGACTGCACACCTATATGGGCACTTATTTCTAAATTATCTAGAATGGAATTGCTGAAAATGAGTGATGTATCATCAGCAAATAAGAGGGCTCTACCATTAATTAATTCTTTAGGTAAACGGTTGACATATAACAAAAAAAGCAATGGACCTAGTATTGACCCCTGAGGCACTCCAGCTTGCACCTCTAGTTTATTAGATTTATTCTTTACTATACTATTACCAACTACTGTAGTTAGTTCTACACATTGTTTTCTCCCAATAAGATATGATTCAAACCATTTCAGTTCAACCCCATTTACACCTACATTTTGCAGTATTTCCAATAAAGTTCTATGATTAACACAATCAAATGCCTTTGACAGATCTAAGAAGATTGCAGTAGCTTTATCACCTGAATCTATTATATCTATTAGTTTTTCAACTAGAGAAACTATGGCTGTTTTTGTTGATCTCCCTTTCTGGAAGCCATGCTGTTCATCACAGATAAAGTTAGCTTCTTGAAGGTGCAGAAGTAACCTATTTAGAACTACTCTTTCAAAAATTTTACTTATTACATTTAAAATACTAATGGGCCTATAGTTTTCTACCTTTTCTCTATCACCACTTTTGAAGATTGGCAAGATCTTCCCCTCTTTTAAGTTATCTGGAAAAACACCTTGTTCTAATGAATGATTGATCAGATGAATCAAAGGGTCTAACAATTGATCTTTACATTCTTTCAGAATTTTACTGGATACCCCATCCATTCCTACAGTTTTTTTATTATTTAAACTATCAATGATATTTGACAACTCGTCTTGGCATACTGGGTGGAATTTTAATTCGTTCTGAATCCCCTCAGTATTCCTCATGTTTGCATCACTAATACCTGTATTAAGAGATTTTTGAAGATCCTTAGCAACCAGTTGATAATATCTGTTAAAGAAATTACAAATGTCTACACTATCATCAATATATTTGTTATTTTCGTTAATTATTCTGGGGACACTAGTATAAGCATCTACATGAGCTACTTGCCTATTTTTGTTTATTCCATCCCACACTGCTGTGTTAAAGTACACACTATTATTCAAAATTTCAGCTGTTTTCTTACATTTCGCTCTTTTCACTTCTCTTGCATAATTTTTCTTTAGAGCTTTGTAATTATCTTCACTTAACATATTTCTAGATAGTTTGAATTCATCATATGCATCTTTAACCCTATTTCTTTCTGCAAGGATATCATCAGTTATCCACTCTTCAATCTTGTCTAATTTGTTCTTTACAGGGACTTTTTTAACTGGACAACTCATAGTAATATGAAACCTTAAAATATTAATGAAACTATCATATTTGTCATTTAAACTATTGCTATTGTAAACCCTACTCCAGTTTTCTTGTAGCAGATTCTGCTTCAAACAATCGATATTCCCCTGTTCACATTGTTGAATTTCTTTCATTACTCTACTCTTTTTAATTGATTTATGACCTTGCAACCCCACCTCTAAGATTTGATAGTCATGATCAGATAGTTCCGAGCCGCCTAATCTTGTTTTAGAGTAATCTATATTAGTAAGGATGTTATCAATTATTGTTTGTGATGTTCTTGTGACTCTGGTATATTCATGAACTTTTATTTCCAAGTTATTCATGCATATAATATCCTTTAAATCTTCTGTCATTTTATTCTGTGTTGCAAAGTCTGTATTGAAATCTCCCGCTACAATAACGTTTGTAAAACGAGTAGTAGTAATCTCTAAAAGCCTATTGAATAGTTCACAAAAATTGTTCCATTCCCCATTTGGTGACCTGTAAATACCTAACACCGCTACTTCGAAATTATTGTCGATTTTTACTCTCAAACCAGTAACTTCTAAATCCATTTCCACAGCAAATTTCTCTACATATTCTAAATTAAATGTTTGCATATTCTTAGCATTTTTAGTGAAGATAGCTACTCCCCCACTTCGATGAGATGTCCTGCAATACGACGTTTTCAATGAATAGTTTGGAATATTAAGTTGTGACAATTCATCTTCTTTTAAACCATGCTCTGTGAAAATAGCTATATCAGGAGCCTCTTCTTTAAAAAATACTTCGATTCTATCTATTTTGTTACGAATGTATTGAATATTCTGATGGAACACAGTGAGTACCGGTACTTCCCTATCATCCCTTATTACTTTATCGTTGCTTTTGCATATTGAAGTAGATTTACTTAATCTCTTAGAATCTTGAGAGCCTATCAGATTGCTACAAGAGTTCCTTCCACTAATGCTATCCTGATTTTTTGATCGATTAACGTCTTTTAATACAATTGAAGATATGAATTTATCATCTGAAACTAGTTTCCCTTCCCAGTTTTGAGCCACTTTACTAAAAAAGGTTCGTTAGATGATTGTTTAGGAGAATTATTGACAGTAGATTGCAAACAACTTTCAATCAGCTCTGCCAGCCTATTACAAAATATTACTTTGCCAGATTGATTTAGGTGTAGACCATGGTTAGTGAAGTTTTGTTTTTTCAGCCTTTCATTTAGAAAACAAATCCCCAACTGCTTACAATTCTTATTTTTTAGGCTGTTGATTGTATTATGAATTGATTTATTTGTTGACTTAATGGCTTCATTTAGCTCTGGCCTATCAAACCTATACGGAATTGTACTTATTATTACATTAGTTTTTTGGCTGAGTGGCACAATCTCTTTAATTTTTTCATTTATTTCAGGAAGATAAAGGTAGTTAACCATGTTTCTGGGTTTTTTGGCAGTATGTAGGACGTTGTTTTTATTATAAACGCAATGGATTATTGGACGCCCTCACCTTCCCACCCCCCACCACTTTCCAAAATCCACCACCTCTATCCTCTATCACACCAAGAACCATAAAAAACAAGTGGCTTTTTTATTATAAACGCAATGGATTATTGGACACCCTCACCTTCCCACCCCCCACCACTTTCCAAAATCCACCACCTCTATCCTCTATCACACCAAGAACCATAAAAAACAAGTGGCTTCGCGAGAAAGAAGATTTTGTTTGAGATTGATAATGGTATAACAACCGAAACTAGTACGGTATCCAACTATTTTAAATAAATGTGGTTGTGACAACTTTGTCTTATTATTCATTACAGAAAGAATTCGTTGAATTTGAACATGATATTTTCATATAGGATTGTATTTAGTATTGAAAGGTTAGTAAGCTTAGGTATTTTGTTTTATGCACGGAAGAACTAAAGGTATGAGGTGGTCCCGTCATGCCTAGCCTTGTTAGTCACCCAGGGAAAGTCAGGTTAGACTTTCAGTAAATGACGCCCGTTACACACTTGCGACTTGATTGATTTCTAAGTGATGAATGGAAAGGTTCTTGGTGTGATAGAGGTGGTAGATTTTGGAAAGTGGTGTTGGTAAAGGTGAGAGCTGCCAATAATACATTGAAATTAAACTACAGTACTATTACAAATTGAAAAAATATTTAGTTGATAAAACTTTTTATAGTGTACAAGAGTTCCTTTCACATTAAAATTAAGCCTCACCTCAACTAAGTGATATAGTAATTATGGTATCTAGTGTGTAATTGTTGATCTGACTTGTCTTATACTCCTTAACTGGAGTCTCCAAGACGTAATCTACAAAAAAAAAAATAATAATAAATCTACGTCCGCTCGGTCAATTACCTGAGCGCCAGTTCCAGGTAGACATAGACCCTTCTCAACCCTTTGACAAAAATTGAGCGCAATGGGCTCGCATACAAATAATCGAATTTTTATGAGGCGTTATCATTTACAATTGAATACTATCAACGAAATATTGATGATATTGTCAAAAATCAAAGGAAAATTACTAAAACAAATAATTATGAAGCTTGACTAAATAACCAACGGTTTCTTCCTTATTAAAAATGCACAATTTTACAGCATTAAAATTTAATAACTAAAAAATACAGTAGGTACCTAGTATCAAAATTTGAGATGTAATTCCCACTAGAATACTGTAAAGACTTGGAGGGGAGAAGAAATGACTGTTTCTTTTTGAATTTTCAGTTATGGTGTGATATAGATAGTGATAAGAAACTAGTATATGTTATTAAAAATATAATGAACAAAATGCAAAGATTAACCTTGATGATCGTTAATACATGTTTCTGATAATTGCTTATGCAGGACAGATTTTTACCAGCTAGATTTCATACAAATATTGAAAATGTTATTCAAGTTTCAATATATTCATTACTTTTTGAACGACTTCTACCTTAAGGTTATCGCTAAAGCCAAGGTAATGTACAAGGTAATCAGATACTGTACAAGCATAACGATTATTAATTTATTTAGAGTATGTCACTCCAAGTCAAGATCAAAATGAGTCACAACAAAGCCTTGTAAGGTCAGGGGAACTTGTTTGACCGCCTTGTTTTTCAGGGGGGCTTGTTTGACCGCCAGTATTTGCCAGCTCATTCAACGTTACACAAAGTTCACCAAAAGAGGTGAACTAACTCAACTACCAAATCAATAAAAACCAACAAATAAATACGAAAAGATGTGATAATTTAATTCGCATTAGTACAATCCTAGAGAATGGTCAAATGAGAATAACAAGTACCAAAGCCTTCAATGATAGATTATGTTGAATTATGTACATGTATAATTACTAAAATAGCAATAAAGAAAGAAAAAGAGTGGGAGGAAGTTTCATGAATGACCTTCTAATTGTATTTATTCGTAATAACACTAAATATTCACGAATTTTTAAATGTATTGTTGTTTTTAAATTGAAATATATCTACAATTTATTAATCTTTATATCAAATGAGCATCATAGTTTAGTCTTCATCTTGAAAAACGTTTGAAAACAAAAATAACACAAAAAGATTAAACGGTTTTGATTATTTATAATACAAATCTTAAAATTGGCACTCATTTTAGAAATAAAATACAATGAATAAATGCATAATATGGAACAAAATGAAGACAATACAAATGTTACATTCAATGGGGGACAGTAAAGAGGGACTTTGTGTATATTATTAAATTTTGTCAATAATTATAGTGAGTTTATCAATCGAGTCTATTTTTATTAGAAGAGTACAAATTACAATTACCTAATTGAGAAAAAATAAGTTAAATAATTTAAAGTTTTAGAGTTTCCAACCCGTTAATTTCAGCAATTAAAATATTATTTATTAATGACTGGATGGGGATTCATGATGTTCAGTCATGATCACTGAAAGGGTGATTGAGCTGTGATGACTCAATGTTATCAGCTTTAATATTACTTATCCGGTGGTTCGGAACCCACCTAAAAGTGCAGGTCCAGTATGTGAGAACATCTCAAAGCATAGATCAGCAGCCATTAGTCGAGTGCTGTGCTGACATGCGCGAGGCAAATTAATACAATTGCCAATAATGAGGAAAAATAATTTTCTCGTGCAAAAGGTTTCCCAAAGAAATTCCGCTTACACAGTGTCTAGAAGGCATTTGCAATTTTTGCAAGTTTAGACATCTTACAGTAGCCAAAATTCTGCCAATTTTTTTAGACTTTTTTTAGACTGGGTCTGTCATACCCAAAGAAATCTTGTAATGTTTTTTTTTTCGGAAGAATGAATTGGATGATGGTGATTGATGAGTTAGACCTACAGTTTTAGGTGGGTTCTGAACCAACGGGTTGCAATGTCCCACTCACAGCCGTGAAAAAACTTTCTCGCTCCACATGCAACACTGCATCGTGCTGTTTAAGCCTGGCGTTCGAAATATATTTCAATTTCTAATGTGTATTTTGCTATTTATTGTATATATTACTACTATTTCACTGAATTTATGTATCTAATAAGTTTATTTAATTTTTGTATTTATTGTAAATATTACTATTATTTTACTGAATTTATGTCTTGAATTGCACTTGTATGGTACTTGAACAGACTGACAGTCTTTGCGGGTTCATTTATTCTAAAATGTACTGTATGTACTTTCTATATGTATGTATATAGCACCATAGCCGATTATTGTAAATATTACTTCTAGTAGGTGACTCTTCAGATCTCATCGTTTTGTTTAAGTCCAAAAAGCGTAGCTGTACTTGTATTATACTGTACTGTACTTGTTTATTATTGTGAATAAATAAATTTTGATTGATTGAACTACCGCAACTGAAGTTTGAAACTGGAATAATCTTATAGCCTACAGTAATCTTGACTGAAATAATCATAATTTTCATATTTTGAACAACGGATGTTTCGCACTGATGTTGTGCTTCTTCAGTGTTCTTATTCCACATAGATGTATATCAGTTTCAAACTTCTCTTCAACACATTACAACTGCATTAACTATTGCTTAATCTTACCTGATTTCTCCTGGTGCATTTGCAGAATATTTTAAAAAGTTGGAAAAGGAATGTTAGAACACAAAATCCAAAAAAAGTTGTATATAATGCAGCGAAAGCCTCGATGAATACAGTGCCGCTACACGGCTTTTTAGACTGGCTGGTGGAAAATAGATTATTCAGACAAGAGGATACTGAAGCTGCCATAACTGAAAGTCAGATGTGTTGAGCAATTGATTAGCATGGAAGATTGTTGCAAGTAATTTTAATTGAAAAAATATTCTTCGTAGGAATTCAGAAGCCCATTTGCAAAGCCCTCTTGCATCATTTCAAAATGTTGGGAATTCATGAAAAATTAACACAACTGAAGTTAAAGTTTTGATAAGGAGATGGAAATTAATATTGAGTTCTCAATTTAACTCTATTAAAAACACTGAACGATTCGTTGATTCAAAATTGTTTTATAATTGGAACCAGAGTCTTCAGTGTTTTTGAGTTAAATTGAGAATTCGATATTTATTTCCATTTACATTGATTCGATAATTCAATTAACCGTTGTAGTCTGTTTGTGTCATAGGCATGTGTCCTAAGCGGTAAAGCATGTGGATGAAGGCGGGATGTTTACGTTGGGTTGGGTGGTTTAATGTTGTATGGTTTGATAGATAGTTTGAACAATCTAATTTTGAACAATCATTATTAGAAAGCTGTTGGAATATCGAGTTAGATTTAAATAAGCTGATTTATTTGAAAATAACGGCTTTTGCAACTGGATTTAACAGGTAGCCATGTCTAATCAATGTAAAATGACAAGTTTAACAAGTCACTTTGAAATAGCCAGTTTTGCAACTCAACTGCCTGAGCACATAGCGGATTTTAACAATGACAATATCTTATTTATTTATTTCATAATAAACATGGAAGTTACTCCCATTATTTGCTTCCGTAACACAAATTAAATGTGGTACAGAAAAAAAACACTATCATAATACATTTTACAAAAGTATGACATTTACTTTTCCATTTTTCTCTTGTTTAAAGTAGGTTTTGCATCACAAGGTATGTTTAGATACATGGGGATCAAAATAATTATGGAATTCCTTGATAGCTTGATATCAATATCATACAGCTGGCTTTGCAATTTGTTGAGGTTGTAAATTAACAAATGGTTCAAGTATACGGTATATCAAATACCAGGTTCGTTTTCTTCAAATTTATGAATTTTAATCGATTTGCCATACCATTCTGACTACAAAAATAATATTTTTTTGCGCTCACTGTTAGTTAATTTATAAACTGAGTTCGAAATAACTTCAATTTGAAGTTATACTTTCAACTTGATAGTTTTTAACATGGTTCTACATCAAGTTCGTTGTATTGTCAGTAAATAGTCGAATGACAATGTTGTTTGTATTCGCGGTGGTGGGCTAGCTTAAATGAAAAACCATAGATTTTCGAACTGATTAACTTACCTCGGATGAAAGCTTGTAGAAATTTGAGAACAATAGAGTTTATCGTTTGTAAGTCGATGTTCAAGTTCGATTCGAGATATCCCAACTTGTGCATCGATCTACAAAACGAAACTAGACATTTTTACAGGTAAAACGTATTTCATTAAATAGAAATTAATGAAAATTTAGAGTTTTAGCGGCATTGTTTCCGATGTAAGTTGGTTTAGACAGATGATGGTTGCACTTCCATATGAGGCCCCACGAAATAATCGACTGAGAGAATCGATAGTCGATATCGGGACCAAATTCGAAGCTAAACCCAACCTATCAACTATCGTCTTCCACAGTTGATTATTTCGTGGTGACCTCATACGGAAGTGCAGCCCATATAGATTGGGTTAGATACAGTGTACGCTATTCTCATTGTGAATCTATTGGTAAATGACATTAATAATAGGCACTTCTGGAGCGAGGTGAATTTCAAAGTTATTTTACAAATTAATGATGTGAGCGCTAAAAAGTATTCAGTTTTGTAGTCAGAATAAATCGATTAAAATCATGCATTAGAAGAGAACCGACTAACATTTGATGTTCACTTCAACAATATTGAGATAAATGTGTTCAAAAATAAACGCTATTTATTATCGAAGCTTTAATATTGAATACTTAATTTGCGGTAAGATTCAACTAACCTTTTCAGTCTGAATCGAGTGGGAAAACCCCGCTTAACCTCATTGAAAAATCATAATATGCGTAATGCATTCCGAATTCTCATCAGTTCCTATGATATAAATATAATTTTGTTCCATAAAACTGAAAAATATGTTGCAAATGCAAAAATCACTTTCATGAAGAGACTAGAAAAATAGCAGACAACTAAGAAAACTAAACAGTAAACACTACAGAAACAAATAACCAAGATCAGGTGGTGCTCTGCTATTATTTGGATATTTCCTGATCACTGAACAGCTGTTTTTAGAGAACTGATATGATTCACATTCCTCCTCTTGATAGGGAAATTTTGATTTAAAATTATTTATAAGAGCAAGTATATTTACATTCATTGCAGATAATATAGTCAGTAACTACAAATAATGAGAAGTAAACGTTAATTTTCTAGTATTTATCTTATCAAGTTCATCAGGGTTCATAATTTTAATTTGATTTAAATCCAAGTATATAGATAGCAAGGTACATTTTGTTCTTGATGATCTTTGATAGTGAACTGTATTTATTCCTGGATGGATCGCCTTCTTTCACTAGTTTAGTGGAATGGTATGTAAAGTTAGGTTGTATTGAACGTCTTTGTTTTATCTTGTAGATTCAATATTTTATGGAGACTGCTTGTTGAAAGATGACTAGTTCGCTTTATGATTTGAGTGTTTCTTCTGTAATATCATGTTACCACATTTTAAAACTCAACGATCTTGCAATGCTTCCCAACAATATTTTATTTGATATTTACTACATGGTAAGTACATATTTTTTATAATACCGTAGGCTATTACCATTAGATGATTTATTCAAAATAATTATTATTTAGAGTGTACTTGTGCCCATCACTATTTTTTCTATTAGCTCAGAGAGATCCAGATGCGCATAGGCTTGAAGTTTAAATGTCAGAAGTAAATTTGAGGAGCCCAGTGGATTACCTAAGTTACAAGGCTCAGATTAAAAATGTGGCTGATTGAAATAGGTTTGGAGCAGATTTCTTATCAAAATGGAATCATTACCATCATGGTTAAGTTATAACCAGCACTCTGTGAGTGGTTTTTGCTTCTACTCACTTCAGGAGCAATGAGCAAAATATATCATACTGATTCAAGTAAGTAAAAAAGAAAAGTTTTAATTGTAGATTTTTCAAATAAAATTAACTTATTCCGTTATTGAGTTTTGTCGAATAAATAAGAACAAACCGTTCCTACCACTTTATTTTCATAAAACAAAATTCCAAACGAATGGAGGATTATGGTTTCTTGTGAAAAATAGAACATAAACGAACATTTGGACTCATAGCTTAGCTTGGCATAAGTAAAATTACCATTGATGAAGTAAGTTTTTCATAGTACCTTAGCTTAGATCCCTTATATTCATCCATTTAATTTTATTAACTTGGTGAAGAGTGAGGAACAAACAAGCATTGTGTAACGTAACAAGTTTTACTTTAGTTGACATAATTATTTATCGGGTTGCTTGCACAGTGGGTCACCCAATACTTTATTACAATCAAGCACATGCCGAGAAATTTTGTATAAAAGATTGCAACCGCGTGAATACCACCATTCTACTGCACGTGTTTCATTTTGCAATTGATTATCATCGAGTGTTGGATACTCCACTGTTCAAACATAATAATTATCATCGAGTAATGGATACTCCACTGTTGAAACAATCTCACATTGCCATCATAATTGTTTACTAGGTTACTTCTTTGGTCTTCTGAAGGATATTTTTCAGATAATATATGGAGTATTTTTTTAGATTTATCACGTTAGGCACTAAAGTCTTCTACCTTACTTCCTGTTCAGTACGTTCTTTACATAAGCTAAATGTGTTATTTATGCTGATGCTAAGGGTGCTTGCACAGTGGAGCGTCAATATTCGATGATAATCATAGATGTAAAATCAAACACATGCTGTGGAATGGTGATAATCACGCGCCTCCAATCTGTCATACAAACCAAAACAGCCCAGGAGACCATAAATACTTAATGGAGAATAAACTCTGGATCTGGCTAACAGAAAAATCATAATATTGACCTCTTGATGAATAATTAGAAATTGTGGTATCCATCTTTCATTGAAATTTAGCGCCAGTAGAATAATTTTTATTAACTGCAATCTTGGAAAAAAGTTGGAGGTGGATCTTTATTTTCCTGTAAAAATAATCATCAAGTTAATAATCATCTTGAAATAAAAGAGAACACACAAGAGCTTTCATACGCCCAAATACATCCCACTTTTGCCGAACAAATACCTTACACAGAAATTAACACTAATTTAGACTTACTATTCCACACACAAAAAATCCGGAAACTCTACGAATATGAAACATACAGACACTCAAAACTACAGCTTAAATTCTAAATATCGTGAGGGGGCGGGGTTAAATGTTTGGGGCAATGACGTGTATCTTGAAGATCGAAGATGATGCTATGGGATGGGTATGAGCGATGCGTTATGCTGTAAAGCGTAAAATAATACTTTTTGTTTGATTAAATTGCAATTAGAAAAAATTGTTTTTTTTTCACCAAAGAAATAATGGAGTAATAAACTGAGTTCTGACTTTCCAGTCTTATGTTTCAATCAGATAAGCTGCGTTCTCGTAGGTCCTGTTTGTAACGGTGACCGATTAGATTGGCCAGCAAAAAGACACTGTTCTCTGCTGAAAATCACTTCCCGGTGGTTCGGAACCCACCTATAACTGTAGGTTCAACTCATAAATCACCATCATCCAACTCATTACCCACGCACAGGTCTCAGACCTATGTGGGCTTCATCTCAAAAAAAAAATGACCGCAAGACTTCGACTTATGCGTTCCAGGCAGCGTTTAGGGGCCTACCAAATGATTAAAAACTGTTTCTCTTTGAGGATGGATTTCTCCTTTTTGTGTCCTTCAGCGAGTTTTTACAGGAATGAGACCTAGCGCAATCGTATTTTTGCATCATAAAGCTCCTATATTTCTAATTTCATCAAAATCGTTAGAGCCGTTTTTGAGGTCCGTCGGACATAAATATATAGAATTCATGCAGAAATTGTTCGTTTAATATATAGGATATATATAGATCAGTTATTATTGAAAATGAAGTTTACTAGTGAATTTGGCGCTTACTTATTTGTGTGACGGCCATTACGCTTTGCTGTAATGCTTCCTCACTCGTCTGGAGGCTTAGGAGTTATAGGCCTCTAGCCGTGTCTGAGAAAGCATTACAGCAATGTGAAATGGCAATCACAATAATCAGTTAAATTCACAAGTAAACTTCATTCTCAATAATTATTTATGTTACAAATCCTCTTTTTGTAAAAAAATAATATGGAACTACATCAAGTATAGATCAAATTCATGCTTCATTACATTCATGTTCGTATAGAGAACATTATTTCAAATAATATGTGAGCTCACTTACCCAAGATATTGGCACTCTCACCCAAATTTTGCTCACACCTTCTCTAGTACATGGGTTACCATAGTTGAGTAGGTTAATTTCCATCTACTTCTTACTCTTGCTAGATATCTGTGTAGTTTCTTTTTTTAGTTTTGTAGTTAATATTTTATACGCACGTAATTTTTGGCTACTTTAAGTTTTGGAAGGAAGGAAATAAATTTAAATTAATTTAATTCCAGTACCAAATGGTCATACCCCCACACTCTCAATCCTAAAAAGCACCAAAGCAGTGCGAAATGTTCATAACACAGAAGTAAATAAATAGATGAATTTAAAAAAACTTGACACGCAAGAAAGTTTGATGTAGTTCCTTATTAATTTTTCCCTTAAACTTACACATAATTAATTGTTGAATACTTTTTTAGTGAATTCAACACATAAATGTATGATGGCCATTTCGCATTGTTCTAATGCTTCCTCAGACACGGCTGGAGGCCCACTGAGTCAGGTTTGAAAATTGGAGTTATGGTTGTGGGTGAGATGTGGCGGTGGGAGGATGAGAAGACACTACCCCACCTCACCCACAACCATGACCCCAATTTTCAAACGGGACTCAGTTGGCCAGTAGCCGAGTCTGAGGAAGCATTACAACAATGCGTAATGGCCATCACACAATAATTATTATGTAAGTGTTAAATTCACTAGTAAAGTGTTCAAAAATTCCTTATGTTAGCATAATATTCACTCAAAAGTATTACAATATCGATTCAAGCTACAATCGATTCAAATTCAAGTTTGAATGTGAGCATTGTCAATTAATTTATAAAACGTGCACCAATTAGCTAGAAATTCAATAAAAATTGAACCCAGAAAACAAAAAGTGTCCATATACTTCCAAACCGTATTTTTACAATACTACACTATTATTGCTCTTCTCTTGGGAACCGTTTATAGTATCTTAAATTATATATCATTCCCTTGTTAATTTTAAATAGCATTTTCTTGATAAGAAATTCAGACTTATAAAAGCCTTTGTTCTACACGAGTTTCACACTTTGTTCATTGGACTATTTGTCTCATAACAGCTGAATTTAACTTTGTAAACAACAGTATATCCTGTGAAAAACATTCTACCTACACAATAACTATTCACGCTTCATTTTGAATGAAAAATGTACGCATCAATTGGTTTATGATTCCAACAGGTTGCCGTATAGTAATAGAATCATATTCTTGTTCTCTGTATAATAACTTCAATTATAACAATTAGCATCAATTATTATTTCAAACACGTTCAAAAGCAGACATTCTAAAAACAAGATTTGTAATTTTCATTTGTATTGCTTTTCATCTTGAGCACAAACAATCACTACTGTAGTAGAATTATGTTTCTTGTAGGCATGCATCATTGGCAAAATAGGAAACTGAGTGCTTCTACGGATGATCTGTTATTTTGTTGAGTTTCCGTGTGATTTTCGTCGCCTATTTGGATAGTCAACGCAAACTAAACATGAACAGATAACATTGCCGCTGGCACTTTGAAGTAAACTAATTTGTGAAAGTTGTTCTCTCATAATTTAATGGAATTATTCTTGTTATTCAACAATTCAAAGACGGACTCTGATATAATGTGTAATTACTCAGCTTGAAGTTCATGTTTTGTTCTTGAAATCATTTCAAATTAACTGCACAGATTGAATTTTTCTTTAAATGTTGGATTAAAGACTACCGGTTTTTAAAGTAGAAATTTTTTCGTATTATTTATCTGTTAGTATATTATAATGAATAAATCATCAAAAACCTACAGTTTTGTTTGACTATTTCTGAATTTTCTCAAATATCCGCATAAAAATCCACAATCTGATATCAAAACTTACACTGTATTTCTATTTAAATTATGATTTTTACTCAGTTATACTGGAGGGATGCATTTCACTTATAAAGAGAAGCTTCGTCAGTCTGCCTCTTTGAAAATGAAATGCATCCCTCCAGTATAAGTATAAGCCTTATTTTCAAAGAGGCAGACTGACGAAGCTTCTCTTCATGAGTGAAATGCATCCCTCCAGTATAAGTTAGTAAAAATCATAATTCAAATAGAAGTACAGTGTCGGTTTTGAGATTGTTCATAAAGTATTTCGTCATGGAAAACATCACAGAAAAATTAACATTTCAATAAGATTACTGTAATACATTCTTTTTTGAAGGCTAAACCAGCTTCAAGCTGCATTACAAAATGCAATTAAAATTGGCAATGAATCGTAGTGATTGCTTGCGTTAAGCAAAATATTTCAATAAAAACTTAAAAAACACTTTTAAGTGGAAATTATAACACACTATTATGGCGTGACAGTTGTACTCTGTGTACTGTGGGTCGTCTGACGATGCACTTGACAACAGAGTGAAACGGCCGTCTCGCCATAACTTGAGTTATAATTTCCACTTCAAAGTGTTTTTTAAGTTTTTATTGTATATTAATTAGTGGAAACAAAATGGATCTTCAACATCACAAAATACTTCATAATCCAACTCACTATTCTTTTTTTGGGGGGGGGGGAGTGATAAAGGTTTCAGCCAAACATTATTTTTTAACCAAATAGCCTGTTTTTGAAAAATTATAAATGAATAAGGTTCCTCCTCTTGATTTGAATGTATATCCATCCATTTTGAGTTCCAAGCTGATACATACGTAGAGCTGGTCTACTGATAAACCGTAGAATATTTGGATGCATTTGGGTTTTTTTAATAAAAGTATATAAAATACGTAGATCTGGTCTACTTATAAACCGTAGAATATTTTGATGCATTTGGTTTTGTTAATAAAAGTCTATAAAGTTGAGTCATTGAAATTCTTGAGTTTAGTATTATTTTGAATTATTTCGTGGATACGTTGCCATCCGGTTATTTATGTATTAATTTGAGAACTCAATACTGATGATAATGAGCACTTTTCCTTTCCTACTATGTATGAGTATCAGACGTAAACCGAGATGGGGATAAAGCCACATCCCTCGCCCAAAATTATCAACTAAAACTCTAAAAAATCATTATTCATTATTTTTGGATGTGAGGACCTTTTTTATAATTTCTTAGTAGTTAATCTGGCCCCCTTCTCACCGAAAAAAATCTTGCCTTGTCACTGATTGGGTTATATCGATCGAGATAAAAAAGATCCTCATTTCAGTTTCTTAGCTGCAATCAAGTACTAAATTAAACAGTAAACTAACTTATCTAGTGTGAGATAAACTCAAACTTGAAGGTAAGGTAGATAGATAGTCAGATAGTTTATTGACAATTGTCACTAGGCTAAATCTTATTGCTACAAAATAAAAATCAGTACAAGATAATCTTCTACAAAGTCATACGGTACATAATAACATCTGTTTTATAATAAATAAGATTACTTTCTGAATTCATAATAATTAAGAAAGCTTATGAAAGAAGATAATAAAATACAGAGATAGCCAAGTGCCGTAGCAGGTGTCTTTTCAATCAGAGATAAGCTACGAAAATCTTGGGCCATCTCTGTAAAGTTGACTGTAAAGTTTTTTTTTAATGGATTGGCCAGCAAAAAAGACTGTTCTCCGCTGTAAAATCACTTAGGTGGTTCGGAACCCACCTAAAACTGTAGGTCCAACTCATCAATCACCATCATCCAATTAATAACCCACGCGCAGGTCTCAGACCTATGTGGGCTTCATCATCCGAAAAAAAGGAAAAAAGAGAGTGGCGAGCAAGTGAACATTTAAAATTTAAGAGAAACAACACAAACAGGTTCCGATCTTGCTCAACAATAAATGCATCAATACAAAAGTCTAGAATTGCATGAAACGCACTTCTCCAGAATATATATCGGGATTTAAAAAGGAATAATTCTTTTAAAGAAACTTTTATGTAAATATACACTTGCAATTGAATAATTTTTTCCCCGGAGGATGAGGCCCACATAGGTCTGAGACCTGTGCCTGAGTAATGAATTGGATGATGGTGATTGATGAGTTGGACCTACAGTTTTAGGTGGGTTCCGAACCACCGGGAAGTGATTTTACAGCAGAGAACAGAGTCTTTTTTGCTGGCCAATCCAATCGGTCACCCTTACAAAGAGCGCCCAGGAGTCCCGTAGCTTATCTCTGATTGAACAGATATCTGCTACGGCACTCGGCTGTCACATTCAAAACTTGTATCAAAAGGCTTGTCTGATCTTGTATTTGATTTCAACTGGACGTATTTGGATTGTTTTCTGATTGATTGTTTGCCTGACTATTTGAATACAATTATTTATTTATTTATTCATTCATTAGAATCAATCAACCTGGAAAATGAATGTAAAGCGTTTCAAAACCTTTTATATATATATATTTTTCATAATATTCGATTATTTATTTCCATAGTATCTCTTACTTTTCCCTGGAAAACTGTATTAATGTCAGGGTAAAACTGGGTATCTTTTTCAAGAATATCACTCGAGAAACAATTTTCATGTCTTATTAATTTAATCAAAGATTTTATTGTAGGCTTGATTTTTAAATTTATTTTTTCCATGTTTCAGCTCTATTGCAAAGGGAAGCTATGTGAGCTAGGAATTGAATTCACGGACTTGAACACATTTACACGAATGTTGAAGGTGACAAATAAAAGAATACAACTATTGAAAAGTTTCCAGGTAAATATTTCATCGGTAACGATTTCGCATCTATAGCTTCTTTTTTGTGTTTTCTGTCTGTACTATTCACTCGCTCATCTAAGAAATTATTTAAGAATTTTCAAGGGAATTATATTTTCAACTGTATAAAGAAATACTTTCTCCACCATGGAGAGTTCAACTAATTCGTATCAGTAAGAAGAAACACATTTTGTTTTGGTTCTACGCAGTGTACACAGCGTTCCAAGCGACTGTACTAAGAACTAGTCATTCTTTATATGGAGAAGTGTGTGAAAAAATCTCACAGTATAGACTGGTACTATTAGAGAGCACACATGCGCGAGGCAAATTCATACAACTGTCAAGAATGATTTGACTCGCTATATTTACCTTAACTTTATCTTTCCCCCTTTAACCCCTAGTACATTCTAGAGTATTATTTAATATACTAGCAGTAAGTGAATAATTATAGATTTGCCAGTGGCTAATAGTTAGTTTTGATGGGTCGATAGAGTTACGAATGAGGAGGTACCAAAGGGCTGAGGAGGAAAGATGTCTTCTGAATTTTTTCAAGGATATTCTTGGATTGGACATATAAGACACACTAAATTCACGTTAAGTATATTAGAAGGAATAATAACCGGACAAAGGGGTCACGGAAGACCCCGGCTGCAGTACCTGAAACAAAAAATCAGAGATATTGGTGTCCAGAGCTATTATATTCAATTAAAATATACAGGGTGATTTTTAAGTATGGAAACGGCTTTATATTGCATAACTGAGACGTTCTTGGCGAAAGAAGCTTATGTGGATCTGCATAGTTTTAAAAATCCAACTTTTTGCTGGTTTTGAAATTTTTTCCGCCGTCTTGGATCCGCCATATTGGATTCAACTTTTTTTTTTTTTAAATGGAATGGTGGTCATATGATACATTATTTCAGTGTGAAATTTCAAGAAAAAAACAAATGCATAAACCGTTTTTCAATACATGCCTTTGTTTTTGATTTATAAGCATTTAAATATACCATATTTTGAAAATTGTGTTAGCAACAAAATAGGTAAAACGCACTGCATAAAATATTTTATTGAATTTTTAAATCTTAAATGATCTAATAACTAAGTTTAACCGGTGCTAAGACTTGATAATTAAAAAGTAAACAACACAACAAAATAAATGGCTACCGGTATGTTTATTATTCACTAATCACAATCCAGCTACCGGTGTTAATATCAGCCAGTAGGTATCATTAACAAACAAAAAACAATGTTTTATGATATTGATATTATTAAATATGAATTAAATTCTAGTTACTAAATCATTAAAGAATGAAAAATTCAATAAAATGTTTTATGCAGTGCGTTCTACCTATTTTATTGCTAACACAATTCTCAAAAAAAATGGGAAATTTAAATGCTTATAAATCGAAAACAAAGGCATTATTGAAAAACGGTTTACGCCATTGTTTTTTTCTTGAAATTTCACACTGAAATGATGTGTCATATGACCATCATCCCATTTAAAAAAATAAAGTTGAATCCAAGATGGTGGACAAAAATTTCAAAACCAGCAAAAAGTAGGATTTTTAAAACTATGCATATCTGCATAAGCTTCTTTCGCCAAGAACGTCTCAGTTACGCAATATAAAGCCGTTTCCATACTTCAAAATCACCTTGTATATTCAATTATAATAACTATCTCTGGATAGAAAAGGATGGAGAGCTGCCAACCAATCAAATGATTGATGATGAAGAAAGAAGAAGAAAAATAGTTAGTCCTGAAATTGATGGGCACTATTATTATAAATTAGATATTGATCGTGGTTTTTTCTACAGTTCCATCAATTAATTACTTCTAAACCACTCATTGCCCAAACTGTGCTCACTTCATGTTTTGAAATAGAATTTTCAACTTTTTAGCTGAAAGATCTATCTCTTTTCTAAATCTGTACTTCAACAAAATAGTGCAATATTGTTTTTTTAGATCCTTATAAGCAAAAAAACGTCCTTGAAGGTTGTGAACTAACTCTGCTCACTAGTGCAATATTATTATTTTTTTATCAATAAATTAAATTTGGGAAAAGGATTAGATTTTAATGGCAATATCGTATCTAGTCCTCCTTGGTGGGGGGGGGGGGGGGGGGGGGGCACAAATATCATAATTATTATTTTCAGTTGATGTCTCATGAAAATATACTCTAATTCATGTAAGAAGTTGAAAAACTGTTGAAGCTATAGCTTAAAATGACGGCTGACGGTCTTAGATCAAGCCGTATGGTGTATGTATTATTCTGGATATTTTGTTTTACATTTATTGTTCATGAATAAAGCACTTCTATATTCTACTACTTAAAATGTTCTTTACCAAAAAATAACGCGTCTCTATTCTAACTAATGCGCCTTTTTTCAGGCTGTCATTGACCATGGAAATCAGCTACACAAATCATTGACTATGAACTACTCTTTAAGGCATACTTATGAAATGCAAAATAAAACTGGTTTCATCAATTTGGGAATTCGACTTGGTAAGTAGGCTTCACTTATCTGTGTTCATTTATTGTTTATACTCTATTGTTACGGGTTCTAATGGCTAAAATAAGGCTGGCAACACTAAAGTTCACACTTGCACTTTATTTACACACACTAATTGCAAGTTCAATTAATAATGAGAAACAAATGACAAGCTAATACTTATTTCAGTAATTATTTACAAGAATTAATGAATAATTAATTACAGGCTGATCAATAATAAAAGAAACAAGAGTCCAATAAACTGTACAGTAATGTGGAAAGAAATTATAAAAAGAGCAACTAATCACTTACAATACACAGTCCAATTCGTTATTTGACAGTCCCAAATAATATCACTTAACACAACGTCTTTAAACTATTAGTAAGCTGCGCAAACAGTAAACACTCGTCTCTGCACTTGGCACTGGAATCGAGCACTGTTTACTCCACGGGCACGAGATCTGTAACACAATCTGACACGCGGGCTTTAAGACTAACTAGCTTGTTCACGTGGACTTCTTTATATAGCTGTTATAGTTGTATAATTCCAAGAATTGGCGGCTTCTCGATGCTTCAAGAATGCTTGGAGGGTCACAGAATATAGACCTCGATTGTTCAGAAAGTCTGAAGAAATCTCGAGAAATTCAATTGAGTGAGAGGGACACAGATATAAAGAATAGAAGTGAGAACGACATCTAACGAGAGAGAACAAGAGGAATTGGATTGCAAATCACGTTTGTCCATGAAAACAATGGAACGATCTTCGTAGAATAACTGCTTTGTTTGCTTTCGTAACACTATGTTTAATCACTGATAAAGGAAAGTACGGTATAGTAGTTTATGCAACCATTGTACTATCACTGTCTTCAAGCCTTATGTGAGATATATGTTTGGGCACAAGAACAATGGATGAAATCTGAGTGCAATTATTCCTTACACTAATGAATAATAAGACGAAGCTGTCACAACCACATTTATTGAAAATAGTGAGATATTAGTTTCGGTTGTTACACCATTATCAATCTCATATTAATTTTATCTTTACTACACCCAAACAAACTCTTTAAAATAGGTTTGGTTTGAAAAGCTACTTTATTAAAAATAGTGATAAAATAAGAATAGACCATGAAAACTACATAACGATAATAAATGCTACAGGAATGCTTATTGTTGAGTCACTCATAACGAAATTTACAATAAATGCAATATGAATGAATTGAATTGAACCAAAAACAACGAAATTTATTCTATTTAGGACTTTATAATTAGTTATTGGTGTTTTAAAAATAATGCCGTAACAAAACAAGTGTGCAGACAAGTGAGCATGTTGACTCTGTTCTCTGCTGTAAAATGACTTCCCGGTCGTTCGGAACCCACCTAAAACTGTAGGTCCGACTCATCAATCTCCATCATCCAATTCATTACCCTCGCACAGGTCTCAGACCTATGTGGGCTTCATCCTCCGAAAAAAGACTTTATTCATGTCTAATCAAAACCATTACACGATGAAGGTGTTATAACACTGCAGTCACTTTCCGATACAGGCTATAGACCAATCAAATCTCAGCATTTCTCCCATTCAGTGTTGTAATGAACGTTATCAAACTCTTATATTAGCTGAACTCTCCCAGGTTGAAATTTAATTCAAACCCAAACCAATTGTCAATAATTAAGCATTCTAGGTTAAATTAGTTTGAGTGAGTTATCCAAGTAATTAGGTAAGAGTAGAGTAAGTTATTAATATTCGTAGATAAAATAGTGTAAGGAATCCCCTCTTTACAGTAGCGAAGGAAGATATTGTGGAAAATATCCATCATGAATAATAAGTTGTCACAACTACATTATTGAAAATAGTGAGATACTAGTTTCAGTTGATTAAACCATTATCAATCTCAACCAAACTAAAACTAAAGTACAGAGTAGCTTAATATATTAACCCATTGTTCCGAATAGCAATTGGGGCCCAGTGGATGATTTATAAGCCACTTTTGTATTTGCCATCTAAAGAGAGCACGATTTGGAGTTTCATGCAATATTTACTAGGAGTGGTAAAATCTCAATGAGATGTAAATATTTTGAACGCGCAGTGTGGACAAAGGTTAGTGATAAATTGTGTCTAAAACTACTAATAGAAACTTTTTTTAAATTACTTTTATAAAATACCCAGTTGAATGACAATTCTATTTCCCCAAGTTAACAACAAAATACAAACTAGATCTTTCTCACTTAGGATTCTTTATTTGGGTGATTCTTTATGTAGGGTTTTATTTTATAATGAATAATGTATTTTTCGTGGAATACTTATGAATATTGATATAAAAAATATATTTTTGGGTTACTAAATGTTTAAATTCGAATTGTCATAGGGAAACTTTCCTTTATCAACAATTATGAGTTTGAAACTAATGAATTCAAGGGGGAAATAAGTTGAAAAACGTTTTCTCATGATCTGTGTACTTATTCTATCAATTTTACACTTGTGTCCATATTAGTCACTTTTTTCTTTTTTTGGAGGATGAATCCCACATAAGTCTGAGACCTGTGCGTGGGTAATGAGTTGGATGATGGTGATTGATGAGCTGGACCTACAGTTTTAGGTGGGTTCCGAACCACCAGGAAATGATTCTACAGCAGAGAGCAGTGTCTTTGCTGACCAATCAAATCGGTCACCCTTACAAAGAGTACCTAGGAGAACGCAGCTTATCTCTATCTGATTGAACAGATACCTGCTACGGCTCACGGCTATCACTTCCTGTACTCTTAAGTACGGTACACAAGAAGTTAAATTTGAAACTAATGTTTTCTATTTCAGTTGGTAGTTTATAAATAAATAAATTTTTATTGTCATAGATTTTCAAAAAACATAGGTCATTGTCAAGAAAATACACGTGCTTACAATAGCCAGCAGAAATCTCGTGTATAAAGTCATTGTTCTCGTCTTCT
This sequence comes from Conomelus anceps, assembly GCA_948455865.1. Taxonomy (NCBI): domain Eukaryota; kingdom Metazoa; phylum Arthropoda; class Insecta; order Hemiptera; family Delphacidae; genus Conomelus; species Conomelus anceps. The sequence goes on from OX418221.1 coordinate 56,011,137, forward strand.
CTTGGCCCTGCCGCTGGATGGCAGTAAGTCATAAGTACTAATACTGCATGGGCTAGATTCATGTAGGCCGTTGTTCAAGAGACTTGGTCTCCTAATTGTACCCTGCTTATATGTGTATGAAGCTACTTTATATGCAAAAACGAATGATATTAACCAAAATCTTGACGTACACGATTATAATACAAGAAGTCGAGGAGATTATCACTTGGTGAGTCACAATAGTAGCTTATTCAAACAAAAACCTAGTTATATTGGTAGGAAACTGTATAACAACCTACCGCAGTTTTTAAAGAGTCTTGAAAATATAGAAATATTTAAAAAACAATTGAAAAAATATTTTATTGATAAAGCTTTTTATAGTGTACAAGAGCTCCTTTCACATCAAAATTAAGCCTCACCCCAACTAATTGATATAGTAATTATGGTTACTAGTGTATAAGAGTATAATATTGTTGATCTGACTTGTCTTATAATCCTTAACTGGAGTCTCTAAGAAGTAATCTACAAAAAACAAAACTTCTGCAAAATTCTGCGAGAAACAATCTTTTCCTGCAATATCTTCAACAGATTTTGAGCATCCATTTTATAGATTTCTCGCTTAGAAATTCCACGTATTACCAACTCCAAAATGTGCGCTCTATAGAGAACAACAGCAATAGAGAGGCCTTAAAATCACCAGATGGGTCTAAATATCTAACTATTATGGAACAATAGAAGAATAAATATTTCTAGATTTACAGACAATAGAACAACCCTTTTCCATCCCAACAACCTGTTCTTTGAGTGCTCCCGGAAGAAACTCTACTTTGGACCCACTGCACAATGCCAAGTCAAGGTCATCCTACTCCAAGGTAGTTGCTCTCCTTTTTTTCCTATACTTCCATGTTCTTTTTTCTTTCTTTCTTCTTTGTTTCACGTGTAAAATTGTGGTTGATATTAATAAACTTTGGAAACTTTTCAGGTGGATTTTTAAGCGAGGCGGGTTGGTTTGCTGAAAGTGAACGAGTACTATCAGACTGTCTAGAAGCTTGTTTAGAGCTTCCGCCATCCGTTGAAGCTTGGAGGTACACTTTGCAATGCTGTCACAAGTGAGTTTTGCATTATTTATCTATCTTCATAACGTGAAACTTACATACCAGTTCATTTATGTTCAAGTGATACAGTATGTTTAATATTGAACATTTTCATAAATTTGCTGATAAGTATATTATTTAAGTGTGAGCTACGTTATTTTATTTCTATTTTAAATGTTATAATAATTGTTCACGAAACTTTTTAGTATATTTTGAATAGTAAATAGGATAGAACAGAATATAGAATTAATTAGAATAGAATACAAAGACTTTTTTTGGCCTGGTAAAGTTCCGCTGCTTCTTGACCATGTCAAATATTGAATGGAAGAAAAATACAAATTGTTCTCAAAAAAACATAAAGTAATCGTAGAGAGAAAACTAATCCGTAATCTTGATAAAAGTTAATATTAAATTAAAATAAATGATAGTCATATCATAGATAAATGATATCATATTAATATAGAGAAATAAATATGCAATTAATGATCGAAGTGAAGAGGATTGGAATCAATAAACAAAAGTTAAACTAAACAAAAGGAAAGAGGATATAATTGAAAAGCAAATAAAAAATAAATATTCAAAAATTAAAAAAAAATTCTATATTACAACCTTTATTTGATTTAATTTTTTATTTTTCTTCTCTTACTGAAAAAATAAAAAGATATTCAATTCTAAAAGTAATAATGTTTTCTTACTTCAATGTAAAATGGAAAGGGCATAGGAGAACTCATTAATAACTCTTTGTTGTCATTAGTTCTGTAAACAATTCGAAATAATTCAAATATTAAACTGATTTGTAGGGAATAACCTTTATTATTATTCTATTCTAATAATAACTTATTAATCTGTGACTAGATCTAGATCAGTCATCATCAACCTTGGTATACTGTCAATTCTATCTCTTATGATTATTTTAAATCTTATTTTCTCCTTTCGATTGGTTTGAAAAATTCTTTGATCCTTGAATCAAGTTCTAAAATTAAAAAATTGCTCATTTTTAACCAGTATCTGTATAAATGATATAGTACTATATTATTCTACATTAAAATACTACAAATATCAAATAAAAAATCATTTAAACTTAGTGAGTATTAGTTACCAACATTGCATTGCTATGGACGTCAGTTACCAAATAATTGTTCTTTGAATTGAAGAAAAGTAGAAATGAGAAAGTAGAAATGTCAGTCTATTGTTTCACTTTATTCTACTTTCTCATTCAGAATAAAAAAACAGCCGAAGAGCAATATTAAAAAGCAATATACGGAAGTTAATGAAGATATGCTACATTCGGCATACTCATATGACTAATTAGCATTTAATGAATTGATCGCATTCTCTATGCCCTTGCCTATCGACTAATATACTATACAGGAAGTCATTCTGCACTATTGTCGAATGTTCTCAATTTTTTTCCTATTTGTATTCTAATTGGAATTAATTGCCACATCAATTTATCACAACATTGAAGATCAAGCTAAGAAATACGCTCTCCTCATTGTGTACGTAATTAATGTTGAATCTATGCTGGTCTGGTAATGTGAATTCAAATTCAAATTTTCTCTCCGAATGATATCTTGAATTATTTTAATTCAACAAAAGCTGAAGCAAAGATTTGAATTAGTGACAGAATTTAGATAACGCAGAAGAAAGAACTGCAATTCTTCTCTTTATACTGATACTGATGTATTTAGAATAAAATCAAATAATTTTTACTTCCTCGTTAAATATTTTAAAATACAGTTCTCATGTATTATAATAACTTGAGGAAAATTCTTACTGCCAAGCCCTGAGCGAGTATATTGAGGTATGAAGTATAACGATCAAAATTGTACACGTGTTAATGACCTTTTTTTGTGTTGTTTATGAATAGAAAAATGTTTATCTCAATAGAAAATAACCTGAGTTCAATGTAGCCTAAACATAGCCAAGAACATTAGGTGTGAAGCTAGTTTGCCCCCTTGGGTGCGCCTTACGTAATTTAACGCTAAATTAGCTGAAAAATACGGCGGTCAAACAAACCGATGGCTATCCTGCCCTGACTTATTTCCATATGATAAATAAATTTAAAAACATTTTTTTATTGCATTGTTTTTTATTTCCTCTTTAAAAAACAAGTACCGTACATAAATAGTAACAATAAGTCAGAGAGAAAAAAATTCTTCACATGGGCTTTAATGCCTGTGTGCGAAGAAGAGACTGAATCTGTAGAATTTTAAGTTAAATAGAAAAAAAAAACAAAAAATAAATAGAAAAAAGAATTTACAGCCAAAAAGAGAGAAAAAAGGCTTAATCATTTGTGGAAGATCATCTATCTATGGGAAATGCGAGGCCAGAAAGAGACACCAGAGAGAAAAAACTTATACAAATAAAGTTTCAGGGATGCGCACTAGTTGAAGCAAGAAAAGAAAATATATCAAGAAGCTTCAACACATGTTGAAAAGGTAGGAGGACAGAACGGAATATAAATAAAACGTCAAAGAAAATAATATAAAGGTTGGAAACAGTTATTTCATTTGAATTTTAAATAACTTGAATGTAGTTTTTCACCGAGTTTATCCCAATTTTCATAAATTTTTGCTAGTATTAAATCTTGCAGTTGGTTGCGAAAATCGAGCTAGACTGCAGCCAAACCCATTCCATTTATCAAAATACATTCATCAAATAATGTTTTTGCTGAATTAAGAAATTTATATTGTACTCAAGAAATGGGTTCATAATATGTATATTTTTCTAAAACTTACTGACCTTATTAAGTCTGCTTAGAAATAGTCATCTATGTTAGGTACTTATTTTCAATTTTTCTTCAGGTCGAACCAAGGTTGTAGAGTTTCAAAATGACTTATACTTATTGTATGGTCTTACTTAGGGAAGTGATAGCAGAGTGCCGTAGCAGGTATCTGTTTAATCTAGATAAGCTGCGAAACTCCAGAGCGCTCTTTGTAAGGGTGACTGATTGGATTGGCCAGGAGAAAAGACTGTTCTCTGCTGTAAAATCACTTCCCAGTGGTTCGGAACCCACCTAAAACTGAAGGTCCAACTCATCAATCACCATCATCCAATTCATTACCCACGCACAGGTCTCAGACCTATGTGGGCTTCGTCCTCCAAAAAAAGAAGACTTTATTCATTCATGACTAATCAAAACCATTAAATAATGAAATTTGTATATTTTTTCATTAGACATCAATCAAGTTCGAATAGTAGGATGGTTTTTTATGTTTCGCCGTACGTTTTACAGATTGTTGTATGCACAATCCATCTTTTCACTGGTTCAAAAAGCGCAGATGACTCAGAATTTAGCGGAAGAATTAGTGGAAAAATTGAGAGATCATGGAGAAACTATAAATTTGGCCAGTCTCTACACCTTATTCTCATTTTCAGCTTACAACATGAGCAACTATGATGAGGTAAGTCGTACATAGCTTTCAACGATAGTTGCAGTAAACTTTTAAAATTGTCAATTATTTTAAATACTTTTAAATTTATAACTGATAATTGAAGGATTAGAATTGAAATGAAATAGTTGTCGCTCATAAAAGTGGTCATAAAATAGTCATATAGTCATAAGTGGAATTGGTTAACCTTACAATTATTTTAATTATCTTTGTTCACTTACTGTATGGCCGCACAATTCCAACCTCATGTTCTCAATAGTTGTGGCCAATTAATTATTTTATCCTAAAAAAAAATTCAAAATTAAAGTGAATTGATTTCCTTGTCTTCAGTCTGAAAAAGGACATATAGGCTTAAAATAATAATTACTAAAATGAATTGATAAGTAGAATAAAAAGGGGAAAGTTACAATAAACTGTTTTTGCATTGTTATTGTTATTTTTTGTTGGAGTTCTATTGTTTTTTATCGGTATACTCTCCAACCGGCTTTAGCTTTAATATAGTAGAGTGTAGTCATGTTGAGCATGCATTTTTTGTTATTGTATTCTACATTTAATCATGTTAATCATAATTATGATTGCAAATATTTTTTTCTTGCTGTACTTTGGAATTATTTTTCTTTTCTCTAAATTTAAGTTTGAACAATTGTACTTTTTCTGCAGAGAAATAAATTATTATTTTTATTATTATTATTATTATGTTTTATAAATATATTTAGGTAACTTTATACCTTCATACGATTATTATTATCATAATGTCTTGTACCGTTGTAGGCTTTATTGTGCTACTTTATGAATGTTTTATATCATAATTTAATATTATATATTGATCACCATTGTGAATAAACTTTTAAGAATCTTGTTAATATCAAGTGTTTTAATTTAGAGTTTTTATTAATAATGTGGCAAAAATGAATCAGAGAGCTCTGTTCGAATTGATTGTTAAATTTGAGAAGATTTTAGGTGTAACTTATATTTACTGACAAATCCATATACCCCTTTTAAAGGCGGTCAAAGGATGCTAATGAATGAATGAATGAATGAAATGAATGAATTTAACCAGAAAATTTCCAGTTTCATGTTAAACATAACCTATAAATATTTGGACTCAAGTTTTAAAATTTAGTAATAAATTGGACTGAAGTTTTTTATTTATTTACCTTCAGGTAGCTCTAGGTATTAATAGGTATTCTTATTCAGGTATCTAGCCATCTTTCTTCAGGCCGAACCAAGGTAGTTGGGTTGTAGAGTTTCAAAATGACTTGTACTTATTGTATATATTTTTTCATTACACATCAAGCAATTTCGAATAGTAGGACGCATTTTCATCAGTACTGAGTACTGACTTTTATTCTTTCATTTTCAACAGTAATAAATAAACATGTGAACTCAACTCATTTGTATGGTTAATGTGTGAACAAATGATCTATTAATATTTTTTTTTATTTCATTAGTCTTACAGATGGAGTATAGAAGCTATAAAACAATTGGACTCCAGTGTGTCAGCTCGTATAACAATAGACACAATGTGCCAAGCTTCGAGAGCATGCGTACTGAAACGAGAGTTCACAAAAGCCGGCATTTTGGTGAGACAGGCTGTTAGTCTGGCGCGTGACACTTTCGGCAAGGAGCATTTAAGATTCGCCGACACTCTGCATGATTACGGATTCTATCTTATGAACTCGGACTCGATCAAGGACAGTGTACGTGTCTACGATACAGCGCTCAACCTCAAAAAAGCTGTCTTTGGACGGAAGAATCTGCATGTGGCCATTGCACAGGAAGACATGGCCTATGCGCTCTATGTTCACGAATACAGTTCCGGGCACTTTGCAATAGCTAGGTTAGTGTGTTACTCTTCTCAATGTCTACAAATCACATACAGTCGCATGTCCTCCTCACTTGAAATATTGATAGGCAAGCAATCTGAACTCCATTTAAGCCGCGTGTTGACGATGCCAGTAGACGTTCTAGCATGCCTCGTGTGGACTACTCGAACAGGTAACAGGAAACCTGCCTCTCAGCTGGCTTGTCCACCACGACGAGTAGACAACTTGAACAGGTTGGTTCCCCCATCACTCTAACTGCCTGCCACTGACGTCTTGATGGCTCCTCTTTCTTGTGTTCAGAAGCCAGTTGCCGTATTTTCAAATAAATAGTAAACAAGGTAAATATTTGTCATTTCTTCGTGTTTACTGGACCGGTTTCAGGGCTTTACTGTAGTCTGTTCAGCGAGCCTACGGAGTGACCCAAAGAAACTTTTCATGTGTGTGAGTGAAGAATTCCGAGAATTGTACTGAAAAGGGCCTGGCATCGGTCGGTCGGTCGGCCTATTCACACTCATTGCCACCTACAGCTGTTGTCGCACTTCCAGTTTGTGCTTCACTATTTGACATTGAGCATACGAAAGTCCTACATTGTGATTAACAATTCGTTATGCTTGTGTTTGTACAGTATAAGTATAATTTGATTTCTCAAGTAGTTTTTTTTTTTTATAATTTTATTAGTAAGGTCTTTGTTACATTACAGAAGTTTATATTTTACGGTAGTTTTCAATGGGTAGGCCTGTTGCCTGTTCGATGCGTTTAGAAAACTATTCTGTGAATCGGGCTTCGTTGGGTCTCGGCTTGCACGCACGCGTTTGTTTACACCACTCCATATGCTCGCTGAACAGACTATAGTCACATTTTCAACAGTACTGTGAAATGCAAATGAAAATATCGATGATCGACTTATTATAACTGGACTATACACAGAGTTTACTATTTATAATATTTACTGTTAATAAAATAATTGAAATTTTAACTGCAAAAATCTATTAAATAATTAAAATAAGATATTACTATCTGATTTTCACTTCCCATCTCCCTTGCTTCTAAGTGAAGGTCACTTTTTATATTTTATATATTTATATATTTTATATATTTATATACTATATAAACAATTTTTGAAACCTGCACTAATTTCATTCACTGAATAATACAAAAAATATTATTCCAATAAAATATTTAATTATCTGATTCCATCATCTCTCATAAAGGCCAAAATAGTTTCCACAGTGGGAAATTGTGGGCTTTAGTATAGCGATTCTAATGGTTTTTTGCCAATTATAATTATTGTGTTATTCATTATTTATTGTAACCACCCATTTATTCATTCCTATTTAGACACCATAAATAACCCCAAAATAAATTTTTCCTTTCTTTGAAAAGTAATTTAATCAGGGCAAGCAGTGCTTCCCTTGTTTACATAGAAAAATTACCTCAGTTGTCATAAGCGTTTTGTGTGCCCCACCATACTCATGAATAATATATAATTCGCCTTCCATTTTCGGTCATATATTTTTCCTTCATTCCTTCTGTAATTAGGGAAGTGATAGCCACGAGCCGTAGCAGGTATCTGTTCAATCAGATAGATAAGCTGCGTTCTCGTAGGTCCTGTTTGTAACGGTGACCGATTAGATTGGCCAGCAAAAAAGACAATGTTCTCTGCTGAAAATCACTTCCCGGTGGTTCGGAACCCACCTAAAACTGTAGGTCCAACTCACCAATCACCATCATCCAACTCATTACCCACGCACAGGTCTCAGACCCATGTGGGCTTCATCCTCAAAAAAAAAAAAATGAATTAATGAATGAATTTTATTTCATCAGAAAAGTGATTAAGTAATTAAATTCTCAAAATGCATACCATCCAAATACTTGACACCTAAGTACTTGACAACTTACTATAATAATCACTGTAATAATTTATAATTATAAAAAAAATAAAATTTTAATAGAGAATAAAACAAAATAAAGGAGAAACGAAATATTACAGTATTACATACGAAAATATATCCATTACGGTGTGCTGTAAAGTCGAAAGTGGCCAAACGCCAGCAAAAAGAAAAATCATTGTGCGCTCCAGTTAAAAATGTCAGTATCAAATTTAAATTTTTTAAAAATGTTTTTGTTTACACAGTCTTTATTATATTTCACTTATTTTACTACATTTCTATTATTTTTAGATGAAGTTTAGTGATGAGAAGTACCTTGATTTTATCCATGGATTTATGGCCCTTCCTGTGATTTAAATTTCTATAGCTATTTATTGGGAACTCATTTTCTAGGTTATTCATAAACTTATTACTGACGCAAAGGAGTTGTCTTCTGAGAAGGGTCAAATTTGTAACATGCACTTAATATTTTGTTATTGATCTACATCCTGTCTTAATTTACAATTCATGGCATTCGAAAGAAGGAATTTATTTTCATATTTTAACATTTAGTTTGTTATGCAGCTGAGGTATAGCTGTCGTATGGTTTGAACCCGAAATTCGTTGATTAATCTTCTACTCTCATACATTCTAGGTTTTTTCAAAATAGTTTTTATTATGCACTTTTGTATGAGAAACAGTTTATTTATATAAGTACCCAATGCTCCACCCAAAACAACTATACTAAATTGTATCAAAGATTTAACCTATGCCACATACACTTCCTTGAGAGGCTGCAAATTCTTTAATTTATAGAACTAGTAAGAAAAAATGTCAGCCTCTTACAGAAGAAATCTATATGATAGTCCTATTTGAGGCATTCATCATTTCATATACCAAGATATTTGAGGTTGGATTTTCTGTGAATAGTAGTGAATTATTATTTCTATTCATCAATCTCAATAAAAGTAAATTCGTATGGCTTTTCGTGGTGGGTGGGGAGACCCTTACGGGTAGTTCCACCTCGCCGTTTTTTTTTAACGACTGCTTTTTTTATATGCATAAATAATCAATCTCAATAAGGTCATACCAATGAAACCTAATGTTGGTAATTGACACCAAATTTCTTGTAAACATTTTTTTAAATGTGCTAAACTTTCACTCTAAATTTGATATCAAAGTTAAATTTATTTAAGTGATGATTCTATTGTCAACTGCATCTGCTCTCAACACGTTTTAACATTAAATTTATTTTCACTACTTGTCATAATGGTATTAGCTCAGTAAGTACAGCATTCGCAGACCTACCTCACTCTTCGTTTGTGTGGTCTGCTCTTTAGATCTGAAGTCACCCTTATCCGTAATTGGCTAAAGGGTTTTATACATGCATTTGAAACATTTTTTTATGCATAATACAAATGACAGAGCAAATATTTTTAATGTTAAAACTTTCATTAATTAATTTTTTTTAGAAAATTCAAAATACTTTGAGGGTCGTCTCAGTTCCGAGCTATCCGTCTAAAAATAGTCATAAAATATAAACAGTCATAAAATATATTCTTATCTGAGTTTCCGGTTACGCTGTCTACACTCGTCCGGCGCCGACCCGTCAGGTGACTGATTGTTAGTGTTGTTATGACTGATTGTTGACGGTGAGTGAACTGAGATGGAACTGTGACTATGATGCATTGTAACTGATCGACCTTTAATTAGATAAATATATTAATGTTGAAATTTTGACGTGTTGTGTCGTATCGGCGGAGTCCTTGAACTGCCAGTTGACTACCAATGATTTTTTTATAAATAATGTGATACGCCTGTTGAGTTCTAAAGCAATCTATCATGAACAATAAAGTAAATATTTTATGTTATTCTTATTCCAGAGACCATGCGGAAAAGGCGATAACCACAATGACCGCATTACTGCCTGAAGATCATTTAATGCTGGCTGCAGCACAAAGGGTCAAAGCATTAATATTGGAAGAAATTGCCTTGGATAGTGAACCTGGCACAGAATTTCCTGAAGCAGGTAACCGGATTATCAACTACTTCACTATCATCTCATGTCACAGATTAATTGAATGAGCGACGTTTTGACTCGACTCGATGCTCGCGGCGTTTTTTGGGAGTGTATACTATGCATGTGTGTTCGACGATAACTTTCGTACACTTTTACACTTTACACTTTAACCAATCAACTTCAAATTTTGAACAAATCAAATCAAAATCATTTATTTATCCTTTTCACAAAAAAGAAACATAAGAATATATATGAAATACATCTGAATATACAATTTAAATATAAAAAGCACTAAATTAAAAATATAATAAGGAAGGTCCCTGCAAGGTTAAAACCTGTGCGCAGGGGCCGAGTGTTATACAATTATAATTTCTGAAAAGAATTTAAGGAAACGTTTAAACTAAGGTAAAGTTTGATATATATTTAGCCATTACAATTAATTATAGGACAGAAGGATTGAAAAACCTGAAGCAATAAAACAAACTAAGGAAACAGGGAAGGGGAAAGGGAGTACGTAAAAGAAAGGAATATGGAAAGGCGAGACAAAAATGTAAAGAGACCGCAATAAATTAACAGTCCAAAAATAAGTCAACACTAAAACTTCTACACCAAACACAATTTCTTAAAACTTTGTACGGTTCGAGTTCATTGGCTAAAGTGGGAAATTGGCCCTTTCCGTCATCTTTTATTATAAAAAACATATCGCCACTATAGGGTCTAGGTTAGTTCAGACTGGTGAAAGTAGTAACATCGCACAGGTGGTTCAATTCAAGTAGGGAAAAATTGGAAGAATATTGCGAATATCACTATCCTCTTTAATTTTAGTATTTTAAAGCATGTCCGTTTTTATTTTTTATGTTGAAATCTTTTTTCTATTTTTAAAATGTAAAATTGAATTTTTTAAAGAAAACATATTGAGGCATATATTTTTTTGATCTTTTGAACAAGAAGAAGAAACAGAACGTTTATTTGAGAACCATAAATATATGTTTTTTTGTAGATTACGTCTTGGAGACTCCAGTTAAGGAGTATAAGACAAGTCAGATCAACAATATTATACACTAGATACCATAATTACTATATCAATGATTGATTAGGTTGAAAGATGAGTGATTTAACCAGTAACAATCGGACACTTCTAGGAAGAACATCTTGCATTTTCTTTAAGGGATGCATTGCTGAAAAAACCTTCTTACATGTCCTAATTACTTGCTCTGACCAGTCAAGAGTTGTTCATGGTGATACCCAAGTTTTTAACTGAACTACAGTATGGTATTACATTGCCATCAACAGTGATTTTGTGAGTTAGGTTCAAGTCAATACTAACTTGATTATTCACGCTTATTGTTATTATTAACTTGATTATTGGTTATTCACGCTTGATTAATACTATTGTATTAATCAAGCGTGAATAACCAATGATTATAGACTGCGTTTTTACTGGATTGAGTTTAAGACCATTTTTCCTAGTCCATTTAATAATATGATCAATATCTTCATTCATCTTATCAACAGTTTTGGACAGCTGAAGTAAATTTGTAGGTCATCTGCATAAGTATGGAAACTGGAAAACTTGAGAAATGAGAGAGAGACCTAACCCTAAGGCCTGTGTCACATTGGACCACCATGGAGGAGCCACCATGTGATATCATTGTGGTGGCCGTGGGCACAGATTTTCTGATCCACCAGCTGATCGCATTGTTTCTTATCGGACATGACACAATCTCAGCTTCCGGCATCGTCACCTCTGTCATTTCAGTCCATGACAACTCTGGGCGCTGTTATCAGTTTTTGTGGATCATTATAAATATTGAGCCACCAGAGTCGCGCCGCGGGTGGAACCACCATGGTGGCAAAATGTGACATAGGCCTAATTTCAATTTGTGTAGTCTATTTTAGGTCTGGTTTTAACAAAAGGTCACTCTGTATTATATCAACAAGGCTGTTTTTATTTGTGAGACAGCTGGTTCGGAACCCACCTAAAACTGTAGGTCCAACTCATCAATCACCATCATCCAACTCATTACCCACGCACAGGTCTCAGACCTATGTGGGCTTCATCCTCCATAAAAAAAAAAAAAAAAAAATTTCACAAAAAAATTATATTTCAGATTTGTGATGAATGAGTTTATAAAACAATATTAATTAAATTCGTACATAGTTTACTTACTAATCACTTGTTATTATACTTAATTAAAATATTAGAAATAAAACAAACGAATATGAATGACTTTATTCATATGAATAAGGCTCAACCAGATGTTATGGCCCAATGGCTATCTATGAATCTGATTCCAATTGCATATGATGGAGAAGCTCATTTTAAAAACCATATGTTCCTATAGAAGAAGGCTTGGTTTGGTTGCCTTTCCTTTTTTTCTAATAATTATCCTTTAAATGCAACAAATTTCGAAAATCCTTACACATGCATCGCTGCGTATCAAATTCGTCGGGTTTTGGATACTCTGATGTATAGGTTTATCATTCTCATCATCAGCTCAATAATGAATAATCTAATTGAATGGACTAAAAAACTGAATGGCGAACGAAGACCAACGCATGCGATCGCGTTCCAAAGCGTGTTTGTAATCGCATGGTCCTGTTGAATTCGACCGTTTTTTGTTACCACCTTCTCCTAGGATAAGCTAGAAATAAGTTGCCAACTCCAAAACTATTTGTATAGGAGCGAGTTCTCCAGCCCGTGGGGCTCACTAGTTTACAATGCATGACTAACGAGATGACGAGTCTTCATCGTGAGAGTTTTTATAAACTGGTTGTGACAATACAAAGTATTATTTATGATCGCCTTTATTATGATTATTCTGAATAATTTGCATAATTATTAAAAACAATATATAAATCTCTATCTCTATATTTATAATATTTGAATATCAAAATATATTAGATAACTGATTCCGAAATTCCTTTGAATTCCGTAAATTATGTTAAAGATCTCCGCTACTGCGCACAATGACAGCAGCATTAAATATTATATTGGGAGAATAATTATACTGTACCTTATTTTAAAATATTTTCGTACCTGGAATGATGTTACGGTTATCTTTCTATCGTAAAGTGACTCAAATATTATTTTTTACTTTTTCTATTTTTGCAGCTTTACTTAACGAAGCAGAATCTCTCCATAAAAACGCATTGAAATTGTCAATATCAGTATACGGCGAATACAACGTTCAAACAGCCAAACACTACGGAAATCTTGGCAGACTGTATCAGAGTATGAAGAAATTTGAGGTATTCAGATAATCTGAGTTTTCTATTACTTATAACAAAAGTTTGGGATCTGATGAAATTATTATCTATTTATTAGTAATAAACTCATCAACCTCTTTTAATTGGATCTAATATTTCATTCCCATGTTTGTAAGAAAAAAGGCATGTCTCAACATTTAAAAATATATTATCTATATTGCATTTTGATAAAATTAGATTATTTCTGAATGGATTACGCAAAGACGAAATAAACTATTACAATTTTTATTATGATGGAATAGTGCATATATTTTCATATTCCATATAATTTATCATATTACTTTTAATATATTATTGTACTATTCATATTATTGATTTTTATCTTGCGATGTCGTTATTGCTTGTTGACATGACATATCATTTTTGCAAATAAAAATTCTGTAACTGCTGTAATACTTGTGTTGAACAATGAGTAAGATACAATTCTGCTAGAACCAATCACAAGATGCACTTCCCTCTTTTTTTTATCTCTTAAATCAATGGATCTTAGGCCTCAGAGGCAGAACACAGTGGCTCCGCTTTGTTCTACTACTACAGAAAATAGTTGTAAGAATTATACAGGGAACATTGTAAGCCGCTTTTTGTTTCACTTGAAATTCTAACAGTTTACGGCCAATATATTTTTATTGTGGCTCAGCACATTCATAAGAATAAGTTCAACATGAATACAAGAGGTATGATTCATGAATTTTACCCGCCAGACACCAACTTGATCCTCAGCACACAAGTTTGAAAAAATACAGAACTCCCTACAGGTTATCGGAACTAACATTTCTAATAAGTTGCCAATATCAGTGACAACTCTTCCCGCCTCTCTGTTCAGTTCAAGAGGTCACTTCTTGAAACCCTGTGTCATTCCCTTTTACTCCTTGGAGCAGTTTTTTACTCATACATTTTAATTATCTTTAATAATTATTTTGACGTTGCCGATGACCGTGTTGTCCGATGGCAAAAAATATATATCTATGTATCTACCTGCTCCTAAGTGCACCTTCACATTAGGCGACTCAGCAGCGCTGCTAATAAAGTCGGGCCCGAATATTTTTGTCACCCTTCACATTAGGTAACTTAGCAGTGCTGCTGATAAGGACGTTACTCATTGCCTTTTATTCTCACTACAAAAGTAAAAACCATAAAACTTCATATATATATGAATTTTTAAAAATCCCATCAGGTTTTATTTACTCCACTGATTACGTACCAACTTAAATTTTTCTTTTGCATACAATTTGAGAATTTTATCAAATCCTTTAATTTTTCCAATATTTATCGAGCTCTTGGATTTCTTGTTCCATAACGATCGGCATTGTTAATATTAACCTTTTGTTGTAAATTTAACGACTTGCAGTCGTTACAACAATAAGCTAATACATTGTGTAAATTTACAACAAAAAGTTAATTTATCGAGGTTTAAATTAGATCGTCTATAAATTCCTTAAATTTTATGCTGCAAGAAAAATTCAAGTTGGTACGTAATCAATGGAGTAAATAAAACATGATGGGGTTTTTAAAAATTCATATATATATGACGTTTTATGGTTTTTACTTTTGTAGTGGGAATAAAAGATAATGAGTCACATCCTTACCAGCAGCGCTGCTAAGTCGCCTAATGTGAAGGGATACGACAGCGCCGCTCGGTCGCTACTATAGTAAGTCTCGCAAAACGTAATCTGAAGGATTTTTCGACTTTTGCATTGAAATAATACAAGTTTCCTGTCTCTCCATCAGCAGCTGAGGCGCCTAATGTGAAGGGTCACTAACTCCTAACATTAAATTGTTCTCCTGCCACTCACCGCTCGTGTCGTGGCCGAGGCTTTATACAACTTCGCACTCCACTTCTAACTTGAAATTCTTTGCTGTATTCAACAGATTTCCAATTTTTCAGGAAGCAGAAATGATGCATTTAAAGGCGATTACAATCAAAGAGAAACTACTGGGAATGGAAGATTATGAAGTGGGCTTATCCGTAGGGCATCTAGCATCGCTTTATAACTACCATATGAAACAATTTCGGAAAGCTGAGCAACTGTACTTCCGGTCTATTAGTATTAGTAAGTATCGACATTTTCGTTTGATTGATAATCTTCCCAAGAGATGCCCTGAAAGAAACTTGTTTGAGTAACGTTCTGCTCCAATGTCAGATAATAATTGATAAAACGAACCAGAACAATAACAATCAGGTTACCGTATCTTAAGGGTCGATTACATTGGGATAGTTGCTCGCTAAGCGACTAGCGAGTAGGAACGTTACATACCGACCGTGCTACAGCAGCTCAGCATACCAAGCCGAATTATATAAAAAATTTAACTTCCAGAATTACCCCCCATATTATGGATTTTCAAAGAATAATTTTGCAACACAAAATTAATCTATATATATATATAATCGAAATACCACTGACTGACTCATTCATCACAGTTTCTCAGGAACCACTCGACCAAAAACGATAAAATTTGGTACACGTATTCAGTAGGGGGACTAGACACGTGCTAAGAAAGGGTTTCAAAATTTACCCCTGAAAGCCTACGTTTTTAAAAGTAAAAAAGTAGCCAAGCTGCCTGTTAGGCAATTGTGTTAGGTAAGTGTGACTCAAATCGAATATCAATATAGGCATTCTCTAACTAACCTGTCAGATTGATTTCATTCTGTCACCTTTCTCATTCCACACTCACACTTTAATTTCGAACTTATTCATTTTGCATCACAATGAAAATTTTTGAAAATTTAGGTGATTATAATTTCTTAAGAACCACTGAGCCAAATAAGATGAAATTTGGTATGCATGTCCAGTATAGACCCTAAATGAGTTTTAAAAGAAGGGTTTCAAAATTAACCCCAAAATGGGCCCAAAATTAACGATTTTTGAAAATTTAGGTGATTATAATTTCTTGAGAACCACTGAGCCAAATAAGATGAAATTTGGTATGCATGTCCAGTATAGACCCTATATGAGTTTTAAAATAAGGGTTTCAAAATTAACCCCAAAATGGGCCCAAAATTAACGATTCTTGAAAATTTAGGTGATTATAATTTCTTGAGAATCACTGAGCCAAATAAGATGAAATTTGGTATGCATGTCCAGTATAGACCCTAAATGAGTTTTAAAAGAAGGGTTTCAAAATTATAATTTTATAACAGTATTATATTTTGTAACATAATTTATATTTGTAACAGTACATGAGCCTGAGAATTTTTGTGAAAATAGGTATTGATCAGAAAATCAACAAAAATTAGTTGTGAAATTAATGAACCATAGATTAACGATTTTGAAAATTTAGGTGATTATAATTTCTCAAGAACCACAAGGCCAAAAAAGTTCAAATTTTCAGCTGGGGTGCTAAACACGTGAAAAATAGGGTTACATGATTCATCTCAAAATTTAGAATTTTTGGAATTCAGTTGATCACAATTTCTCAAGAACCTCAAGGCCACATGAAGTGAAATATGATATAATGTATATGTTTTATTAAGACCCTAGATGCATACTAAGTAATGGTATCAAAATTCTCCCCAAAATCACCTATTTCTGTAAATTTATCTAATCACAATGGAAATTAGTTGGACCCCCCGGGGGTCCAGGGGGCGGAGCCCCCTGGCTAGACGATTAAGGCGAGCGAAGCGAGTCTGCCGGCTAGTATATATATAATCGAAATACCACTGACTGACTCATTCATCACAGTTTCTCAGGAACCACTCGACCAAAAACGATAAAATTTGGTACACGTATTCAGTAGGGGAACTAGACGCGTGCTAAGAAAGGGTTTCAAAATTTACCCCAAAATGGGCCCAAAATTGAAGATTTTTGAAAATTTAGGTGACAACAATTTCTAGAGAACCATAAGGTCAAATCAGATAAAATTTGGTATTCATGTTAAATATCGGCCTTAGATGTACCTTGGAAAAAAGTTTCAAAATTAGCCCCAAAATGGGCCCAAAATCGACGATTTTTGAAAAGTTTGGTGATAAACAGCCAAATATTTTGAAATTTGCACTTAACAGATGTCATCAACCTGGCATAATAACATTTCATCATACCCAGTCATATGTTTCCCACATATTGCAAGGCTCCGACTGTATGGTAGCCTACATGCAAAGTGCAAAGTCTTTTGCTGTTCAAAGACAGTGTAAATAACGCTGCTAAGGGGTCTGCCATATGATTAAAAACGGTTGACTTCTATCAGCTGTTCCTTTAAGCTGTTTGGCTGGCAAGTTCAGTAGGTTAGGTCTATTAATGAATAATAATTTGTTTCAAACAAAGCAAACTTATCCCGAGCTACCAAAATAATTTCAGCTAAAAGCCAACGTTTATGAAAAGTATATGTTTGATTAATACCCTAGATGCATACTAAGTAATGGTATCAAAATTCTCCCCAAAATCACCTATTTTTGTAAATTTATCTAATCACAATGGAAATTAGTTGGACTCCCCGGGGGTCCAGGGGGCGGAGCCCCCTGGCTAGACGGTTAAGGCGAGCGAAGCGAGTCTGCCGGCTAGTATATGATATTTTCCAATAATTATTCAATAAAATATCATCAGAACAGTTCACAGAAAATACAATATATCTCATCTGAAGTGTTATTTTGGCAGCCTGCGCGGTTAAATGTCGGCTTTGACCACAATTTGTCTACTTTGTATTTTGGTGTTGGCTACTCTGCCAGCTAGTACCAAATGTGACCAAATCCAAAGTAGAAAGGCTCTCAACTTTTACCCTTTAAATCATTAAATCAGCATTTTAGATTTTTAGCTCAAATACAGTACCACTAATTATTTAATATTAGGTATTTGTATTTTTCTAATTAATTTAAAAATTTCTTCATTAAATCAGCATTTTAGATTTTTTAGGCTCCTATACAGTACCACTATCAACTATTTAATATTAGGTATTTGTATTTTTTCTAATTAACTTAATTTAAATTTTTCTTCCTTTTTTTTTAGGATGAAGCCCACATAGGTCTGAGACCTGTGCGTGGGTAATGAGTTGGATGAAGGTGATTGATGAGTTGGACCTACAGTTTTAGATGGGTTCCGAACCACCGGGAAGTGATTTTACAGCAGAGAACAGTGTCTTTTTTGCTGGCCAATCTAATCGGTCACCGTTACGAACGGGACCTACGAGAACGCAGCTTATCTCTTTGATTGAACAGATACCAGCTACGGCTCGTGGCTATCACTTCCCAAATTAAATCAACATTTTAGATTTTTTAGGTTCCAATACAGTACCAATATTAACTATTTAATATTAGGTATTTGAATTTTTTTTTATTAAATCAGCATTTTAGATTTTTAGGCTCCTATACAGTACCACTATTAACTATTTAATATTAGGTATTTGTATTTTTTCTACTTAATTTAAATTTTTCTTCAGAATTCTTGTTGAGCTATAGTATAATAATATTGTTATCAAGTGTTCCAACAAAATTAATGCTCAACATCGCAGTTTGTGATGTATCAAGAACTTGAATAATATTTATTTCTCTCTCACAGATATAAAACTATTCAGTGAAACCTATTCGGGGCTAGAGTACGACTATAGAGGGTTAATACACGTCTACGAGAAAATGGGAGACGCTGAGAAAATGGCCGACTATACTTTGATCCTTGCTGCCTGGAAGGATTTGCGTGAGCAACTGAAAGAAGCACAGCCATTAGCCATAGCCGAACTACAGCCGCTTGAAGACATTAAGAAAATATTCGCGTAAAATTAATCTTTAAATGCGTCGGCTTCTCTCAAATATCTGACTAGCGACATCTATCTCAAATATTGTTTTTGGTAAGTCAATGTTTACAAGACTAACGACTGAAAAACATATTGTAAATGTAATTACGACAGCCAAAACACAATAATTATTAGTCTGATCATTTACTTCGTGAGCGTCATGAATAAATATTTTTTACTGCCTAACTGCTTCTACATTGATTTGAAGACAATGTTCATTTTGTAAATATGTGTATGTATGTATAGTGTATGCCTAGCATTCTTCAATAGTGGCTTAAAAAGTTTTTACTGCCTTAGAACCGAAATAAATATAGATATGATTGAAGAATGTGTTGTATTTCAGAAATACGCAGCGGAAGAAATCTTGGTTGATAGTTATTGAAAAAGTTTCGAATTTGAAGATACGGGGAATTTTATAGATAGACAATACGGTCAAATATTAATAATGAATTTTAATTTTGTTTGAAAAACTTATCACCACAAATTTCATCACGTACGAATATCACTGTTCTTTTCAAAAACAACAGTCGATTTTTTTAAAATTAGACCTCTCAAGTCAACAATTTCATCAGTTTCCAAGAGAGTTATGTAACGGTGTTTATGACTGTTATAACGAGTAAAATATTAGACATTTAATATGATTTCCAGTTTAGAGCATTTATGACTCCCTCCATTTTTTAATATTCTTGTCATTATGGGAAATCAAGAAAAATATGTCAATGTTGAAATTAAATTTTTAAAATAGCGAAAAATTGAAAGTTGGATTGCAACGGTTATTATAGTTGTAATGAAGTAGAAATTTTCGATAGAAAATTTGCACTAATTCGACTTTCTATGTCTGATCGTTTCTGCGTTCAACAGATTTTATTGATTGATCTTTTTTGACTAGATAAGTAATACTTTTATAGACTGTTATGACCAAAGAAACTGACTATTTCAGACTCCCGTAATTATGCCGATTTCTCATAAAAGCTCTCTTTGCGTTAACTTTGTGAATCGTTGTGTATGTTTCGTGCTATCTGATTTGCTTACGTTAAATATTTTCAGACAAATGTTTGGATGGTTTTGAACAGTTGTGATGTGAAAGTGATCTAAGCCTTTTCATTTACTCTAAGTCACTTGAAATTTGTCTAAGAAATTCTCATCTATTATTTTAAGTTGAAGATTTGTTATAACCTGCATTTCTGTGTAAAAATTGTGTACTTCAGAGTTTTATATGTTGAAAACACTGTAATTCTTAATTGTTGAATAAAGTTTATTATTTTATGTTTATTAATTCGGCATTTATTGCTCCTACTTTCGTATATAATAAAAAAGAACCTATTGATGTTACTGTTTCTGTTCTACAGGGCTGTGTTTCATGCAGTGGCGAACGCTACTTAATTATTATTATTAGACGTAAAACTCCCAAAGTGGAAGACGCTGAGTGAAGATGGTTCATTTTTTGGACTTGTTCTTCTTGTTTGCCCATCAGCTTTTCATTTTTTCACTTAATTATTATTACTTTATAAATTTAAAAACACCCTTTTTATTTAAAATTTATATATTTTGATTTCTGTGAGCTTAATTTAACTGTAACTCCAACCTGAGAGTTCAATCTAATGAGACTATAAAATCCTATTTGGGAATTTATCAAACGACCAAAAATTCTCATTTTTTCTTTTTCTTTGCTAAATACTTCTAAAAGAAAAGTGATGAATAACATTGGATACAAAGTTCATGCCTCTTTCAAAATCTTTGTCCTTCAGAGGATAATAATCAATCACAAACCTTGAGCTGAGAAGTGCGTGCTTTGCTTGTTAATTCCCCTTTATGAAAAAATTAATCAATTTTAAGAAATAGCAGTCTGTCAACTCATTCTTGGCAGTGCACCAAGTTGTTAACACAGCTTGCAGCATTCACAGCAGCTGTACTAATAGCTGAACTAAGAACTAGTCATTCTTCATAATGAGGAAGTATGTGAGAGCATCTCACAATGTTAATTTCCCTATCTGAAGGAGGTGTGCAAGGCCGTACCTGCAGGAAGGCGACCATTGGGAAGGCCTAAATTAAGGTGGCTTGACCAAGTTGGGAAAGATGTTGTCCGGTGTGGAGGAACAATTGAAATGGCAGAGGACAGAGAAGAATGGAGGAGGCTAATCTACGAGGCAAAAAATCGACTGAGATTTGTGACGCCCCAGCAGTAAGTAAGTAAGAAATAATAGTCTGTCAACGCAGGAACACATTTTGTTTACTCAGCGTTACAAGCGGCTACACTAAGAACTAGTAATTTTTCATCATTATTTTCATGACGAACATCTCACAGCATAGAGTAGTAAAACCTGCCAACATGTGCTGGACAAATTCCTACAACTACCAAAAGTGAGTTGACAAGCTATACCGCCTTTAATTAGTGTATTAAGAATATTTGTTTTCAAAATATAATCAATCTAATTACGGTAAAGGTGTTAAGTTGCTTGAAAAAATGATATATTTTGCAATGAAAAAACAATTTATTGATTAGCTTAATTAAAAATACAATTTTCAGTAATCTGTGACAGAACGATGATTCAAAAAATCATTCTTTGCAAGTTCAACCATTAAAATAAATTTGCAAATATTGAACAATAAATAAACACAATGATTAGGAATCGGTTCTTTGAAATTTATGAATTTGTAGCCTTTATGGATTTCTGAATTATTTCACGATAAAAATAAATGTTTTTTTTGCAAAACGAACATTATTTTACTTTTCTTCTTCAAATTATAGCGAATAGCCATTCATAATTCGGCTCTATACTTTCAGTAAACATTTTTAAATGCTTTCGTTGTAAGCATTGAACACGATCATTTTAGGTTTTGTTCGCAGTTTATGCAGTTTGTTCTATTCATTGATGGTTCTGGCAAAAAATGACATGTCTGTCTGCTTTATTATCACTCACTTAGTTGTTAAGAAACCACCGAAATTGTTAGGTCCATTAACACCCAATCATTAATTCATTACCCACGCACAAGTCTCGGACTCAAGTGGGCACCTCCAGCTAGAAAAAAGTGTTCGATTTCTCATCAGCCTGATTCACACTACCTTCCACCTATGATAGCCTCTTATTATTACGATTTATTTTATTTGCAATTAATTTTTCATTGTATACTTACTAATCTGAATATTTAGTGTAATTGAATATTTATATTTAAGTGTGATTATTCATCAATTCCAGCCAGAGTTTTGACAGCCTTTATTAAGATCACATTCAATATTTTTCTGAGGCCTTTTCTAATACGTTACCATTGCTTGAATCATACAAGTATTTATATAATGTATTTCTATTACCAGTAATATGAATAAACATACAAACAATTCAATTAGCGTTTTCAAAATAAACATATAGACACATTTCTATGGAAAAAATACGATTCTGAGAGAATTCTTAGCAAGACATCAAGTAGAAAATAAATAATGTAGCATATTTTTACAGAGTTATCAATGAAAGCTCATCAAGAACCCTTGCTTGGGCATTCCCGCATATTTTTCCGAACAACTTTTACAAATGTGACTCACTGAAAAATTACCTCAGTTCTCGAGGCTCGTCTAAACGGGCGAGCGATAGACACAAAGCCTAGAGAAATGTAGAAAACTGTAGACTAACCAGAAGAGTTGCGACAGCAACTCCTTCACTCTCAGTACGTCTAAGTGGAATCTACACCCATCTACAGAGCTCTAGGTCCCGAATCTCCTGCTCTCGCTGGGCCGTAACAGTCTCAAATTGTATCAGTATCAACCACCAATCCTAGTTACCTCTTATTTTAGTATTGAAAATAACGTTTACGAACACTGCTATGTACCTCAAACTGGATAAATAAACATAAATAGAATGTTGAGTAGTCTTCGATATTGTTCAATCTTGTTTATAGACTGTAAGTTCTACTGAACAGCCGATAAAGATGGCGGTACACTGTTGGGTTTAGGCCCTCCAGCTGGTCCAGTTATAGGGCTGTTTTCGTTTTGTAATGCTTCGATCGTTGCGTAGGGCAGTGTTGCACTGACAGTTATTGGTGGCATGCCTGGCAGAGAGATGGGTGTTGTCACGGGCATTCCTGGTATTGATAGTGGGGGAATGCCTGGAATAGAAAAACACAACTACTTTTACAATATGTTTTAAAGTCGATCACAAAAATTGGCATATAGCCTATATGTTATGCATTGTTTATAGAGAAGTGATTAGTAGCGAGCTGTGCCAGGTATCTGCTCAGACAGATAAGACACGAGCGCTCGGAATAAAATCGTAATGGTGACCGATTTCGATGGCCAGTCAAAAAGACTTCTGCGCAGTAAAACACTTCCCGGTGGTTCGGAACCCATCTAAAACTGTAGGTCCAACTCATCTATAATCATCATCTAACTCATTAACCACGATCAGGTCACAAACCTTTGCGGGCTTCATGCTCCAAAAAATATAAAAATGCAACACGAATAAAGGCAATAACACTGAGGCAGAGAATTCAAAGATTTCTGTCCGCGCTCAGAAGAATGGTTTAGGAAGGAGTTCAAAGAAGAATCTCATTTATGATTAAATTATAAGTGGTAATGATGATTAATCTACTGAATAACAAAAATATTTTAATCAACATTATTAATGTTCGTTAAACATCTTTAATCCCTTCAAGATCCCTTCTTATGACTATATTATGAATCAGTGTTACCAACCGGGTAGGTCGATTAAAGACTACAATTAAATCGTGACACATTCCTTGAAAAATATTAAAGAGTTAAAATCTTGTAATCGGTTAGAGTGCTTGTCTCTAATGAGACTCTGACTGCTGATACTCCTACGGTTAAGAGTTCGAATCACGTTCAGCCTTGGACATTTAGCTTAATCATTCACCTTGCAACCACGCTCTGGGCATCATTAGCAATAACACAGTAAACATGTGTATCAGCAATTTATATTCAAGTAGAATGGTTTCGGAATAATGATAGTTTTCTGCATAATAATAAGGGTCGGAAAACCATTAGTGAGTCGCAATAATAGTTGAATGGCACTTCTATAATTCATACTGCTGTTTTCAGCTAGTTTGGCATCAGCCAATATTCACATCCGTGTTAAATAGGTAATCAAAAAAATCAAGGAATGCTATGAAAAAACGCTTGAGAGGGGTGAATCCCAGAAATAATCTGCTGTACCATCACTTACCCGGTAGTTCAGAAACCACCTAAAACCCTGTAGGGCCAGCATTCATAACACCACTGAATTTTACTGACTGCCCACGCACAAGTCGCAGACTCATGTGGGATTCATTAAGAAAAAAATGAGAAGCAGCCTTTTAAAATCTGGGTTATGTGATTTCAGTAATACGGATGATTTCAACAAACGCCCGAAGCTAATTTCTTGTAATATCGTTAATGACACAAAAATATCAGACCTAGCTCGGGAATCGAACCAGAGACCGTCAGGGTAGCATGTAATGGCAAACAGGCAAATGTTAACCTGGAAAATAGTGCTCTAACTGCCAGATCGTTGATTTTCTTATACATACTGCTTCATTTAGTGAGTATAATATTAATACTGCCTCAAGAAAGTTATAAAACCGTTCCTTTGAGCTAAAAAGCTGAAATTCAAAGTGGGAGCTCAAGGCCACCTGGAGACACATTAAAAATTGTCAAGAGTACCTCACCATGTATTTGAGACATAGTATGAAATCTCACTGATGATGACTCCAAAATATAATTGGAAATTTTGTGATAAAATAGAGAATTTTAGCTTAAAATGTGGATCTTTTAATTAAAAATTTGTAAAGAAAGCAGTAGTAGGCTTCTTTACTTGATTGTGTTTTGCCTTCATCCTCTACTTGGAAAAGAGAAAACTAATAGAATCCATCGGAAAACTAAAGTAACTGACTGCACACTCTGAGCCCATAATTTAATCTTAATTTTCACAGACCATTGAATGCGCATACCTATCCAGTAATATCTGGTTACATTTATTGTAGAACAGTCTAAATCTAACTGTTCACAGAATACTGTCATGCGACATTGACGATTGTGAATAAAGTGAATTGAAAAGAGATACTGACTTGGCGTAGCGAGACTTGTTGTAGCCAGATTGGCCATGGATGGCATTACACCACTGGCTGTGGCCACTGTGTGCACTCCGCTCCGCGGAGGCAATGGAAACGAACTGCCACTGGATCCTAATATCGGTGC
Source organism: Conomelus anceps (assembly GCA_948455865.1). Classification (NCBI taxonomy): domain Eukaryota; kingdom Metazoa; phylum Arthropoda; class Insecta; order Hemiptera; family Delphacidae; genus Conomelus; species Conomelus anceps. Next base: position 56,036,488 of record OX418221.1, read on the forward strand.
ATCCTGGCCATTTACTATAAACGGCTGTTGTGGCCTGTTGAAAAACATAACATTTCAAAATAAAAATAGTAGTAGTTCTATAAACAGTAGACCTCACTCGTAAAAAAATGAATAACAGTAAAAAGAATTGTCCATAACACAATCTCGCTTCCAGTTCCTAAAAGCAATCAGTGTCGGCTATATTTTTGATGAATTCACTCCCAGAGCCAGAGCTATAGAAATTATCGGTGGGAAGATAACCCAATTTTTTCTTTGAAATATACTACCACAGTTATTACTGGTCATTTCTTTTGAGAAAGCCAGCTGAAATTGAAAGTTTCCAGCTTTCATTGAACTTATTCAAAATGGCAAATTTCAATTCATGTTATATCGCACGAATACACAGCACAGTGCTGTATATAAGTAGGAAGCTCATATTCAAACAAATTTAGTACCTATTCCATTAACTATATACAAGAAGGAAGCTCATATTGATACAATTTCGCTTTATTTGAAAAAATTGGCTGCCATATTGAATTTGAAAAAATAAAATATATACATCGCTGTGCTTAGGAATAAGGAACATCCATAGGAAAAATCATTACAATGTCTAGGCGTTCGTCCGTATTCGTGAGACAGACAGAGAAAATTCCGATCGTCTTAAAGCTGGGCATTCACGTTCCGATTTGCAGTACCACTTGCAGTCCAACCTCCAAGGTTGGATCCGAAAACGGAACGTTAATGGGCTTGTTGGATGGTTGGAATTGTAGATGGACGACTAGAGGGGCAACTTCCGAATGTCGACGGTGTTGGAACGTGTGTGGGGGGGGGGGGGGGGGCGTTGGATCAAAGTCGTCCAACCTATCTCAATCAGTGCATGACCTTCGGGCAACATCGGGCAACTTCGGTTACATTTTTCGGCTCGAGAGCGACGTTCACAGCTGATTAGGAATAAAGTTGGATTTCAAGTAGGAGCGTGAGTGGAGTCGACTATCCATCTAGCAGTACTAATAGCAGTACTGCAAGTGGTACTGCAAGTTGGAACGTGAATGCCCAGCTTAAAGGATAGACCTCACTCCGTTCGGTCAATTACTAATATTCTTAAATATTTGAGATCCCAAGATTTTAATTTTGTATGTAGCAAAAATCCTTCATAGTCCCCAGTCCCACTGGTAATGTGAGATTTTTACTCACTAAAACACCCACCTACATTTCGCCACACAATCCTGACTGGGACCACTAAAAGCATTTCTTCATGACAAGCTTGCAACTAAAGCAATTACATACATTTTTACCGGCTTGTCAGGAGTCGCCAGGCACCCCTCTGCCTTTTTCTTTTCTAATACTATTTTGATTTATGCTGCCAATCTTTGCCAATGTGACTCTGAGCTCAGCATGCCTTCTACTGTGTTATCTGGGTCAAAGCCTCCAAACGCTAAAGACAGTATCTCTCTTTTTCTAAAGAAGCGGTTGTATTCAAAGAATGTATGGCAGGCATCATCCCTTTCCTCTGGGCAGTATTTGCAATTTGGCGGTTCAACCTTCCCTAAGATTGAGCCAATTTTTTGAGGTATTTAATACTTTTATTGAGAACTCTAGATATCGTACAGACTAGATTAGATATCGGTCAGGCAGATAACAGGCGGCTCGATTTCCCCCCAAAAGCATAATCATAGTAAAGAAATACAGATGAACCATCTTTTATGGAAAACACTGCTATCGCTCGCTCGCTCGCTCGCTATTGCTACTTGGATACCAAACTCTCATCTGGTTCAAATACCCTAAAAAATTCGTACTCCTTCCTTATTCTATGAAGTTCTTTCCCTTAGCAAGCTTCTTTCTGCACCTACGCAAGTAAATTGCCTTTCTTGTATCAATCATACATCACATAGAGGAAATATATGTGAATAACTTCTCATATTATTTTTAAACCCTATTAAATAGTCGATATACACGCCCCTGCACAATAATAAAAAAATAATAAAATTACTAATGATGCTCTTGAGAAAAGTACGAGTTTACAAAGCAGTAAACACAATACAATACTACCAACTTAATGTGGCCAGTATTCATTTCAATTGTCTAGAATTTTTTGTTGTCGATACTACATGAAATCTTGGGGCAGCCATCATAACTAATACAACGAAACTACTATTTACAAAAACGTTTTTGTTACACTTGATAGAAAGTAGCAACTTACCATAGATTTGTCATGTATGGAAAGTGCCTCTTTTCCGTACTAGATCGGAAAAATCAGCTGACAAATAGGGCCTTATAGCCGTACAAGATAGGAAAAAACAGATGGAGTGCGGCAAAAAAAATCCAGTTGACTCATGTATAAATATAGTATAAGTATAGATATAGTCAACTTAGTCAACTCATTACATTACTCAGTACCTATGACTTATGACTCAATACCTGCCTCGAATATTATCCAGCTGATTGCACTAGGCTATCATTAATAATTTTGGTTTATGGGAATTCGCCCATCAAATTCTGAATTTAAATAAATCAGCTGATTCAATCGTCTTGTATACTTTTGAATGTCTTGCATATTATCCAGCTGATTGGAGCATGCCTTTCTATCAAGTGTAACAAAAAATATCGTACATTACACGGCTGTAAACTTTTGCCGGTTCTCGCATATTCACGTTTCTGCACTTGGCTGTCGCCTCGTGCATGAACTATCATATGCTCGACTGGCAAAACGTTTATTTCCAACCTATTAACTTATCACATGTGCAATACTTAATGACCGTTCTGTATTATTTAAAAGCAAAATGGTGATTTGAATTATATTTAATAAAAACAAATCAACACTCACCCAAGACTTGGAGCATAACTTGGAACAGTAGTAGTTCCACCCATCATGGCTGGATGAGGGGGGGCAGTAGACGGTTGTATATGATAGGCCGGCCCCGCTGAATAGCCCGATGTTGTGAATGTTGTAGCAGGCTGTTGAAAATAATGCGAAGGATTAATGTTGGCAACAACCGGTGTTGTTCCAAAGTTGACAACACTGTTGTCAACGCTGGGTGGAACAGTGTAGTTGCTGTTGACAACATTTGTCGGTGCGTAATTTGAAAGTGGCGGTGTTGTGAATTGACGTGGCATGCCTTCTGGGATCGATGGTGGAATGGATGAGTAGGGCACTGAAGCAGCTGTGGAATTTAAGGGCGGTCCAGGTGATGTTTCTACTGCCTGAGCTGGAGTGGTCTGCATGGATGGCTGCATGGATGAGCTCATTACGTTAGCGGTCGGAGTGGATGCTGGAGCCGTTATTACCTGCAAACATAATATGCATTGAAATTAATTTTAATTATCTGTTTTAAATTAATGTGAACATTAAATATAAATTCGAAAGGATAAAAGTGAGCTCTTTCTGTGTTAATAAATATCTGAAGTAGTTCAATTGTTGTTTTTTTTCCTACATCAATTTATACCAACCACAGACAGTTACAGACCAATGTTTTTTCCCTAAATTAATTTATAGAATTTATACCAACCATAATCATATTTATTTATTGTGAAAAATTTACAGCGAATGTGAAGGTGCAACAGACTCAAGTCCAAAACTGCTCCCTTCACAAATTTTGAATATGTTACATTGTCCAAAACATTTAGGTTAACACAGACTAAAAATTTAAGATTTGCTAAAAAATTTATAAATAAAGGTAGATACATTTTCTTTATACACTTTACATAAAGATGTGCTGTGGCCGAAGTTGAGATTTATGAGCCCTATTTTCCATTTGACCCACAAAATTGCGTAGGTATACTGTAGGTCCAACTCATCAATCACCATCATCCAATTCATTACCCACGCACAGGTCTCAGACATGTGGGCTTCATCCTCCGAAAAAAAATGTTACTGAATAAGTAAGAAAATATTGGAACACAGAAATTAATAAATCATCAATCATCAACAATGTCCAGCAAAACTAAAAGCTGTTTCCACTTTAAAAATGTTTACCTTTATAAGTCTGTATCATATTTTTAGGTTTATTTAATCTATGCGCAATGCATAATTTATGTTATAATTTTATAACTGTATTAAATGCTCATTGCCAATCACGAGAATATACAGCAATCGTTATTTTCCGTGATTGGCAATGGACATTTAATACAGTTATAAAATATGATACAGTTTAAATTTATCAATCAGTAGATTGATACATAAAATACCTAAATTTATTGATACAGATTAATTAGAACCTAAAGTGATTAGAGGGACGGCTACGCCCCCCCCCCCCCCCCAAAAAAAAAGATGAAAGTTTAATTTGCCGCTCTAGTCCTTTTTTTGCAATAAACAACTATAATCTTAGAAAGTTCAGTTTATTAGAAGGTATTAGAATAGTTGTTGAACCTAATACTTTTTTCCAGTGCACTAGACATATTTAATGGTTTGTCATGCCCATTGCGAAAGCAATTGCTCTACTCAACACTACCTGTGGCAGTCAATTTAATATCAGCAGAATACTGAAAAATATTACTAATTTAAAATATGCCTATCTTCTATAAAGCCCTAATTTCGTCAGGTCAAATAGCTCACCCTTTTGCAAACTACCCGGTCAGATTTAATTGATAAAATATGAAATTAGATGTTGTCAAGGTATACAGAAAACCTTAACAATTATAAATTTAATTTTGTGATCTACTATGGGGGGGGGGGGGGGGGGGAAGAACTATATTTTTTCTAATTATTTTAAAAATATTATATATTTTATTTATAAATATGATATTTTTTCGAGCGATTTGCCATCGCTTCAGTGGCTCAGCGGTAAAGTTGACAGCATCAACAGCGTTTATGCCTCTGCAAGGGAGGATTCGAATCTTCGAGATGGAGTATTTGTTTGATTCTTGTCACTCCTACCCACCAGCTCTATTCCTCTCTGACAGAGAGCAAATTTTATTCCAGATTCTTAATAATAATATTAATATCGTGTCCTGGCTGGTTCAGTTCTTAGCTAAACTATTAGTTTGCTACTGGTTTGATCATATTATTATTTTTACTGTGAAATTACGTAGAATTTTTATTATGTTTCAAAAAGGATTTAAAAAAATGCTCTTTATTATGTAGTCTAAATTTCGGTGATTCAATTTCACAAATTTAGAAATATTTTGGAGAGTGTTAAATAGAATCAATGAAAGTGCTTCATCATTATTTAAATTGAACTTGGTAATTGTGTTTTCGAGAAGACTGGAGTTTTATTTTAATCAAAACGTAAACATAACCTATGTTTACAAATATTTGGACACCTGTAAAAATGTAGTATTAGAGACAGTTTTGGGCTAAAAGCCTGTTGCTTCTTTACAAATAGTTGTATTTTGGCTTTATAAATAAATAAATAAAACGTTTATTTTTGTTAGTTTATGACTGACTATGTATTCCTCATCCCAGACATAAGAATAGCCGCCTAATAAATTGTTATAAGAGTATTTCATGCACTTTCTTAGTGCATTTTCCATGAGACCCAATCCTTTGACTTTTTAAGGGATAATATTGCTATCAAAGTTCATTTTCAGTAGTCTTATGGAAAGCTAAATCTATAGTAAAAAGATTGAATAAAAAGAATCAAATTTCAGGTACCAATATGTTTTGTTGTTTCATGTAAAATGTACATAATGTTTTTTAATTTTTTGTAAAATTCTTTTTTGGCAAATAAATATTCAATATTTTTTTAAATGAATTAGTTTTTCACTTGACACAGGAATGTAAACAATTATTTACGAGGTTTACAAACATTAACAAGACTTGGCATTCTTTTTTTCATTTTTAGAAAATAAAATGTCATGATGATTCTCCATAGAAAAGTTTATTACTTTCACTAAGGTGTTCCGTTATAGAATATTCCACAAGATACTGGAACTGATCACTCCAATATGTTATCAAGCACAAAGTGAACTCTACCAAAAATTGATTTTCCTTAAAAGGTATCCGGTCATTTGACTTAAAAGGTGTTTGCTTCTAAAAGGTGAGCGGCCGCAGGGCAAAACATTTCCATTGAAGAGAACATTGAGGGGTGCAGGGGGGACGAAGCCCCCCCCCCCGAGCGCGAGTATTGTTTGTTAAAATCAATAAATTCAAACAGCACATATGTGTTTCATTCACGAAAAAGAAGATATCATTTCAAAAGCTGTATTGTTGAATCTATTTTATCTCGCCTTCAATGCACAGATGTCAGACGAACAAAATGACTACTGTACCACAGCATTTACTATGTACATTCTGAAACATTTGTATTACACAACAATGTAAAACAATACACATCTATTTCAGTTACATTCTTCTATTTCACAGTAGATATTATTCTTGCCTTTAATTTGCATATATTATGCTATTAATGCTCTGAAAACATGGACTGCTAATACAGTAACCGGCTTTTCATAGGTGAAAAATGTCGTATAAATTCCATATTTATTCAGTTATTCAGTCTCATAAAAGCTAAATTGTGCAACAATACTATACATTTATTTCAGTTGAGTTTACATACACAGCATGGTAAAAAACATACTACTTATACTGGGATTTTCAAATGTGAAAAATTTATAATGTAGGAAGTTATTCAGTAACATGAAAGCTTGATGCTAACTTTTTTAGCTGAAAATCCTTAGTTTCCCTTTTTTCACAATTATTCGGGACAAAACATCTATATTACTAAAAATAAATCATATAGAAAAAACAATATGACCTGAAAATATTACTCACATTTGCATGAGGATTGACATTAGAAACTTTTGATGCTGGAACAGCAGATGGAGGAACTGTTGGTAATCCTTGATTCTGTTTTGCGCTTGCTATAGCAGGCTGTGCTTTTTCTACAAGTTGATTGCGGATTGGAATTCTATGAAGGTAGCCATAGCCAATACCACACCCTAAGCTGAAATACACAAAAATTCCGATTTTATTGTTCAAAGTTCAATAATAAGTTTTTCTACATTATTATATATATATGATTAAGGAATAAACATAAGAAGCATAAGGCTTATCATACGAGGACAGAGATAATTACCTAATTGAAAAATAGAAAGAGTAAAAAAATAAAGTATAGAACAAAATTTCCCTTACTTTTCAGAATTTTTTCAACTATTTAAGCGCTGTACACTGGCAGTAATAGAAGAAAAATAGGACGGGGATTTGACTAATTCCCCCTTTGAACTCGAGAAATTTACTATTGTATGCTGACAGTGAAAGAATCTCATGTCAAACTATAAAAACTAATAATAACGATTGTATTGTGAACATTTAGCAATAAATAACTAAATATTCAAATAATTAATAACATTGTAACACTTTCCAAAAAGAACTCGAGGTTTATAAACAAGGCAATTCAGTTCAACACATGTATAGAAAATTCATCATGAAAAAATGGGTGTATCATGTAGATTAGGAAACACATGTGGAGTAAAGCATGCTTATTTTCTTTTTAATGAATAGAACTGAACTTTTCTTATGAGAAATAGCATCGAAACACGTCAGAAATTTTTCACATAAAAGTCTGGAAACATTTTAAATTAAAAATAAATTAAGTATGCATTTTGACATGAAATAAGAGTTTGGAAAAACTATTCGCAGTTAAAACCGTACGATTGTCTGGAAAGAATAATAATAATAATTATTATTATTATTACTATTATTATTTCCGCAAATACAAACAAGCAAAAAAATAAACAGGAAAAAAAATTATACCTGATAAAAAATAATAATTATTATAAAACAAACAATTTATTCTTAGGAGAGAAACCAAGAAGTTGCAAAGAAAAAGTATGTACAAGGAATAAAATGTTACAAAAAAAATATCTGCAGAAGCAGCGATAATATAATATAATGTCTTATTTATTAATGTTATGTCGATAATGTCTTATTTATTAGTAATGATTAACGAGGTAAATTTTGGATAGAGAAAACAATGCATATAAAAATAAATAAATAGTGTGCAGAGATATATACATGGAAATTGAGGAAAATATTAGCTTACCTTCCTTCTCCCTTCCAGTTGGAGTTGGGTGTTATTGTGACTTCACGACAAGAGTCTTGTTCAGTATTATAAACATAGAGTTTGAGTGGCCTGCCCTCATGTGCCTCTATCAATGTGAATAGGTCCTCACTCTCATGAAGAACTGAATCAGCACCAATAATGTAGTCAGTAAATGCATGCAGTCCAGCTAGTTCAGCTGGCGACGATGGATGAACTTCCTACAGTAAAAGTATTTTAAATTGATTAAAATTGAATACAATAAACAATAATGAACTTCCTACAGTAAAAGTACTTTAAATTGATTAAAAATAAATACAATAAAAAAATAATATAATACATACAATATTTTAAATAACTTCATTATAATATAAACATTTACCAGAAAACAAAAAAGAACAATTTTTCATGAGCAAAGCCATTTTTTTCTTTTCATCTTTTAATGCATCAATATTATAGTCTTTCTTCTAATTTTAGTCTTTATTTTTCAGTACTAAGCAGCTACTGCCTCTCTCAAGCAATTAAAATCTGAAAATGATTGATTATACATACCATAGAATTATATATTTCTATAGAAATTGGCTATTTCAATGTTTAATTATTTATAACAGTGCTATAATGTTCAATTATGTATAACAGTGTTAGCTGAATGAAATATGCTTCCATTAATAGTTTTTCAATACAAACGTATACTTTCAAATATCAAGATTTCCAAACAACTACAGAATAATGTATGAGACCTCACAAACAAATCTTAAAGTTCCTTTGATTATTCATATCCAGAAATATGAAACAAAAAGTATTTCAATAAAATTAATTAATATGTTTTATTGACCCAAGAGCTTGGAATACAAACATAGTCTTATCATAAATAATACCAATTTGTCAATATCTCAAAATAAATACCAGTCTTTCAATTTTAAATATCACAGTATTGAAAATATAAGTCTTGTAAGTTTCTACTTAGTATCACAGGAAATCAGAATCATTAACATCATAATCAACAACAGAGCCTTGTCAGTTTCAACACAGCATCAACATCACAATCAACAACACAGAACAACAAAAAAACACAAATTTTCAACAGCTATATCACAGTCAAGTGAAAAAAAGGAAGAAAAATAAAAATAATCTCATTTCAACTTCCTAGCTTATATCACAGCGTGCAGATAAAAACTCACTAATAGAATAGAAAGGGTTTCTCACAAACCACTTATGCAACTTCCTCTTGAAAACATTCAGTGGAATACTACGAGCATTGAGAGGTAGTTTGTTAATAGTTATTTATGTATTAAGAGCGTGAAGCGCGACTTTATCGCTCGAGCCAAAACATTTACTATTATATAGTAATAGTTATAAGTAATTATAAGTAATTTTGCGAGAGCGATAAAGAAGCTTCACGCGCGAATTGCATACAATATTTTTCCTAAAACTGCAGTTCTGGATTCCAACACAATAAAAGCTTGTAGTTTGTAACATCACAGACCATGCGCGGATTTGGTTAGCGGTCGCCTTTTTTGAGGTTATGTGAATTTCACGGATTCCATGATCCACCAATGAGAAGACATCAAAATCAAAACAGAAGCGTAAAGAAAACAGCTGGCGAGCGTAAAGTACTTTACCGCTTGCTGAGCATTAAAGAGGTATTTTACAATTAGTTTTCAGTACGTAAAGAACTACTTTACGAGCAGTTGCAGGAAAATAACTTTATACCACCAACAAGCCAAGCCAGTGGTCCTGTGTCTTTTTATGTCTACATCTTGGGATATCAATATAATGACTGATTTATTAACCGTATTTAACTATTTCCATTTGTACTGAACACAATTAAGGGAAGTGATAGCCGCGAGCCGTAGCAGGTGTCTTTTCAATCAGATAGAGATAAGCTGCGTTCTCGCAGGTCCTGTTTGAAACGGTGACCGATTAGATTGGCAAGAAAAAAATACACTGTTCTGTGCTGTAAAATCACTTCCCGGTGGTTCGGAACCCACCTAAAACTGTAGGTCCAACTCACCAATCACCATCATCCAACTCATTACCCACGCACAGGTCTCAGACCTATGTGGGCTTCATCCTAAAAAAATTAAAGCTGCATTATTTGTTGTATTGCTTACTGTGAATAAGAAATGAGACCCATATTTATGTACTTACTTTAAAATTTCTTCAACTCAAGGGAAACTTGAAAATCTTTTTAAATGAATTCTTTTCCAGTCTGACTTGAGTTGAAGAAGGCTCAAGGTAGTTTTATAAATACGGTTATAATCACCCTTTTCGAAAATATGTTTGAGAACCCTTTGGAAACCCCTTCATCGCATTGCATACTGTGTTTGAGAAATAAGGCCGTATTTATGGACCTGCCTTGAACCCAAGGAAGACTTAAAAAGCATTTACTAAAAGGTCCCTTGAGTTAAGGAAGCCTCAAGGCAGATTTATAGATACGGTTCTTTCTATTCCATTGATTTTCCTTTGAAACCCAGGAAGTTTTTTTGAACAGTTTCCACAAAGTAATTTGATTAAAACTACCCATGAGCTCCTTACCAAAACATGCCAAACATTCTCGTTGGTGCCCTCAAATGAGCAGAATCGAATGCTGACTCCCAGCAGTCCTTGACCGCCCCAGCTGGTACTCGGAGTAACAGACACCTGTCTCACAGACTGTGTCTTACTACTGTACACTGTCATTTTCATTTCTTTGTCCGTGCTCGCCTTCAGCAGGTCCTTCAGAGTGTCATTATCCTGGTCCTGGACAAAAATCATTACAAATATCAATGATTGAGCAGGAATCAAACTATATGCTGAAAATGAAAAATGGATTTGATTTGATTCAATTAATAATTGCATTTACATTTTTTTTAATGTTTGGCACACGTCAAGGAAAAAATAATAATAACATTAATTATAAAATTACAGTCATAAATATATATATCTACTAGCAGCTACCCGTCCTTCGTACGGATTATGTTTAGAAATATGACTAAATATGTTTCGGCTTTTTTTATAGCAACGATAATTAAGTTGTTAGCAGCTTAGTAAACAACTTTGAACATAAACAATTCAGTGACAGTTATCAGAGAGAATATTTGAGAACAGCTGATTGATATATCATGATAAATTACGTGATTTGTTCTTATGTGGTAATAATAGTGCTACCTGGCGAATTCCCAAGAGCATAGCACAAACCGCACCTTCCTAAAATGTTAATTTTTGTTTTGATAAATTCAAATTAGAAAATTTTGTTTTTTTTTTCAACAAGGAAATAATTGATGAAACATAAGATGAGCTTTGATTCACCAGTCATATGTTTCCTAAAAGACTGCAATGCTCCGACTACACAAGTCTGCAGACAGCGTAAATAACGCCGCGAAGGGCCCACCATTCAGATTATATTTGAGAACATCTGATTGATAAATTACGTGATTTGTTCTTATCTATATAAATAAAATTAGTTTTGTCTGTACATTTATCAAAATTGTATATTTTTTGGTTATTTTTACGTTTTATACATTAAATAAGCCGGAAATAGTCTTATCTCACTTTCTGTCTGTCTGTCTGTCTGTCACGGCCGCAAAGGTATTTTTCGCGGCCTTCTCCTCAAAAACGAGAGCATCGATCGGGATTTTAGTTATTGAACAGTATTGAAAACATTATTGACAATGTCTTTAGCTATAAAAAACTAAATTAACTTTTTTTTTAACAGAGTAATAAACGCTTAAACACCAAGTACTGTGCGATTTTGGATACATTTTACGCGGCCTTCTCCTCAAAAACGAGAGCATCGATCGGGATTTTAGTTATTGAACAGTATTGAAAACATTATTGACAATGTCTTTTGCTATAAAAAACTAAATTAACTTTTTTTTCAACAGAATAATAAACGTTTAAAAACCAAGTATTGTGCGATTTTGGATACATTTCTTCCAAGTTTTATTACCACATAAGAATAAGAACAAATCACGTAATTTATCATGATATATCAATCAGCTGTTCTCAAATATAAAAGGTGGGCCCTTCGCGGCGTTATTTACGCTGTCTGCAGACTTGTGTAGTCGGAGCATTGCAGTCTTTTAGGAAACATATGACTGGTGAATCAAAGCTCATCTTATGTTTCATCAATTATTTCCTTGTTGAAAAAAAAACAAAATTTTCTAATTTGAATTTATCAAAACAAAAATTAACATTTTAGGAAGGTGCGGTTTGTGCTATGCTCTTGGGAATTCGCCAGGTAGCACTATTATTACCACATAAGAACAAATCACGTAATTTATCATGATATATCAATCAGCTGTTCTCAAATATTCTCTCTGATAACTGTCACTGAATTGTTTATGTTCAAAGTTGTTTACTAAGCTGCTAACAACTTAATTATCGTTGCTATCAAAAAAAGCCGAAACTTATTTAGTCGTATTTCTAAACATAATCCGTACGAAGGACGGGTAGCTGCTAGTGTGATAATAAAACTTAGAAGAAATGTATCCAAAATCGCACAATACTTGGTTTTTAAACGTTTATTATTCTGTTAAAAAAAAAGTTAATTTTGTTTTTTATAGCTAAAGACATTGTCAAAAAGGTTTTCAATACTGATAAATAACTTTAATCCCGATCGATGCTCTCGTTTTTGAGGAGAAGGCCGCGTAAAATGCCTTTGGGGCCGTGACAGACAGACAGAAAGTGAGATAAGACTATTTTCGGCTTATTTAATGTATAAAACGTAAAAATAACCAAAAAATATACAATTCTGATAAATGTACAGACAAAACTCTAATTTTATTTATATAGATTTATCATTATTACATACAGTCTATCCATAAGATATCACATTACATGTAACTACATATCTCAATTCTTTATTATGTCTATCGTCATCGCCCAATCCCTAATTTCTATAGATGGTTGTCTTCTCCAGAGGCTCTGATAAGGAATTCCGTTAAACTATTGAAACCTTCATTCACAAGCCAGCCGTTTCTCAGGTATTTTTGAACTGGCTTCTATCTGTTATATTTATTATGTGTGTTGGAATCGCGTTCAAGATTTTACTCATGTGCTCAGGATTTGTCTCATATAATGCAGTTCTATGTGGCTGGATTCTCAAATGTCTCCTAAATCTAGTATTGTGAGCATGAACAGATGATCCTAGAGTCCAGGTCTTTCTGAAATTCAATCCATACATTGCTCATTCCTAATTGACTCAGTAAGCTACATGTGCAGCAACTCTTAATGGAGGAGTTGAAAGAACATTCTATTGAAGCATAACAACATGAATCATGAGTATAGAGATAAAATATTACGGAATTACCAGAGATTATATTATGTCAAAACGGTCATGACGTCACGGGTGCTCAGTTCTTCCCTTAGAAGCGTGACCGGCTGCTTTGAAATGACGTTATCAGCTCTATTACTACTTACCCGGTAGTTTGGAATCACCTAAAACTGTAGGTTCACCATTCATAACATCGTCGTATCATCATTCACCTTAAAGCTCACACACAAGACTCAGACTCAAATGAGCTTCATCAGAGACAAATCAATTACAAATATATGCATAAAGGTATTTATTTAAAATTTCGTTAAAAATTTCAAAAAATAAATTTAGGAAGCTGTCAGTTAATCATCATGGCAAAGCGCCGTCAGGAGGAGGTGAAAAAAATAATTATAACACCAAGCTTTAGCTCATTTTTTCAACTATGGACTAAGAATGAAAAATGGGCTTTCAAAGTAAGCTATCTGTGTAGTTTTTCTATACAGGGGTTGTCCATTGAATGTTTTAGCTGGAAATATGCTACTGAATCATGACAACTAAAGTGGGGTACACAGAGATTTCATTAGAGTTCAAGAATACAGCTCATTAATTGGATACTCAATCTTCTAGGATTGTTTGTACTGGAAAGTCATTCATTTCATTACTTAGAAATATGCATCAAAGTTCTTGGTTATTTTATGAAGCAAATATTCAGGTTTTGTGCGTGATTTTTCCCCCTGAAATAGATTATTTTTTAATCACAGTGAAAATGATTTAGCCTAAAAATATCTTTGTTATTCTCCACAACTTGAAATAACCGGATATTTAAGTTGGTCAGTGCCTTATCTTATTAAAAAAGATAATGTCGAAAATAAATTTTCAATTATTCAATTTCAGTTCATGAGAATAGGCCTAGAAACATAATCGTGCCTAGTTTCAATAAGTAATTATAAAAAAACGTTGAATGTATGATACAATGTATTACTAATAGAGCAAACAGAAGTTGATTGTTTTTTTGTTTTTTTTTTTGTAGATTACGTCTTGGAGACTCCAGTTAAGGAGTATAAGACATGTCAGATCAACAATTATACAATCTTATACACTAGTTACCATAATTACTAGAATATTAATTAGTTGAGGTGAGGCTTAATTTTAATGTAAAGGAACTCTTGTACACTATAAAAAGCAATACCTAGTTATTAGGTGATAGTTACCATGTTGATATGCCTCCCTTCTTATTGTATTTATTATTATTATTATTTTGTCACATGAAACCACATTATAATGAGCATAGCTCTAGCGGTGTATGACACGTCAATGCAATTTCAGTTACACAGCCATTAGGTTACAGCAGGTACAGTCGTCAACTTACTATAAAAAATGTATGAACTTTTTTTAATTTTATTTCAAGTGCTAAACATGGACCATCGCGCGTATGTTTACTGTTACTGTTGAGGTAACTGTTACAGATACTGTTACGCGCGTCTTCTGTATCACATGTTTTTTATAAAACATTAACATACATTTACAGAACATACCTTTGAACAAAATACAGGAACTAGACCAAATAATAGTGGTAACATAGTAGTGAAAACCAACTAGATAGAATTTTCTAGCAATGCCATTTCAGTTCCTGAAATATGAATTCTTAGCAAATCAGAATAACCTGGAAGTTTCCAATTAATAGTTAAATTTTAAAAATCATCCCACAATTGTTTTGCTTACCAATCTAGTATTGCCGATAGCGATAATAAAATCAAAGAATGCTTCCAATCCCGCAGCATGTCCGGGTGAGTCATCTTGCACCTGAAATAGATAAAGAAATAGATAAATAATTGAAATGTAAGGAATAAATTTGTTAAATAATTGATTAATAAATTGTTTAATTAAATTAAATAATAATTTGATACAGTTTTCATAGCAAATAAATGCATTTCATGTATGATAGTCATAGAGACAATGTGTTGATGATAGTGATTAAGGTGAAATAAGTTATTAAATTCATTGATACGACGTACATTGACAAATGATTTTGAAAATGCATTTTTATAGATGATAGTGGCAATGATTCAGTACTATTGAATAAGTAATAAGATTTTTTGATACGGCAATTATTTTCTGTAATTTCTCCACCTCAATTCCAACAATAATGACAATTGTCACCACTGCATGTTCAAATTAATCAATTGCGGACTTCGTGTACATACAAAATCAATACAAATAAATCTATTTTATCGAATAGGATAGACATCAATCATAATTTTTCCACATGATGGCAAATTATAATTGGATGAATGTTTTTTTTTTTTGAGGATGAAGTCCACATAGGTCTATGCATGTGTAATGAGTTGGATGATGGTGATTGATGAGCTGGACCTACAGTTTTAGGTGGGTTCCGAACCACCGGGAAGTGATTTTACAGCAGAGAACAGTGTCTTTTTTGCTGGCTAATCTAATCGATCACCCTTACAAATAGTGTCCAGGAGAACGCAGCTTATCTCTATCTGATTGAACAGATACCTACTAGGGCTTACGGCTATCAGAATAAAGCACTGTATGCAACGTAATTATGTTTAAAACAAAATTATGACATATAGACGAAAACATAATTTTTGCTCTGATATATAGACGAAAATTTCTGAAGAACATCATGAACTCACTCTGAATGTTATTTGATCATAATTAACTAGCTCTGAAATGTGAATTATGATTAATTCAAAGCAAAGTCATTCAGGTTCAGGATGGTATACAATTCAATTCATTTTGCACTGAGATACAAAGTTTATCTTGCCAACAAAATTGTTAGGATTCATAAATCATAGATGAAAAGAATAAGAGAATGAAAATGGATTATGAAGACGAAAAAGGAATTATGAAAAAGGAATATATTTAGAATTGTAAGTGAACTTGAGTGAAATCGTGGATTCAAGTCATATCATAGCCTGATAAATTAAACAGGGGCCTGTTAGAAAGTAACAATGCTGGGAATGTGTGAAAAATGACGGAAAGAGTCTGAGATCACGGAAAAGAAGTGAGTAAGAAGTAAAAGAATTTAAATTAACATATCCAATTTAACCGGATCATAACTGCGAATATAATAGAACAATTGATTTCACTTGATAATGTGGTATGCTGGTAGAAAACTTGTCACAATTTCTTGTTAATTAAAAAATATAAAATGTTTAACAATGATAACCTGTCATAATTAATTGGTAACATTATTTGATTTTTCTTGATTGTTTGATCAATAATGGTCACTTAGCAAGTCCGGTCCCACAAGATGTCAAATTATCTTAAGATCCAACTGCCATTCTCGAGATAGCCAGGGGTTTGATCAATAATGGTCACTTAGCAAGTCCGGTCCCACAAGATGTCAAATTATCTTAAGATAACTGCAAAACTTCATACCGCTTCAATCAATATAAGTTATCTTCACCTCAATCAATAAATCAACATTTTTTCAGGTCATTTTCAATTCCTGCCAACAGAATACGTTATTGACCACAAAATGGATAGACATCCACAAATCTTGGTAGATATACCAAAACAAGAAATAGGTAGTGAGTAATAGTATGGCATTAAACAACGCCAATAGTATACTACTACCCGTACTATAAATTACAGTAGGTGACCAACTTGGGCTACTGAAGAATTAAAAAAATATTTATTCCAAGAAGACTGCGTTCCATAGCCTGATGGATAAGTTTAGAGTTTAAAATTAGTGGCACAATGCATAGGTTTTTCTCTTCTTTTAATTAACAAGGTATAAACAAGAAACAAGAGGTGAAAGATGATGCATAGACGAGGAACTTGATAAGATAAAAATCTATGCCTACGACTTTAGCCGATCGGGCTTCCCGAGTCAGTTTTGCATAATTATTATAACTGAACTATTGTATGAACACCATTTCGACTGCTCATTAACAAAAGTACTATGCTTAGCCAATAACCTAATTTCGATTTCCAAGACACAGCTACTAAAGATGTATTAGAACAATTGCTCTTCAATTCATAATATGAATATAATCTGACAAATTATATTATTTTTAATTATGGCAAGATACGGTAAAACAATCCATCAAATTGAGCCGACAAATATATAAACAAAGGTGTCTCACCCTCAAAACGTGATATCCTTCGGTGCCTCCTCCGGGAATTTCTACACTATGAGATGCTCCCATTATTCTTATTCAATTGAAGCAACAAAAAATGATCAAAATATCAATGTTCTAGAAACTAAGAACAATATCTAGAAAGAAATTAAATAATGAATAATTTTAACCCCCACGTCACTCAAACTTACGTCACGAACAGAAGTCAGAACAGAGCACAGACGCTCTGAAAATTTGTCAGCTGATAACATGGAATAATCATGTGTTTGGGATCCATTTCTGTATGGTAAGTGGCAACCAATGTTTGAATGTTTGAATCTTGTTGATAGCAACACAATTATTTGAAAGATTTATTACAAAAGCTTTAAGATTCATAGAAATTAAATATCATCATCATTATTATTATGCGTAGTGTAAAAGCGCTGAAGAACTGAATGCATTTTTTTACTATGATAATAATGGCACTGAACTAAAATCAGCTGTTCTAAGAAAGCGAATTTCAGCAGAAGCAGAATGAGGTTAAGTTAGGTCTGTAACAACAGAAGATGCCGTCTAATAATTTCAATGATTAAATACGAATCGAGTACTATCGTATTTGTGATATCATCTCTTCCTGGCTAGATTTTAGTGAGTGAGTTAATCATAACTATTTTAGGAAAAAAGATTTATTCCAATCTAAACACAACTCTCAAGTATTTGACACTTCAATAAGTATAATTCTGGGTGTATTTTTTTATTGAAATTAGTAATTTTCTATTTATCTCATTGTTGGTGACTCAGCTAACAAAGTTAAATTTTTCAGAGAAGTTTTATTCATATTGACACTTTAGAAGTAGAAAAAGTAGTTGCTTAAGTTATAAGTAGTTTAACATTTAAAATTTGATAGGCATGTTATGCTACCATTCTGAAAAAGGTGGATCGCCACGAGAATGGCAAACCAAACTTGTAATCTTTTGGGGGCCAATGTCATTCTCGTCGCGATCCACCTATAGCTGTATTATGCTGTGAATAGGATTGATTGATTGAATCATCTTTATTCAGCAAATGTTCAAATACATTGAATAGTGTCACTTAAATAGGACAACAAATGATGTGAAGTTTGCTTGAACTAAGATACACTGGCTCACATTCCAGTTGTGTTGATAATATTTATCATTTTTAGAGGAAGCAAATATGGCAACGAGCAACAGACCTCTAAGTTTATTTGCCCAGAGGATGAAAGAAGCCAAGGAATCTAAAAAGAAAGCCGTTTCATCTATCCAAGAAAATCAATGTGGAATTCCTGTTGACTGTAGGACAGCGTTTGGTATGTACACAGTCAAGTTTATTGTGCTTATTACGTTACGCAATCCATCATTTTTTCAGACCGCATTGAGCACTTTTATCTTTCCCAAAAGGTATTGATCATTAAACATTCAATTTCAATACAAATGCTTTTAATACGCTCTTGAGATTTAAGCACAATAATTGAGTCGGATTATTGAGAAATTTTTTGACAACTTATCATGTAACAATATACTGTAATAATATTCTTGAAATTTGGTGTGATTTTCTCATACGGACTTAATTGAGTTTGATTCACCACATTTGATTCATTGAAATTGATCAATTTAAAAGCATGTTGCAAATTGTGGTTCGAATTAATATTTCGTTTTTACCGTTTTGTTTTTTTTTTTAAATTTTGTTTTATTGCGGATGATGCCCACGTGAGTCTGGAGACTTGTGCGTGGGTAATGAGGTGAATGATGAGAAACATCCATGGCTGAAAAGAGATTCGAACCCAAGGCTGCAGGAAACGAAGCCAGCCAGAGCCTTATCTTATTACAGACAAGCGCTCCGAACAACTGCGCTACTAGAGCCACCAAAGAGCCTACTAGAGCCGTTTTCTCTGTATTAGTAGAATAATGGTTAGGATGATATGGATTATGACTGTACATCCGTATCAACCCTAATTTTTATTGATCTATGTTATTAATCAAATTAACTATTGATTTCAATTTATTAAGTTTTTATTCCACGTCTTTTTTTTTTTAATATTTAGGTAATACTAGTAATATAGTTGAAGGTCCAGATGCTAATGCTATTCATAGAGAAAATGTGGAAAAATTGGCTGGTATGTCTGAGCAAGAGATATCCGAGGAACGAAATAAGCTCTTGTCTGAATTGAATCCTGGTTTAATTGAATTTTTAAAAGCAAAAAGAAGTAGGGATGTAACTAGCTCAACACCAAACTCAGCAACTAGATCATCAGCGAACTTGGGCAAATCTTTCGATTTTGATTT
The DNA here is from genome assembly GCA_948455865.1 of Conomelus anceps. Taxonomy (NCBI): domain Eukaryota; kingdom Metazoa; phylum Arthropoda; class Insecta; order Hemiptera; family Delphacidae; genus Conomelus; species Conomelus anceps. The sequence continues at coordinate 56,056,073 of OX418221.1, forward strand.
GCAAAGTGGACCTTCAAGGGGAAGTGAAGCTATGGAAACTGAAGAGTAAGTATTGATATCAGCTTTATTATTACCAGCTAAAGCTTAGGTTCTCCATTTATATAAATAACAACATTGTTCCATTATTTACCTCATTACACGTGCACATGATTCAGAACTATGTATGCTTCATCAGCAAGGAAAAATACCTAGAAAATTTCATTTTTTTTTTTTAATTAATGAAATGAAGGGAAAAGCACTTGTCAACTTGAGATCTTTAGCCCTAAAACAGTCAAAAAATGAATTATTTTCCAGTACAAAATAATTATTCAATTAGCATTAGTTTGCTGATTTTATTTCCAATAGTAGGCCTATTGCAGTAAGTAAATGAATTTTTTTTTAAATTTTGAAGTAACATATAGGATTTTCTGTATTATGACGTATGTTACCGTGTAGCACTTTTCCTTATCTTTCTTTGATTTTTCTCCAGTAGTACTTGAATCTTTCTGCCTTCTTCCAACGCTCTGATTACTGAACGTATTTTATTCTTCAAAATATAGTTTTTTATTGTAACTATGGTAATAAGTGTAACTAGTGAAGATTTTTAGCTTAAAAATTTCAAAATTCCAAGTTGTATTATCTTTTTTCGGACTGTGATAGTGTTTGTTTGAAATGAAAAAATTAATATTCTTCATCTGCAAAAGACTGTGAATTATTGTGCTTCAAGGTGAAATTTCAAGTGGAACAGCAACCTAACCTAAGATTTTGATCCTACTTTAAAATTTTGTGAAAAGCAGTTTTGAGCAATAACCTGTTGTATTCACATTGATTGTATGCTAGTTAAATTAATAGATAAATGACTAAATAAAACGGGATTTTTTTTTCATTTTGGCGTTGGAGCTCCATTATATTATTGTATTGTAATACATTACAAAACTCCTACCTATGACCTGTATAATATCATGAATATTGGTGATAACCATGAATATCATGAACACTGTATATTGACTGAAGTACAGCTATGAGCACAAATCGCCTTTTAAACACAATTTTGGAGTTATAAGGAAAAGAGAACTGAGAGCTCTGATTCCCTTCTTCCATTTTTCCTCATAACTATCTTCTAAGACAGGCCTAGGTGAAAAACTTCATGTTTTGGGATGTCAAATCTAATCAAAAACGTTTATTCCACAACATACAGCAAAGTACATACAATAATAAGCATAATTTTCTTAGTAATGGCGAAGGTGATATTGTGGAAGGTATCCATAATGAATAATAAGACGAAATTGTCACAACCACATTTATTAAAACTTCGAGATAGTTTTAATAAATGTGGTTGTGACAATTTCGTCTTATTATTCAATAAGCATAATAATATAACAGATAGAATGGATACTGTATTTTAAATAATATTAACTTTCTATGTGAAATTTAACGACTTGCAGTCAAATATTTGTTAAGAATAAGTATAATAACTCACTTAATATTAACAACGCAGTTCGTCATGGAACAAGAAATCCAGGAATTTAAATAATAGTTTTTTCTTATATAATAAAGGAATGAGCCTAAATGGGCAACTGTGGCTTGTGCGTAGACTCGAGTTAGAAACGATGTGAGAAAAAAATGGAATTGTATGAAGCGAGAGCGAGAAGCAGAAACCGAGGATGAAGAAAATTATTAAACATAATGTATTTGATTACTCAATCGTGAACATGATCTTGATGTTTCCAGAATTATAGAGTTCTTTCATAATATCTGATGATTGGTGCAATTATTGGTGAAACACCAAAAGTTGGCTGCACTCCAACCAAATTATTCTTCATCAAGAAGAATACTCAGTGAAAAAGAGAAACCTTGTGAGGTTTGTGAGTATTCTAATACTTCTGTGTTGATATTCTGCTCTGTCAAATAACGACTAAAGTTCACCAATTTCAAATAAAACTTCTTAAAGACAAGGCTTATCTTTTTCTTAACTTTTGTAATTCTTTAATTTCCAGTTCGGTGCCAGCTGAAGTGGATCAGTTATTAACCAAGTGGCCTAATTTGGGAACCGTTGAAAGAGAAAAGTTCAGTTGGATGAATGAGCTTCCAAAGCCAGAGCCCCCTCCTCCTGATCAACCTTTCAATGCTCGTTTCGATTTCAATGGTAAATTAATGTTTTCTTCGAAAATTTGCATTGGATGAGTGAATTTTAAATTTTATGAAAACATGCTGTCAGTAAGGAATTATATACTAAGAGAGAGTAGTCTGTGTTCGTGCGTTTGTGTATGAGTCTTGCGAATTTCATAAAAACGGTCACGATTAGAAGCACTAAGTTTGGCGCAAAGCTTCCTCTGAATTCAATTCAGTGCATCTCGAAGCCCAAGTTCTCATTTTCTATTGAAATTTTTCAAAAATAATGTTTAAATTTCTGCATTTTTGTAAAATGTTTTGGATGCAGGAAACCCATAGAGCAACAAATGATACGACATTATGATGATTATATATATATATAAATGATAAGCCAAAGAAACTGAATAGTTCTGTATTAATATTGTAGCTGCTAATTACCAAGCGTCATGCGAGCTTATTGTGTGAACTGAGCTTTTTCTGTTATATATTAATCTAAAGAACTTAACACAAAACTGGAACTAGGCAGGTTGGTAGAACTGCAAAGTTGCTAAAAATTTAGTTAAAAATTCACATAATCAGTGCAAATAAAACTCATTTGTGATCTTCTCTTTTCAAACAGATGAACTGTGTAAAACACAGTAAACACTAGTAAACACTGCAATTTCACTCACCCCTCTCTTTGTAATTTTATGGCCTCTACCATAAGTTTTCTACCAGAAACAAAATTCCAAATTCCCGGGTAGAATGCTAGTATTAACTAATTTATGTTTTATAATTTTGTTTCAACCAGAAAATTAGGTGATATATGCCTGTTCTGTTGATATATCTTATTGACTATCTATAAACTGAAGAGGTGAAACAGAACAATATGTCAAGAATACTATACCCAGCAATGATATATGCAGTAGGTTAGATTCGCCCACTGCGGAATTTTATGATGAAAAAGACTATTTAAGTTACGAAAAATACTCTATTTAAGTTACTAAGTGTTGCATTGCATTGCAACACTTACAGTATTAATTATTACTTATTTACAGTATTAATTAATTACAGTATAAATTTTCTCTAAAATCATTTTATTCGATTAAAATAAGTGTTCTCCTTCATAATTCTCTTTTTTATTTTCTCATCTCTTAATAAAGCTGATCATTGAAATCACTTTCAAGAATCTTGTAAATTTCAGTGCTTTAATTTCGACTTTTTATTAGTATTGTGAAGACATTAGATCAAAGAATTTTTCAAACTAAAATTTTCAGTAACTTGTGAAACAAAACTAACAAATACTTGGGCTCTAGTTTCAATATATAGTAATAGGCGCGAAGCTTGTTGTTTCTTTATGTTTAGTTATATGTAGCCTATATGAATAAATAAATAAATATTGGTATCCAACAAGAGAACGTATAACATGTAAACTTAATGAATTATATTTTTCTAAATTTTTCTTCGTCTCTCAATATTGTTTATTTAGAAGAGAGGAAAAATATTAATTTCATAACATTGAGTTGTATTCATCCAGTTTCATCAGCATTTTTTTTTACAATATAAATAATACCTTCATTATACTTTATTTGGTAGTCCAGTGGAATAATCGACTGACAGAATCGATTGTCGGTCGATCTGTACCAAATCTAAACTTAACATGTCGACTATCGATTCCCTCAGTCGATTATTACACTGGACTATACATGGAACTGCAGCTCTTTATTTAAACATACTATTCATCATATTCTGTAAAAATTGAACATTTAAAATTATTTTCCTACTCGAAATTCGATTACGATAGGTGCATTGTTGCCATACTCTGACGAGAAGTTGGACGATGTAAGAAAAGGATTGCACCATCATGGCGAGGAACCTGAAAGACCCGGTTACACTCTACAAGAGCTTATCCAGCTGAGTCGTTCTTCAGTCTTACAACAGAGGATAATTGCTCTCAACACTCTTTCCAATGTAATAGAGAAGGTAAAATCATTTAAACCTAATAATCAACATCTTTCCAAATCATCGTAGATAGTATTTAGTCTAGTTCTTATTGGTTGTGAATTTTATTAGTGGTTTGTACCCATTGTTACCAACTACATGTTTACGGTGAAAGTATTGATGCATATTGAAGTGGTGTATAAAAGAGTATATACAGTATTGAATGAAAACACTCTGAACAGTCATGTTATACAAATAGATATCAGCAAACATAAGCATTTTTAACCTTCAAGTTTTTTAACTAAATTTAATTTTTTCGCTCTTTTTTGGTCATTCTCAACATTGCTAAATTTATAGTTTTTATAATCAAATGATCTTTTTAAAAAGTGAAATCTTTAGTATTATATACTAAAGTGATATACTGTGTTATGTGGATTGAAGGTTATGTTATTCTGGTATTTGGTAATTTTGACATTTTACTTGTATTAAATCAATATATGGCTCCTCCTGGAAAACCTACTGGTTTAGGAGGACCTTTGATTCTGTAAATAAATTGATTGATTGATCAACAAAAAAACTTCATTCAAATACATTACAATTTCTTCTATCAAAATCTATCATAATCGAAATATGAAAATCATATAGATTAACAAGGCAGTTGGTGAATCGATAAGTAGTAATCAATTAGGCTGTATAGGGTTTTTTTTAGTTAATTCTTTCTTACTCCCTCACAGAGGTGTCTGTAGGGAAAGTATTGGTTTCAATTACAGATTTTTTGTATTCGGTTTTTTATTGGCAATAAAGATGTATATAAAGTAAAAATTATTCTGCCACTTGCATGTATTTGTGTCTCTTTCCTGTATCTCAAAGTATTTGTATTTTTTTTTTTAACAATTAGTTGGAATATCAAATCTCGTTTATTCCGTGGATTGAATACGGGTAGAAATTTGTTTCAATTTGAGAAAAACTTTTATTTATTGTGAGATAAATCTATTGAAAAAAATTCCTCTCTTCCCGCCTTGAATTACCGTATTCCAATTTCTCTCCGATTTCACAACTCTTTTGGGTTATCTATTATCAAAACTGACACTGTATTTCGATTAAAATATTATTTTTCACTTACTTATACTGGAGATACTGGATACTGAAAAATATATTTTAATAGACATACAGTGTCAGTTTTGATATTAGATTGTTCATCAAGTATACAGAGTAAACATAATTTTACATTCCGTTCCCATGAGAATTATATATATATATAAGTCGTAAAGACATAATGTGAAGGAATTTGATGGCTGGATAATCAATTCTAAGGAACTTGCATGGTAACTCCGTAAATTTTTATTTTATGTATTTATTTTTGTGTTTATTATGATAGCTTTGTTTGAATTATTTTTAAGCGCAACTCATATCCGCGTGCAGATATTTCTGGATTTCTTGTTCCATGACGAACTGCGTTGTTAACATTAACTTTTCATGTGAAATTTAACGACTTGCAGTCAAATATTTGTTAAGAATAAGTATAGTGAGTTATTATACTTATTCTTAACAAATATTTGACTGCAAGTCGTTAAATTTCACATGAAAAGTTAATACAGATATTTCTTTGCGCATATGTTGTTTTTCCAATAAATGTTGAAATGTTGTAATTTATTACAAACTTTCTAAACTGTATAAATTTTATTTATATTGGAAGTATTTCGTAATGGAAAACATCACAGATCGTTCGGGCTCTTTTCCAATTCCACTTCACAAAAATGTAGAATCTTCCACTTTTCATTGACCATCCAAACATTTACTTTTAATTATTTCCTATTTTAGGCGAATATGTACTCAGAATGCCTGGACAGGCCTCTACTTCCATTGCTTTTGGATGCAGATATATTTTTGCTATTAAGATTCTCACTGGATGATGCATCCAGGCCAATAGTGACTGCGTCACTTGCTGCTCTCTGCAATCTCATAGTCAGCCATTGTGACGAGGTAATTTAATTTCTTTACAAATTAACAATAATAAATAATGATTGGAAATAGAAAAATTATTTATCATTGACATTTCATGAAACCGTTACATGTAGACAGTAGATCATTGTATGTGTTATTTGTAAAATAAAATGAAAATTTAATTTTTTCATTGCCTGTGTAATAAAATAAAAATAATAATTTTTTCGGTCATTTCCCACAGTGCTAAATTTATAATCAAAAATTTTTTAAAAAGTTAAATCTTTAGTTTAATGTACTAAAGTGATACTGTAGTATTCATATAACTTGGCAGCATGTAGAAGATGGGAGGACGTGCTATACCTGAACCCAACTGCTGCCAAGTTATATGAAAACTACAGTAATTATACTGTGTCATGTGGATTGAAGGCTATGTTATTTTGGTATTTGGTAATTTTGACATTTTAGTCTGTTCAAGACTATTATTTACTTGTATTAAATCAATATATGGCATCTCATGAAAAACCCCACCTCCTGTAAAATAAAACAATTTTTTGATCAGGATTTTAGCGTTGTAAGAAGGTTTTAATCTTGGATACACTGTTAAGGGGCTGTTTTTTCTCTCATCCTTAAACAACATGAGCAAGAATAGCTACTTGAATGTGCGCTTGCATCAAATGTAAGTTCCAATCCTTCCATTGTCAAAACCAATGATATTGATAAATTTAGTATAATTTTTAAAGTTAATTACCGCGTTTGGGGATAGGTGGCCTATGTCAGGCTACACGAGTTGAGCAAAGCTTTCTCGTTCTAATAAACGTTTTTTAAATGTAATACCACATTTCCGGACATTTCTATCATCTTCCCAGATTCATGGATATTTTCCCCAACATTTATTTTTGTGAATTCTTATGATGTTGAAGATCCATCTTGTTTCCACTAATATACAATAAAAACTTAAGTGGAAATTATAACTCACGTTATGACGACCCACAGTACACTGATTTAAGGCATAAGAGCATCGTCAGTGTCTGACGATGCTCTTGACAACAGAGTGAAACGGCCGTCACGCCATAGCGTGAGTTATAATTTCCACCTGTTTTTTCTTAAAGAATTCTTATTCTTATTTTTTCATAGCTTATTTGTTGGAGAAGGAAATAATTGTCTATGCTTATAATTATGTGAACTTGTTTATATCTATTTCTGGTATGTTATGCATTACAGGCCTATCTTGGCAGTTTGCTCGGGTGCAATGGAGGACTATGGCAGCCATCTTTCAAAATCAATATTGATATGAAAAGTGATGAACAGGCTGAACTTAAAGATATGCAGATACTGAAACTGGATCTCATAAAAGGAGCATTAAGGACACTCATTCTATCTCGTTTTAGGTAAAACTAGTTCTTCTTAAAATCACTTTCATCTTGGTTAAGATTATTGATTTTCAATCTTCAAGATTATTCAATTTCCAAAATGCCAAATTATTTTTTAAATGGGAACTCTCTGTAGAGATTTTAACCATCATGAAAAAAAATTAATATCGAACCTCAGATTCAATTATCTGTTATTTCTCATGCATTTTTTTATTGCTGATGATGCCCACATGAGTCCGAGACTTGTGCGTGGGTAATGAGGTGAATGATAACACATAGATGCCAGAAACGGAAGAGCGGGATTCGAACCCACGACCGCTTAAACGACAGCATTGATCGAATAACTTCTCAAAGTTCGTCTAGTATCTTAATAATTTATTTTCTGTCTATTGTGCATTTTAATTTACAATTATTTATTTATCGTTTGGCATAATCAAAAGGCACATTACAAAAAGGGGGAGTTTATCACTGATAAATAACCCGAATGCTGTAGGTTCTAAGACAGTAGCAAACCCAATAACTAATGTGCTGTATACCGCCATTCTATCATCAATACCAAAAGCCGCAAGGGCGGACAATTTGTGGCTGTTGTTTTTAGCTGCTCCGCTAAGTTTGGGGACTTGTGGGGATTTTTTGGGCATTTGTGGGGAAAAGGGTTGGGATAGACAGTGCAGGGGGATATATAATATGTGAGAGGGGACAACTTCACTGACTAGCTCAGGGTCTGGTGGATCGCATACCTCAGAATAGCAGGAAATACTATTCTCCTTATGGGGGTAATTTACAATAGTATTTGGTATTGTCAAATTTGTTCAATTAATTGTGCTTTGCTTATTTTTCTTGATGTGCAATAAAATGATTAATTATTATTCACTGCAGCCGTGAAATTAACAGTACATCACTACAAAATCGGCACATGTAAACTTTAAACTTATTTTTTGTTGATTCATGACGAACTGCGCGTTGAATAGTTGATATTTTCACTTGCTCAACATGCAGAACTGTTTAAAATAAATAAGAAATTGGACATTTTCTTTCTTGCTTGAGGCAGAACATGTTTTCGGGCAGGTTGCCCTCAATATAGATTTCTGTACATTTATTCAATGAATTAAGAGCATTAGTGGTATTTTTTAAACAATTGTATTAAGCTAGAAGCTTGTTGAACGTTTTTTGCTCCTGTTAGCTTTCATATTTCTGGAAGTGTAATGTTTTTCTTTTTTAATGATTTTAAGCGCGACCAAATATCGGCCGCAGAAACATGTGGCTTAGACCCCATGTAAGCTTATACGCATCTGTCGGCGCCGAATTTCGGTCCTTTTAGTTTGCCCGACAAGTTCTATGGGTACGGTAATGCTCGCGTTCCTGCCGCTGACATTCGGTCATGCTTATTCTATCCCATGTAGAATGGGTCTCAGACATACAATTTTCCATACAACTGGATAGTGAGATTGACGCTCAGCAACTATTGATGGTTTATTTGTCTATAACTTTTTTTAGGTATATTCTTGTTAAAATGCAGCCAGAATCAGTTGAAGTAGTTCAAATCCTGAAATGTTTGATAAGAATATCGAGGCATTCACATGAATCAGCCTATGCAATCATCATTTGTCCTGGTCTCATGGATGCTGTCAGTTCATTATGTAAGAATAAAAATATTTTGGAATGTTATATTACATACAGTATTACTCTATTAATCTATATAGTGGTAGTTGAGATAAATACAACTGAATATCTTATAATTGTCAATAGAAATATTCTAGAACATTTACTTAAGGCTACTAATGCCTTACTAATGTTTACTTAAGGCTTATGAGTTTTAGAAATACCCAAAAAGATTAAAACAATTTATTGTTTATGACATGGCTTGTACAGTATTTGTGTTCCGCAACTGAATTACTTTTCACTAAAAAACATTTTGAATATTATAAATAGTAAGGTCTATGCATATTTTTAATTCAATCTTTTGATGAGAAGATTCAAGATTTTATTGAGCCATTGAGTTAAAAATACAATACAATAGGCCAAGTCAATATATGAGATATGCATAAGCACAAGCTAAGTGTGTTACAATCAATGAGTCAAATACATCTAAGTCCAATCATGGTTCACATGGTAAAAGTAAAAATGAAGCTACAATACAATAAAATACAATACAAGTTACAACACAATACAATAAAATAGCACTATTCTAAAAGTTAGTGTAAGTGAAACTTGGCATTAAGAAATTCTCCCAAAGAGTAAAATGGATTTGTTGTAAATTTAACAACTTGCAGTCAGTTTTATATTGTGTTCTGCGTTGTTAACATTAACTTTTTGTTTTAAATTCACAATATAAAACTGACTACAAGTCGTTGAATTTACAACAAAAAGTTATTGTTAACAGCGCAGATCGTTATGGAACAAGAAATCCAAGACTTTAACTATGTCTTTGAACTTTTTGGCATGGGCAGACCATGTATGGTAGCGGATGGTAGCCAATTATAGACTTTATGCCCGTATTGGGGAAACACTTGATACTTTTCCCAAGTCGATGTCTGAGTTGAAACAGGCTTGAGCAATTTTTAGTCCCATAACTGTGAACATTACTAATAGAAGGTAAGATGGAACAATTATCCTTAATTCCCAAAATACAATCATAGATTGCTGTTTGCAGCAATCGTTGTTCGCAGCAATTGTTCCTTAAAAAGAGAGGTTTACAGTAATCTCTGAATCCTGCATTCGAAATCAACCTCATGGCTCTCTTCTTCAATAACAGTATTTTGCCAGCATTGGTTGCATGACCTCATAATACATGAGTTTGGAAAAAAGCAAAAAAATGCTTGCCTTTTAAAATTACTGGGCAGTTTAGTTGCAAGCCTTCTCAGTACCCTGAACAACTTGGTGCTGATGTGGCTCACATGATCAACCCATAAGAGTTTACAGCCAAGCACAAAACCAAGAAGCTTAACTGAATGATAAGTGGAACAATCCCTCATCAGGCTAGATAAAATCTCCTGAATTCTGGTTTCATTCAGTGCCAACCCATTACCCTTGAACCAACAGGAAGCAATATCAAATAGTACAGACACTGCTCTCTGAGCCAATATGAAATCTTAATGACAAGAAAATAAGGAAGTGTCATCTGCAAATGGCAGGACTTTACCCTGCAGACTATATTAAATGTCATTCATGGCAATAATAAACAAGAGAAGGCCCAACACAGATCCCTGTGAGACACCATGTTTTACAATTCTGGGTTCAGAGTTCACACCATTCGAATTAACATCCTTCTGTTTAATAAATAAGATCTGACCACAATGAGTGCACCATCTCCCAGTCCATACCTGCTTAATTTACAAAAAATACAGACCGAGATGCATTGTGAGAGATATAGGGATACACCCTAAAATGATTCATTATATACATGAATACATATATTCATTCATTACATACATTGCATAAAGTAATAATATTTCTTGAGTTTCTTGTTCTATTAACTTTCTGTTGTAAATTTAAAGACTTACAAGTCGTTAATGACTATATTCATTCATTACATACATTGCATAAAGTAATAATATTTCTTGAGTTTCTTGTTCTATTAACTTTCTGTTGTAAATTTAAAGACTTACAAGTCGTTAATGACTGCAAGTCGTTAATAATAATATTTGTAGTTTCCTAGTAATTATGTCGATCACAAATATGTTTTATACTGTGAAAGTAGTTTTTCTAGAAAGTAGTTGAAACTTCAATTCACGCCATCAAATTAGGCAGCTGTAAGAACTGCGGTGGCGGCGGTGTTGGCAGATATGGGTAGAGTACATGAGGTTTCATATGAAGCCTGGCGAAAGTCAAGCGACGTCACGTTTCTATGGCAACGCTTGAAAATTTGGAGTGGGGGAAGCGAGCAGCTCAGTCTGAACCGGTTAGTCATGGAGGAACGTTCGCTCGTTTTTAACAGAGAACGCTAGGAGGCAGAGTAGGGGAAGTGACTAAGGCGATTCACCTTCGCGATGTGTTGTCCCCACCACGCCTACCGGCCGCTGAAGGACAGGCTTCATATGAAACCTCACGTACTCTACATGCCGGCAGCTGATAGTAAAGAATCTCGAACCTCAATGCACAAATTTACAATTTTTCTCGTATAATGTTGCTAAGTCTACAAGTTTGACGCTTTCCTGCAGACTATAGGCCTATTAAATGTCATTCATGGCAATAATAAACAAGAGAAGGCCCAACACAGATCCTTATGGGGCACCATGTTTTACAATCCTGGGTTCAGAGGAATAAAATATACTGTAGTGCATAGTACTATAATTATTATATAGTACAGAGGGTAGTATTTTAAGGATATGTAGTGCTGTATGCAGCTGTCCATTGTTTGGTTGGTTTGTCACCGCAGTCAGTTGTTTTTACAACACATCAATTTCTTCCAACCGCCTAATTTTATGGCTTGGAGTATGGTAGTAATAGAAATTATTTTCTCAAATTGAAAAATATATTTTTCATAGTTTTCTTGTTAGTCATTTGTTTTGTTTCTTTCATTGTATATTCCTTTTTATTTCTGGTTATTAGGTTATAAACGACAAAAATTGCTTTACATTTGAAAAGCTTTACTTTGAAACTAGGAATGGAGAGCCTTGCAATTATCTCCTATTCCATAGCAAGCAAGTATTTTGTTCAATAAGAATATTCTAATTTCAGTGAATTACCAGCAGCATAAATATTACTACCCTGATGCCTTGAAGCTTTTCAGAGTGATAGCATGTCATTCACAGATGTTGGCATGTACAATCTTGGAAAAGTTCAATACTATGAACATAGTTCTTCAATGTTTAGCAGGGTGAGTCTCTCTATTTACATTCTGATTTCGATTTCTGAATTCTTCACTTACCAAAATTTTTTAATCACTATTGTCTAATCTTTGTTTAAATCACAACAAATAACTACATAGCAAATGGAAATTTCAAAGTTCAATCTGTTGCCTTGAAGCTTTTCAGAGTGATGCATGTCATTCACAGACTTTGGCATGTGCATTCTTGGAAAAGTTCGATACTATGAACATAGTTCTTCAATGTTTAGCAGGGTAAGTCACTCTATTTCCATTTTGATTTTGATTTCTGAATTGTTCACTTACCAAAATGTTGTAATCACTATTGTCAAATTTTTGTTTAAATCACAACAAACTACAAAGCAAATAAAAATTTCAAAGTTCAATCTGTTGCCTGATATAAAATATTATTTTCGAGACAGCTTTTTTGTGACTCTATTCATCCTATTAACTTGTACTTGAGTACATTCAGAACGGGGCGGCAAATTTTCTAAGGCCGGGCCTGAATATACTTTGTGCTTACCTTGTACTTTGTCCTAATCAATTAGGAACATAATCTGCATCATTTTTTCTGCTGTAAAAAAATTTTAGTAATTTGTTGTAATTTCTTTTGAACATTATCATTAAATTATCATCAATATGTAATAAATAATATATTTTTATTACTTAGATATAGGCTGATCTAATGTTAACTCTTTCTCGCTCACAGGCCTTCGGCTCATGCGAGGAATATTTTCATACATACAAAACTGTAAATCTGTATAATACTTTATAATATTGTAAGAATAAATCTTATTCTTATTCTTACCAGAAATTTTTATTCCCAAACAGCAAACTGAATCATTTAAGATCCATTCGTGTTTTAAGGTATCTTTTTTTTTCTCCAAGCATTCAAGCTATTGAATATCGCAAATAATGTTGATAACTCTTGATAATTTTCGTATTTTATGTTACAGAGATAGATCGGAAGGCCAACCAGAAGCTTTGCGTTTAATGTTAGAAAGCTTTTATCTATGGCAAACATTCCTGACTTATAATATTTCTACAGATTTTATTCCGTAAGCATATTTTCACGTCTTTCCAATACTACTGTTGAATCTTTTTTATCTATTCACTATATTTCATTGTATTGTCTCTTTTATTAATCACTCCTTATTAATGTATCTTTTATTGACCCAATATTATTAATCTGCATAGTACATCATTATATACTGTAGTAAATAGTACTATAATTATATAGTACAGAGGATAGTATTTTAAGGATATATAGCACTGTATGCAGCTGTACTATTTGTAGCATCTGCTTATTGTACTTTGGATAACGACAATTAAAAATACCTGCTTTGTCTCGATGTCGCCGTGACTTCTTCAATGTGATACCACAACGTAATATCTTTTCGATCTAAAAAATGAATGAAAAGTTGATGAATCACATTTGTAGCGTGGCAATAATGCGATCTTAATGACAAGCATAATGAACGCCTAAACCTGCATTCGGCTCTTACCTCCTGCTACCTTCTTTTTTCACATAAGGTATTTGAAATTTAACCTATCGTGCTTTAGTAGTCGCATTCAGCATAAAACCAGACTGCCATGTTTTAGTGGAAATGAAGTTATACATTGAAAAATAAAATAAGCCGATGTATCTCATCGCCGGAAAGAGCTTTAGGGCTTCACCTCGACTATTGATTCGTAACATGTTTCATCAAAGAAAATTTAGATTCTCATCAGATTTGTACCATTGAAATGATAACTGCAGCAGATAGGCAGAGTCAATGGAGTGAGTGACTATGATAGCAATGGCTTACAGTGCATATGCTTTCTTCACAGTTCAGAACTCGTTAATTTGAAAATATAAATTTACTATTTTTCAGTGATATCAGTTACACCATCTATTATACAAGAATAATAATTAAGTTGAAATTGATGGTTTAGGAAGTTTAGTTTGATTTTTGCATTTTTTGTTTACTATTCACTATTAATCAGTTCCAATCATTACCCACGCACAAGTCTCGGAGTCATGTGGGCATCATCAGCAATAAAAAATTCACTATCGTTCAATTGATTGGGGGCTGCTTAATCTAAGCGAATTTGTATGAGGATACTAGTTGAATAATTCCTATTAATAATATTTTTCGGATCAAAAGTTTTTATAAAAATTTAATATTATAAACTATTTTTAACAGCTTTTATTGTTTCGTTTCAAGTGAACTTCAAATTAATAGTGGTTAAGTGAGAAGATTCATTTTGTTATTTATTGAGTGAAGTTTTTTAGCAAATCTTAAATTTTTAGTCTGTGTTAACCTCAATGTTTTGAACAATGTAACATATTCAAAATTTGTGAAGTGAGCAGTTTCGGACTTGAGTCTGTTGCGCCTTCACATTCGTTGTAAATTTGTCACAATAAATAAATTAATTAAAATTGTTTTTTAGATAAAAGTTGCTTAGAACCCGTATTTTTATAGATTTTTTTATTAAATTATCTAGCTAAATCCATTTTATAGGAACAGTACTAGTAAGATTGTACATTTTATAATACTGACCTGATACAGTATTATTATCTTAATTACCTCATTACATGATTTAAATTGGTTGTTGATAACAAAAAACGCACATCATTACTTTCACAATGCAAAATTATTTAATTGTTGACATTAATCGTGTTTTTTTTTGTGAAATAAATTTCAATAAAAATCAATTTTCATTGAATTACCTTTGTTTTAGATCTGCGGTACCAATAATAGCCAAGCTGTTGTTTGTGCATATTGATCACATAAACGCTGAAAGCTCTTTTGGCGACCTAGAGCATGCTGTAGCTCTCTTGAGCACCATGACCACTGCCTGCAGAATGTCTTATGCGAAAGCGGAGAATCTTGCACAGCCACTAATACAAGCAGCAGTCAGTTGGATATCTCTGGCTATGTCGATTGAAACACCAAATGTTAGTAAGATGAATTAATAAGCTTCGGTTGACTTGTGAGGATCTTTGAATCTTCTGGATCTTTGAATCCGTCCCTTCATAACATAAGATGAATTAATGTTTATCTTTGTGTTGAAATTAATTAGAAGTTAATTTTCAAAGCAGAGCTGTGTTTTTTTGCTTCAGTGATTTATGGGGAAGGAATGTGAATGATATGTAGTTAGATTGTAAGTGACTGAGGGTAATCTGGAAATTACTTGGTGAAATTAAATTAGATATAAAATGGCATAAATAAATTATGGAATTAGATATAAACTGGCATAAATAAATTATGGGTAATCTCTTTGAAAAATGAGCTTTTACCATTGTCACCATAATTTTTAGACATTGGTATTCAAATCACTGGATAATCGGTTTCACTAATTTTGACTGAATTTAATTTTTGCAATCAAATATAAGAAAATAACAAGATTTTCAGTCCAAAACTGTTTTGTTCTCCAAATCTTTGTAGGTCAAGTCCAAGTATCAATGGGAAATCGGATATTCTGTTAAATGTGAATTTTATTGTCTTCATTTAAAGTAAATTTATTGTATGTAAGGATATACTATAAGCTTTCTTGTGATAATACATTCTAATGATATTAAATACATTAATGCTTTTACATACCTTTGTTCCCTATAATTCTCCAAATTATCCAGACAAAATTTAAGCATGGCAGTTGCTTCTTTAGTAGCGAAGACTGAATTCTACATAATTTTATTACCAATAGAAGAACTACTAAATCAGCATACTACTGTGAAGACCACTTTAGCTGTATCAAATAATTTGTAGTACCCAACATGCACTCTTGTAGCAGCCTACATCTACATGACATGTATGGAATTAATCAGAAATATCAAAAATATTGATGACTATAAACCCTTAAATTATCATGTGTAAGAAACAAACTTTTTTGCAATTGTTATTTTTAGAAATATGTGAAAATATACAGTGTTTATAATAAATCTCTTTGTAGTGGTGAAGATGATATTGTGGAAGATATCCATAATGAATAATAAGACGAAGTTGTCACAACCACATTTATTAAAAAATATTGAAAAACTAGTTTTTTTAGTATGAAGCCCACATAGGTCTGAGACCTGTGCGTGGTTAATGAGTTGGATGATGGTGAGTGATGAGCTTCGGTTGTTATACCATTATCAATCTCAAACAAACTAAAACCAAAGTACAGAGTTGCTTAATCTATATAAATAAAATTAGAGTTTTGTCTGTACATTTATCAGAATTGTATATTTTTTGGTTATTTTTACGTTTTATACATTAAATAAGCCGAAAATAGTCTTATCTCACTTTCTGTCTGTCTGTCTGTCTGTCTGTCTGTCACGGCCCCAAAGGCATTTTACGCGGCCTTCTCCTCAAAAACGAGAGCATCGATCGGGATTTTAGTTATTGAACAGTATTGAACAGTTTATTGACAATGTCTTTAGCTATAAAAAACTAAATTAACTTTTTTTTTAACAGAGTAATAAACGTTTAAAAACCAAGTGTTTTGCGATTTTGGATACATTTTACGCGGCCTTCTCCTCAAAAACGAGAGCATCGATCGGGATTTAAGTTATTTATCAGTATTGAAAACCTTTTTGACAATGTCTTTAGCTATAAAAAACTAAATTAACTTTTTTTTTAACAGAATAATAAACGTTTAAAAACCAAGTATTGTGCGATTTTGGATACATTTCTTCCAAGTTTTATTACCACATAAGAATAAGAACAAATCACGTAATTTATCATGATATATCAATCAGCTGTTCTCAAATATAAATGGTGGGCCCTTTGCGGCGTTATTTACGCTGTCTGCAGACTTGCGTAGTCGGAGCATTGCAGTCTTTTAGGAAACATATGTCTGGTGAATCAAAGCTCATCTTATGTTTCATCAATTATTTCTTTGTTGAAAAAAAACAAAATTTTCTCATTTAAATTTATTAAAACAAAAATTAACATTTTAGGAAGGTGCGGTTTGTGCTAGGCTCTTGGGAATTCGCCAGGTAGCACTATCATTATTACCACATAAGAACAAATCACGTAATTTATCATGATATATTAATCAGCTGTTCTCAGAAAATATTCTCTCCGATACCTGTCACTGAATTGCTGATGTTCTAAGTTGTTTACTAAGGGCCCGTTCACACGATACAGTTTTTGTGCGGTACAGTAAATTTGCTGTATCAGTTATTTTGCAGTGCTTTCGTTTGCATGTACATTTCATATTGTATGTTCACACAATACTGTTTCGACTGGATCCAGTAAAAAAGCTGTTCTAGCCGATTTCTACATTTGGTTTTGTCTTCGAAAACTGTATCACTAAAATCATCTGTACCGCAAAATAACTATCCGTATCCGGTGGCACATGTACCGGTAATGGATATGTTCAAACGATACGCTTATTACGCTGGAAGCAGTCTTCAGATCGTCAGCATTGATCTTCTTCATTGATATTCTTCAGCATTGATCTTCTTATTAGTGAATTCCAGTGTCCAGAAGTGGAAGATATTAATTGTGAAAATTTAATTTCTCTAATATATGAGAGACCCGCCTTGTGGGACAAGACTTAAGATTAATATAAAAATAATGAGAGAAAAATGTGTAGAATATTGAATTTGTGTAGAACCAGAATTTGCGTACTTTGATCAAAATTTAAGAGAAACCTTCAGTAAGAAACTTATTTAAAAAAATCTTACACAAATAAAAAAATCCTGGACTGAAATAAATAAAACTGAACTGGAAGCGCAATGGAAGAAGGAGGAGAGCACAGCAATAAGCAGCAAAGCCGGACCGTGTGAACATCACAGTACAGTTGACGCCGTACAGTAAAAAAACCGTACCGCAAAAAAACTGTATCGTCTGAACGGAGCCTAAGCTGCTAACAACTTCATGATAGTTGCTATCAAAAAAGCCGAAACATATTTAGTCTTATTTCTAAACATAATCCGTACGAAGGACGGGCACAATAGCTAGTATATACTAAACATGGAATGATACTATTGACTAAACGAGAAAGAGGCTGACCTTCATCGAAGGTTGTGATTGGCTGAAGGTCATAACAAGTCCCGCCCTCTGGTGGGAGGAGTAACAAGCAAAAGTAAGAGTCAAATCAAGAACCAAAAAACCGTGAACATCTAGAAAGCAACAAAGAAGGAGAATGCACGATAAGGCTAGAATTGAATCAAATTAAAATTTAAAAATTATCTCACTGAAATGCAGTTATGGTCAACCGAGAAAGACACGAAAGTACCGTTTTAAAAATGTAGGCTAGAATTATGATGAAACCAAGTTAATTGTATTGAATTGGTTAAAATAAATTTGGTCATTAAACCAGGATTGGAATTGTTTTTTTTTTCAACCTAGTTATCTCCAAAGCTTCTAAATTGTTCTAAATAGTGAGATACTAGTTTCGATGGTGTAACAACTGAAACTAGTATCTCACTATTTTCAATAAATGTGGTTGTGACAACTTCGTCTTATTATTCTTTATCATAAATCATTGTGAATATGTATTTGTATATGAAATTTTTATTATCTATTTCAGAGATCGATGTGCAAACTAGCTGGAGCTGCCTTCAATTTTCTGGCAGTCATGAAAATGGAGGTAAGTGTTATTTATAATTAATCATAAATTAATCTACCCTATTTTGCTTAGTCAACCATTTACACTGCAGCATTTTTATTCTTTACTACACCAAAAAATAATTCTAATTTCAAAACTGTAGATACCTCTAAATTATGATCCTAATTCTCTCATCTCGTTTTTTCAATTGCAGAGATCAACAGAGTTGGAAGCTCGCCTGAAAAGTTATCTTCATAGTAATCGTTTCACTCAATCTTTGTTAAACTTTCGGTAAGTTTTTCATATTTCTGTTCACAATGTAAAATATATCAGGTTTATGATTTCTTATATTTTGATACATCTAAAATAAGTTATTTTGTTCGTTACTTCAATGATCACCTGTAAGTCGGATAAACATTATGGCCAGTTTCACGAAAGTAAATTAAATTCAACCACCGTAAGATGACGTCATCTTACGGTGGTCAAATTTAATTTTCTTTCGTGCAACTGGCCATTAGTCTACAAAATTCTCCATGATCTCAATAATTCAATTAAATCAATAGAATGGAAATGCATTACAGAAGAGGTTTACAATTATTGCTGGAATTATAGTCAGAAGATATTTAAAGCCTTGATCAGTTCTATAAGGCAATGGAATCTGTTAAAAACTTACAGATGGAGGACTTCTGCAATAAAAATTTCAGTCTCATGCAGTAATTATCTTCATGGGGGACTATATTATGATTTTTTTAATTGGGAGCAATTATTAGTTATATTCAATTAATAATAGGTATCAGGGTACCAAGCTCCGCTCTGGGGTTAATGTTTCATGTGCCTGAAAGTTTTAGTATTTCTATTTCTTTTTTAATACAATCCATCACTGTTTTTACAAAAACCCTGCATGGTTCCCTGTCAATAGAAAACAGTTCCAGAAATTCAGTAAAATAACGACATATTCATACGGTGTCAACTCACTGTCTACTTTAGTTTGCAGAAAGGAGCGCATATTGAAGCGTGGCTGTAACATACTATTGATTTTTATCCATGCAGAGAATAATAAAATAAAATTCATTGCAAGTCCTTGATAAATTATAGAGAAAAACGGCCGTGAGTGCCTTTTTACATGATGAACCAAAGTAATTAGAAAGTCTCGAACTTGAACCGTTTGAGGGCCGGCAAAAAAATTTTGACCGCGTTGCGAACGCTATTTTTCGCTACACCACAAAAAAACAAACAAAACAACAATGTTAAATTGGCAATTTTGAAAGCAAAATTTTAAGGCTATGGTACTAGCAAGAATACAATGTTGTTGAGGTTATGAAAATATCATCATATTCTATTGTTTGATATCAAAATTACGAAATAAACAGGATAATGCATATCAAGTTATGAAACAATAATTTATAAAATATAAATATAATACTACGATATATATAGCTTATTACCGTAATATTATGTGATTATCTCTCTATGATTTGTGTGATCAGACACAATCAGCTGTCATTCAAGGTCATTTTCTTTTCCGCCCTAGGGCGGTAAACGTTTACAGACCTCGTCGGAAACCGAACACCTTCGGCTTCCATTTATGACGCACGAAAAACAACTCATTACGTCCTAGTGTGGCGAAATAGTTATTTTGTATTAAGAGCGTGAAGCGCGACTTTATCACTCGAGCCAAAACATTTACTGCGCGATGCATAGCAGAGCACAGTAATTTTGCGAGAGCGATAAAGAAGCTTCACGTGCGAATTGCATACAATATTTTTCCTACAACTGCAGTTCTGGATTCCAACACAATTAAAGCTTGTAGTTTGTAACATCACAGACCGTGCGCGGATTTGGTTAGCGTTCGCCATTGTTGAGGTTATGTGAATTTTACGGATTCCATGATCCACCAATGAGAAGACATAAAAATCAAAACAGAAGTGTAAAGAAAACAGCTGGCGAGCGTAAAGTACTTTACCGCTTGCGGAGCAGTAAAGAGGTATTTTACAATTGAAGACCTGAAGTAAATTATGATCTAAGTGCCATTTTTGTAATTTTCGAGTTATTACCGGAAATGTGATCTATGTACATGGCCAGTTGAAGTGTATTCTGATCTAAGTGCCAAACCTGTTCCTAGTAGTTATGGCTGTCACCAACAGAATGCGTGAGCTGTATGTGCCATGCAGCTCAAAGTAAATTCTGATCTAAGTGCCACGCGGAAAAAAGGTGGATTTGAAAACTATGATCCCGTTCATGACAGAAAGAAGACATAGAGAGTTCTACGAACAGCTGACATCGCAATGATTAAAAATAAAACACTACATACTTTATTTTGATTCTATTTCTTAATTTTTTAATTTTGCTGTAAAATAAAAGTTATCATTTCATCTGTCCATGGATTTTATTAGGCCCTTAGTAATCACCTGGCATAGGAGTTTAAACAGGCGGCCTAGTCCATACTTAAGAGATCAGGTAAAACCTAATCCAAGTTTTTTTTTTAATTATTATAAGCTTTTATATCATTTTAGTGAAGTTAAACTGTAATGCGTGTGTTACTTAGATCACTATTTGCATTTAAAGGTTGTGGAACTTAGATCACTTTTTACTTTTTAAGGTTGTGGTACATAGATCTTTATTAACATTTGGTACTCTGGACATTGACCAGTTTTGATTTTAGATGTTTACTATTAAATATCTCTGGAGTGGAATTAGATTTGATAAATATTTCACTTGTACAGTTGCTTTTGGTCTAGATATACTCATTATTATTCCATTCTAAGTATTTAAGCTTAAAAAACCTCTTCATAAGGAAAAATTCTTATTATCTCAAAACTCATAAAATGGCACATAGATCGCAATTTACTTCAGGTCTTCAATTAGTTTTTAGTATGTAAAGAACTACTTAACGAGCATTTGTAGGAAAAATTATTTGCTGAGCTTTAATTCTCCAGTCATATGTTTCCTACATACTGCAAGGCTCCGACTACATGATACGCGCGTAAGTTTTGCATTCCAGGCAGCGTAAATAACGCCGCGAAGGTGGCTACCATATGATTGAAATTAATTTTTCAATCAGCTTTTCCTTTAAGGATAGATTTCTCCTTTTTGTGTCCTTCGACGATTTTTTTAGGAATGAGACATAGCGCAGTCGTATTTTTGCACCAAGAAGCCCCTAAATACAAATTTTCATGAAAATCGTTGCCGTTGCTGAGAAAAAATTTACAATAATACAATATTGCTCGTTTGAAACAATAAGATAATAATTAACTATCTAATTTTTTCAGGAAACATTCTTGGCTATTAAATGAAAGCGATAAAGTGAGCAGCCCCGAAAATCTTCCCAGCCTGTCTGCTTTTCCACTGTGTTTGAAACAAGAATGCACTCAACCATTCTTAGAAGGACTAGCTCACTATGTATTAGCTTATAAGAACAATGAGGTTTGTAAAATGTTCATACTTTCAGTCCAATTCTTGATTGATATGTCACAGGACTATGGTTTCGAGTGGAACTTCAAACATCTTTGCATCTATTACGTTTTACTCGAATCTATGGTCTTGTGAATCATTTAGTTAATCTACTGGAATTGACAACGTTTCAATCAATTTCAATTATTGAAAGGTTCCACATTATTTTATATTTAATTTTGTACGGCAATTCTTTGTGTCAAAATTGTGGGCGTTCGGCAAGTCGTAGAAAGATGGGAAAGGGCTGTATTCCGTGATGCCTGGAAAACTATTGGAACTCCATAAAGCTGGGCATTCACTTTCCCATTTGCAGTACGACTTAGTAGGACTGCTAGTTGGATAGTCAACTCCACTCACGCTCAAACTAGGGATCCAACTTTAGTCCTAGTGTGTTTTAACAGCTGTGAGCATCGCTCTCGAACCGAAAAATGTAACCGAAGTTGCCCGAAGGTCAAGCACTGACTGAAGTTAGTTGGACGACTTTGATCCGACTCCCCCACTCACGCTCCAACTCCGTCGACAGTCGGACCTTTCAGTCGTCCCTCTAGATGTTCCGACTCGTCCATCCAACAAGCCTATTCACAATCCGATATCGGATCCAATTTTGGAGTTTGGACCACAAGTCGTACTGCAAATCGGAACGTGAATTCCCAGCTTTAGAATAGCATTGGAAGTGGAAAACGTCTTTTTTGTTTACATAAATACGTGTGATCGTGCTTTATCTTCAAGTAAATGTTCAATATTAACATGTGGGTTACTTGTGTTCGTCTTCTTTATAAATAAAATTAGAGTTTTGTCTGTACATTTATCAGAATTATATTTTTTTGGTTATTTTTACGTTTTATACATTAAAGAAGCCGAAACAAGTCTTATCTCAATTTCTGTCTGTCTGTCACGGCCCCGAAGGCATTTTACGCGGCCTTCTGAAAAACGAGAGCATCGATCGGGATTCAAGTTATTTATCAGTACTGAAAACCTTTTTGACAATGTCTTTAGCTATAAAAAAAACTAAATTAACTTTTTTTAACAGAATAATAAACGTTTAAAAACCAAGTATTGTGCGATTTTGGATACATTTCTTCTAAGTTTTATTACCACACAAGAACAAGTCACGTAATTTATCATGATATATCAATCAGCTGTTCTCAAATATTCTCTCTGATAACTGTCACTGAATTGTTTACGTTCTAAGTTGTTTACTAAGCTGCTAACAACTTCATGATTGTTGCTATCAAAAAAGCCGAAACATATTTAGTCTTATTTCTAAACATAATCCGTACGAAGGACTGGCACAATAGCTAGTATAATCTAAACTTATACATTTATTTATTTATACGTATACATGTGATCGTGCTTTATCTTCAAGTGAATGCTCAATATTAACATGTGGGTTACTTGGGTTAGTATAATCTAAACTTAGACATTTATTTATTTATGCATATGTTCTAAAAATGTTTTGGTTTGTTTACATTTCTTCACATTGAATAAGCTAATAATTTCATCAATTAGCAGAGTTAAATCTCTAGAAGGAATAAAATTGTTTATTAAAAATAACGACAACCAAAGCAATCAAAAAGACTGTTCTTACACAAAAATATAGTATACAGGGAAATTCTGATACATAGATAATTTGATTGTTAGTTCGTGTGATTTATAATATTATAATGGTTTGTTTTATGTATTTGTGTTTTTTTCTTTAGGGTCTTTTGCTTCTACAAACCATTAGTCAACATTCATCCTACAGAATTTATCATATTGAAATTATTCCTATCTTTGCATGAGAGAAGTCTATTTACTATTCTAGTTTTGATATACAGCTTTGGGTATTTCACATGTGTATTTTGATTTGTGCAAAGAATGGGTCCGTTTACACTGGATCACTGATCCACCAATAAGGAGACATCACAGTGACGCCACTTCTCATTGCATGAAAGAAATCTATTTACTTTTCTAGTCTAGATATACAGCTTTGGGTACTGCACATATGTATTTTACAAAACATTCTTAGTTGAACAATAAATTTATGTATACTCCTTTATTAACAGTAGACAGTATCTATCTTATGCATCATGAAAACATTGGAATGCGACATAAATACTTTACATTCACGTTTGCTGAACTAATGTTATTAGAAATGCTTCTGTAAACCCCGCTCATTGACCTTGTTCTTACAAAATTTCAATTGGTTCTTATTTTATAATGAACTTCAAAAACACTTTCAAGTGGAAATTGTGACTCACGTTACGGCGTGGCGGCGTTTCACTCTGTTGTCAAGAGCATCGTCAGACTACCCACAGTACACTGATTTAAGGCATAAACTGCATAGACGGCATAGACCATAGGCTGACATAAATCAGTGTACTGTGGGTCGTCTGACGATGCTCTTGACAACAGAGTGAAACGCCGTCACGCCATAACGTGAGTCACAATTTCCACTTGAGTGTTTTTTTTTTAAGTTTATTATATATTTGTGGAAACAAGATGGATCTTCAACATCTTTGTTTATCTCCATTATTTCTCATTTTTATCATTGACTCATGCAAGCTAGAAGCAAACAAGTATATTCATACATGTAAAATGCCTATTTCATCTACATCATTTTAATATCTCTTTTTCAAGTTGTCAGATCTGTTCCTGAAAAATGAAGAATGGAATAATTACCTACAAGCGTTTATAAATAGGGAAAGAATTCCGGAAGTAGCATCTCACTGGTATGCCAGACAAGAAATAAAACTCCTCTGCTGTATTCTTCTGATCAATGTTCATTGCCAGGTGAATACGAAATTTATTGCTGTCAAATTTGATTATTAAAATAAGTTGTCAGAATATTTTTTAATAAATATTTATTATGTTAACTTTTCATGTGAAATTTAACGACATGCAGTCAAATCTGCATGTCGTTAAATTTCACATGAAAAGTTAATATTAACAACGCAGTTCGTCATGGAACAAGAAATCCAGGAATTTATTATGTATTGTTATGGAAGAAGGAAGAAGTAATTACTGCTGTGTCAATACGTCTTCTAGTTGCAATAAGCAGTGTGTTTTGTTTGCTCCTGTTCTCCCCTCGCCTTGCGGTTTATCTAAATATCTTTAGAATTTTCACTTAGAACTTTATGGAATGGACTCGAAAATGGAAGAATCCTTATCTGCTTACTGTAGAATTTGATAGAACATTATAGAACCCTCTCAGTCTTTCTGGAACATAAAACATTTATTTAAAACGAACGCTCAGGTAAACGTCAGTTACATTCATTGTTTGAATTTTGTTGACATAACAAGTGGCAGTTCTGTTCATAGTACAACCGTTTGTTGTTGAAGTGATGATCGCAGTGTATTGCGACTGTATTAGTGAGACTTCCTTTACATACAACTGGACTCATACTCTTAGCTATTATTGTAATACGGACTTGTGCTATATAAGTTTTAATTGTTCTTTTTAGACGTTTCATCTTGAATTATTAGACAGTTTATTGAATAGCTATTTAATATTTGATCAGCCTTTTAAAAGTTTATGATTGATTTTTGTACAGTAATATCGAAAATTCTTTATTAGTTGAACATTATCGATTTATCTGTTTCTGATTGGTTTATTTTGTGTGACATTACTGATTAGTGCGGGTTGTGAATAATTTGTGTAGAGTGCAAGTGTTAATTTGAAATTTTTGTCAGCGTTATTTTAGAGATAGAACATGTAACAGTATGTTGATGAATCAACATATGATGATCCTGTACAAGTGTACATGAACATTCAATTTGTATATAATACCCTATCTATTTACCCTATCTATGGGAATTGAATTTTAGTCATTTTGTGATTATTAATGTTTAAGGTTAATAAGTTTATGTCATTCTGTTTTTCAACTTCTCCAACACTCCATTAAATTTTTCTAGATTTCTTACTTTCAAAATCTAATTTGCAATAACATTAAGTTTCAGGAAAACCAGAACTATTTATAATAGATTTTCAAAGAATCAAAACAAAATGATATCAAATCGTTTGCACTGAACCAAATTTGTGATACCATTCATAATATTTCTCATTTAGCCTAAGCATTATCATATTTTTTCTCATCACAGCCAAATTGTATTTCAAAAGCCATTGCAATAATCTATACAAATTATCTTCTACTTTCACTGATCTTGCTCCAAGTACCTACCGTATATATATCCTCACTATTATTGAATAACATATTTTTAACAATTGAACTTAATCAAAATTATATTTTTCAGACTTTTGATACAAAACTATTCTATCGTGCATCCATTCTTCTTACTACCATCGTACACAATGATGAGAGGGTACTCTTGAAAGAAGTATTTGACAAAATTGTTTTTAGGCATCCGTTTGATAGGTGAGTGAATTCACTATTTTATTTTGAATAGAACACTAATAGCCAGTTGCCCAAAAGAAAATTAAATATGACCACAGTAAGATGACATCATCTTACGGAGCTCAATAGGGAAGCCGTTGCACTGGCTCTGTCAAATGACGTCATCTTACAGTGGTCAAATTTAATTTTCTTGACGTCATTTGATGGAGCTAGTGCAATGGCTTTCCTATTGAGCTCCGTAAGATGACGTCATCTTACAGTGATTTAATTTAATTTTCTTTCATGCAATTGGCCCATAATGTGTTAATACCTAATCAAATATTTCATAATATGTTTCAACCGTTTCATTAATCACAAAAGTAATGTTTTTTTTGGAGGATGAATCCCACATAGGTCTGAGACCTATGCAGGTGTAATGAGTTGGATGATGGTGATTGATGAGTTGGACCTACAGTTTTAGGTGGGTTCCGAACCGCCGCGAAGTGATTTTACAGAAGAGAAGTGTTTTTTTTTGCTGGTCAATCTAATCGGTCACCGTTACAAACAGGATCCAGGAGAACGCTGCTTATCTCTATCTCATTGAACAGATACCTGCTACAGCTCGCGGCTATCACTCCTTATGTTGATACTTTGTTGTGGATATTACTTCCCATGATGATACTTTGTATACAGTTGAGAATTTGTATACAAGTTGTGCACTACACAAAAAATCATTTGTAGTTATGCAAATATTGTATGTAAGTTAGTTGATTTGTATCAGTTGATTTTTGTAAAAATCTAGAGTGTAGTTTTGCTGACCTTTGATGACCTTTGATTTCTGATTAAAAGATACTAATTTTTCATATTAGAAGATGTTTCTAGTTTCATTTCTGACAAAGATCATTATTCATTTCACTAAATAAGATTTATTCATCATTTTTATGAATCATGCTGCATTAATTTAAAAAATTCTATTTCATTATCCAAAATACAGTTTTGTTACCTTGTGATGTACTTTTGTAATTAAAATATACTTATATACTTTTTCAGGTTAGAAGATGTTTCGTTGGCTCTAAAAGTGAAACTGTCAATTGAAAGTAACAGTCAAGGAGATAATTCAAGTAGCAATCTCCTACTAGATGCAATCAATAAGTAAGTGCTGCTGAATTGTCACTAAATTTATCATAGATTTCAACTCATGATTTATCTTCTATGTAGTTTATTAATAACATACCTACTTATTTATTTATCCTTTACAAATTACAGGAAAGCAACAGATAGATGGCTATCCATATTGCTTCAATAACACTATTGTACAAATTAATATCAAGTTATAGTAGGCCTAAGCTAAAAACTAATTAAATATACAAAAATGAATTCAATTATCATTTTCTTTCAGAAAGACCTAATTACTTATTCTAATAAATTTGAAATACCACAAAGAAACCATTAGAAAAACAATAAATTAAATTAGCCGAAGATTCACAAATAATTTTTTTAGATAAAAAATAAAAATATTACAATATTTTACTATATCATTATAATAACTTCTATCTCTATCTATAAAAGGATGATACCCTGACTCACTCATCAACGCAGAACCAAAACTGCTAGGCTTATGAACTTGAAATTTCGTATGAACAATCCTTATAGGATTTCACCGTGCAATAAGAAAGGATTTTTCAAAATTCGCAATTTTAGGGGTGTTTTTAGGGGGTTAAATTTTGCCTATGCAAAGCACGGGTACATGGCTAGCTAGCTTACTGGGATCTTTTAATCATACTAGCTATTGTGCCCGTCCTTCGTACGGATTATGTTTAGAAATAAGACGAAATATGTTTCAGCTTTTTTGATAGCAACGATCATGAAGTTGTTAGCAGCTTAGTAAACGACTTTGAATGTAAACAATTCAGTGACAGTTATCAGAGAGAATATTTGAGAACAGCTGATTGATATATATCATTATAAATTACGTGATTTGTTCTTATGTGGTAATAATAGTGCTACCTGGCGAATTCCCAAGAGCCTAGCACAAACCGCACCTTCCTAAAATGTTAATTTTTGTTTTGATAAATTTAAATTAGAAAATTTTGTTTTTTTTCAACAAAGAAATAATTGATGAAACATAAGATGAGCTTTGATTCACCAGACATATGTTTCCTAAAAGATTGCAATACTCAGACTACACAAGTCTGCAGACAGCGTAAATAACGCCGCGAAGGGCCCACCATTTATATTTGAGAACAGCTGATTGATATATCATGATAAATTACGTGATTTGTTCTTATTCTTATGTGGTAATAAAACTTGGAAGAAATGTATCCAAAATCTCACAATACTTGGTTTTTAAACGTTTATTATTATGTTAAAAAAAAGTTAATTTAGTTTTTTATAGCTAAAGACATTGTCAAAAAGGTTTTCAATACTGATAAATAACTTTAATCCCGATCGATGCTCTCGTTTTTGAGGAGAAGGCCGCGAAAAATGCCTTTGCGGCCGTGACAGACAGACAGAAAGTGAGATAAGACTATTTTCGGCTTATTTAATGTATAAAACGTAAAAATAACCAAAAAATATACAATTCTGATAAATGTACAGACAAAACTCTAATTTTATTTATATAGATGGGAAATAATTTGAAATTTTTCGTTCTGCTGTACACGCAGTTTCGATGGACAAGCTGTTTGTGTGTTTTGCAAATCATTATTCACCTAACCTACTGAACTTGCCGGCCAAACAGCTTAAAGGAACAGCTGATAGAAGTCAACAGTTTTTAATCATATGGCAGGCCCCTTAGCGGCGTTATTTACGCTGTCTGGAACGCAAAGACTTTGCATGTACCGTGTAGTCGGAGCCTTGCAGTATGTAGGAAACATATGACTGGGTATGATGAAATGTAATTATGCCGGGTTGATAACATCTGTTAACCAATGCAGCTAGAAATTTGAAATGAATTATCAGTAGGTGGCGAATAATAAAATGAAAAACCTAGCTCCTACCCTAATAGTTGTGGAAGGTTTAAATTTGAAATGTTCATTGAGAGGTGGTGAGTAAGGTTTTACTGTGTAAGAAAACAACGAAGGAGGCCTCTCTGATCAGCTGGAAGAGCCCTAGGACTAACTTCTTCCCTAATAGTCCTAGAAGGTTGAAATTTGAAATGTAACCTCAGTGGGAGGTGACAAATAATAAAATCGAGAATTTTTATGAGAACGCAGCAACGCGCGTCGGGCCAGCTAGTAATCTATATTACTAAATTTCCTGTCCTCTGAGGGAAGCACGAAAGAAAGGATGGAGATAGAAATACAGCTTTCCTTGATGGAGCTGAACTACTTTCTATTATTCATCATACTTCTCTAACAGAGCTACCTTATATTTCTTTTGATAGGTGAAACAGATCCACCTTATCAGCTATTCCATTGAACATACGAGGCAGTCTGTTTAAAGGAGAAAAATAGTGGTTGAGAGTCCGACAATGAGGCACACATAAGTTATAAGTTTCAAAATCATATTTATCGAAAATGAAGTATCATTTATAATTTTACAGTAGTACATTTTGAATCCAAAACTCTAACACTATAAATAATATAAGAAATGAAGACTAAAGATCAGAACAATATTAAAGTAATTGGTAGGCTGCTCAGCATTGTTATTTTTCCTACTACTAGTTATGC
This sequence comes from Conomelus anceps, assembly GCA_948455865.1. Lineage (NCBI taxonomy): Eukaryota > Metazoa > Arthropoda > Insecta > Hemiptera > Delphacidae > Conomelus > Conomelus anceps. The sequence continues at coordinate 56,086,164 of OX418221.1, forward strand.
CTTTGGAATTTTTTCAAGTTTCCTAGTTCAAAGTTTCATTTTAGTTAGCCTGTGTTTTCATTAAATATTTATCAATGCCTGAGAAATTAATTTTTTATAACATCACAATTTCTAAAGAAAGAGTTCATTATTCAATGTTTGCAATCCATTGATGAGAAATAGTATGATTGGTGCGAACTACATTTTTTTATTCTTCATTCCTAAACAAAGAGACTATGTCATGTGAAAATACAGTAGTCCATGTAATTTTCCCTTTATTTTCTTTTATTCGCCTTAATTTGCTGAAACGCCAAATCTATAGGCCGATTCACCTTAAGAATTCAGTATTGTTTAAATGGAGAGCATTGTTGCCAAGTGTATGTGCTATCGCTAAACAGAGCAATCGACACCTACTTTGAATGTTGGGACTGTACTCCAGCCGTCTCTAGTAGGCTTCGATTATAAATAATAACAATTAGTCACATCTGGGCTCGGTTCCATGAATAGCATTTGACGTTCCAGTGGAAGTTCACATCAAATTTCGTGTTTTCGCTTTTCATGGTGTCATTTTTACGAGAACATGATATTTACATTATCAATTATACTCACATGAAATGTTGATTGCAATCAATGCTGACAAAAATTCTGTTTAATGTTAGTTATAATTTTATGGCAACTGATACTTTAAACTTATCCATGATGAAGTTTATGGAAAGTGTGTGTGTATTAACTATATTATTCTAAATCTCAAGTTTCCAAGAAAAAATCCATAGTTGTTTGTCTTTTTCCAGTTTGTCGGCCATTAAAAACTGCTATGTGACTATACTCGGTCTCTTGCCAGATCCGAGTAACTCTGTTTCACCGTTATCATTGACATCAATTGAGAAAGGCTGTGAGCCAGCTTTGCCATCTGATTGGCAATTTCTACCAATTCTCCACCTGTACAACTCTGAAGGGTTAGTATTATTTTTAATTTGATAGGAAACTTGATTCATTCTTAAAAATGAAAAAATATTTGTACTTTGTTGTATAGCAGGGTTTTTGTCGCAACCAAACTGACTGTGAAAACTTCTTGTTGGATACTGTAAAGATTTTAGCTGAAAACCTCTAATTTTCTCTTGGCCGGAAAATTGGTCGGATGTAGAATGTAACCTGATGGGCTAGTCTTGGATCACTGGCCTTGAGATGCTCAGACAGATTAATCAAATACAGTTGTAGGGTTGTGAGAATGTTCACTCCACTTAAAGGGTCGATTACATTGGGCGAGTTAGTAGCTAAGCGAGTAGCGAGTAGAAACGTTACAGACCGACCGTGCTATAGCAGCTCGGCATGCCAAGCTGAATTATAGAAAAAATGAAACTTCCAGAATTACCCCATACTATGGAATTTCAAAGACAATAAATAATATTTCAACACAAAATTAAAATATGGAGTTTAACGACAATTATTCAATAAAATTTCATTAAAGCAGTTCACAGAAAATACAATGTGTCTCATCTGAAGTGTTATGTTGGCAGCCTGCGCAGTTAAATTTCGGTTTTGGCCACAATAATGTTTTGGTGTTGGCTACACTGCCAGATAGTTGCAAATAAAACGTAGACAGGCTCTCAACTTTTTGTTTACTACTAGCTGGCAGTGTATCCAACACCAAAATACAATATTATTGTGGCCAAAGCCGACATTTAACTGCGCAGGCTGTCAACATAACACTTCAGATGAGACATATTGTATTTTCTGTGAACTGTTTTGATGAAATTTTATTGAATAATTGTTGTTAAACTCCATATTTTAATTTTGTATTGCAATATTATTTATTTTCTTTGAAATTCCATAGTATGTGGTAATTCTGGAAGTTTCATTTTTTCTATAATTCGGCTTGGCATGCCAAGTTGGCCTGTAAAATTTCTACTCGCTTAGCTACTAATTCGCCCAATGTAATCAACCCTTTAATAAAATATAAATTTTGAAATAAAATCCAGGTAGAATACTAACAAGTATATTTGGTTGTCCATTTGGAGATTAAGAAAGTTTTTTGTGGTTCAAAAATTGGTCGTCCCAATAGGAATAATTTTGAAATTGTGCTTCAAATTGATTCAAAATGGATTATTGTGTGGCACAATTAAACTATAGATCTTTGTATTGTATATGAATGATCAAAACTTTAAAACTGATGCAAATTTTAATTATAGTGTTTTTACAATTTTGTTGCTTTTTCAGACGAGGTAATGAAGCTAAATCAATTGCGATCTGCAGTCTTCAATGGCTCCTTATACTAGAACATTTTCACCCGGAATTCTCATCTATTACTCCCATAACAGCTCGCTTTTCAAGAGTTTGCTGTTTATTATTAGCAGGTAAAACCTATATTAATAAATCTCATTCATACTGTACAATAATCTCTAGGTGAATCTAGCACGTCCACAGATGTTGATTTATGTATTTTATTCTATTTAATCTATTTATTTTATTTTATTGATTTATTTTACTTATTTTATTTATTTCACTTATTTTATTTTTCTTACCTCATATTTATTTTGTTTATTTTATTTCTTTTATTTATTTATCTATTTATTTGTTTATTTATTTATTGACATTTGCTTCAAAGCCTATTGAAGCAAGTATAAGGTGATGATGTTGATTGTATAAAGAAGTAGATAACATATTTTAACTGTGACTACTTCCTTCAAGTAAAACAGTGTTAATGTACTGTTCGCCCATCACGAGAATAGAGGCGACGTATGAGGTGTGCGGGGAGGCTCTTCTTCACTGTCTCTCTTCCACGCTGTTTCTCTCTTTCTCGCACACTTCCGTTTACTACCCAATGTGATTATGCTGGTTTAGCTTGGTTCACCACGTATTTCAGCAATACAATAAAGCCAGCACCAATAATCAGTATTGTTATTATATTTATTTTTAATATAAAATTATATTTTCTATTTGTTTATGTCATTATACATGAAAATCAAAGCAATTAGCCAACGAGAGAATATTCTCATGGTAGAGAGATACATGGTACCGAACTTGGACGGTGAGTGCTCAATTTCAATTAACTTGTCACTCTTATTTGCAAGTAAACAAAGAGACACGTCCGTCTTAGAGAAAAAAGTTTCAAATAGAAAATCAAGATAAGATTTTTATCTAAAAGTTTGCCGCTTACAAAACTTTCCTACCCTAAAAATAAAAAAATTCTCGATTAGGGTTTGTATCAATGTCACGTCTTAAAATTTGCAAAACAACGCTGGATACTTTATCATATAAAAACTGAACGAATGCAGGGATTCAATGTTTTTTTGAATCGTTGGAATCACAAAATATCATTTGACAAGTGTACCGAATTTCAAATTTTTTTATCAACAAAAGGATATGATATGGCATTGGGAATTAAACTGTACGGATGTAAAATGAGCACGACGAGGTTGCTTCTTGAGTTAGTAATGAGCAATAGTATTAGCAATGTTGATATGTTCATCGTGCAAACTTCTGCATTACCCCCACCCGACCAGCTACTACATTCTCGCATTCCTGCCAGCTCTATTCTCGTGGTGGGCTAACAGTAGGTTCTAGGTCCTATTTAATTTCAAACGACAAAGTGCAACTACCAATACTACTAACTTTGTTATGTTTTTATTACAACTGCATAATTATATTTGTGCTACGTTACCGTCCGTAATTTGGCGCCATGGCTAAGCACTAATCATTGAGAACATGCAACTGGAAAATGTTCCACTCAAAACATCAAAGAGCTGAGTCTACTCTAAGTTCGCCTTCATCTGGTGCATCCTGAGTATCGCTAAATGAACTTGCTAATTCCGACATTCAGATTAATTACACAGTCAGATATGAACTGAAACTTGACACATCAACTAAGACTTTAGGTTCATTTCACTAGCATTTTTTAGCCTACATGTGATCTGCGCAAGCGCAGTATGTATGCAACAATGATGTCGCCTCGCTAGAGAAACATATCTACACTAAATAAATATACTTCTCACTTTTCATGTCTCATAAAATCTCAGTGTTCTTTGAGATGTTTTTTTACCCTCGTCCCCTTTACATTATCAGCAGGTTACTTGGAAACTTTTCTTTTTCAAAAATCTTTACTACAATAATTTGAAAATTGCTAATGAATTTTCCAATTTTTCTAGGTAACTTATTCTGCGATGTTGAATATTTATTGATTGAAATTCTCAGAGTTTTGGTGCGACATAGGTATAAAATGGATTTCGAAAGTTCTGTCCCAGGATTGAATAATTTCTATGACTTGTAAGTGTATTTTTGATTCCAATTTAAATATTACTGTTTATTGTAATAATTGTTGACAAGACTCACGACTAGAATTTATTATACATAATGATACTATATTTTTTTGTAATTGAGAAATTTTAGCTGGAATTGTGGCAAGAGAATTGCATGTTGGTTTCTGGACTATGATAAAAGATATCAAAAATATATAAACTTGCAATAGCAGGTTTTTAAATCAATTTGTCGAACAAAATTTCTGTAAAACATAAAATGGAAATTCTCAGCTGGAGGTAGAAACAAAGACATTGATTGTGGCAAACAAAGACAATAGAGGTACTTTATTTTTCTACTGAATGAAGTGAGGTGATTCTTACTTTTGGCAAAGAGGAACTTGGAATATTTCATTTAGAATTTTGTATGCAAATTTTACAATATTTTATGATCATAATTTAAATTTCATTTAAATGAAGTCATTGAATGAAAATTGAAGTCATCTTTATTTATAAAACTTGGAACTATAAACATAGAAATTTCATGTAATTCAGAATTCAGTATTTTGGCCAAAATCGTATTACATGTCATATGATTATTATATAGAATAGAATATATTTTTATTCTCTTGAAAGAAAACATGTTTTAGTTCTTTCATCATAATAAAAATACATATAAAAAATGTACATAATGCATTTTCAGAATGTAAGGTATAGCCTGTTTAGAGTTTCCTTCTCATTTATTTAACATAATAATTAGCATATGAGCTGTATATATTATCAGGAATAAAAGATACATAACATTTAAAGAGTAGGTTAAAAGCTAATTCTAATTATTGAATGGTACAAAATATATCAATAAAATAGCTCTTATTTTCAGCAACACAGCTATTTGGGTGCTTCAACAGTAGACCATCCAATACTCGATGATAAAATTAATTACCATCGCGAAATGAAACACATGCTGTGGAATGGTGTATGACAGATCGGAGCAGTGTGAATACCACCATTCTACTGCATGTGTTTCATTTTGCGATGGTGATTATCATCGACTATTGGATGTCTCACTGTGCAAACACCCTTACAATAGATAAATTACAACCTAAATTAATGAACAGATAAGCTCGCATCACTGTAATTAATACAGTATATCAGTTTCTTTTATTTCTTTCAGCTTTCGTCAGCTAGTAGATCATTATGTTGGAGAATCATATGGTAATCACACGTTTGGGCAATACCTTCTGCTGCCATTACAACAGAGGCATAACGTCAGATTTCGCAAGCTTGTGTGGAGTGAACAGGCTCCACTTATAAGAGTCTTGAATACTCCCATTGAGAAGGTATATTTTCTGATTATTATTAAAGAGATGACATTTTTCATAGACAATTAATGGTATTATATATGATGTTGAAGATCCATCTTGTTTCCACTAATATATAATAAAAACTTGAAAAAACATTTAAGTGGAAATTATGACTCACGTTATGGCGTTAATAGACAAATGATTGCACAGAATAATAGCAAAACCAATCACTAACATCAACAACAAACAGGATGACAACTAGGCTTGGCAATGATGACTCTTTTCAATGAGTCGTTCAATCGCCCTCACTCTTATAAGTGAGTCGTTCATTTAAACTAGTTTAAAAATGAGTCATCAGCAATGCTCGTGCTCATTACTACATTTACTACATGCTCATTTGTACCATAGCTTGTTCAGACGCTCAGCGGTCACTGAGCACTCATACACACACAACAATAAAGAGCCTTGTCATAAGTCTGGCGACTCAATATAAATAATTCTCAGAATCTGAGTCATCAGTTTAATATTCCAGAGCACAGAGCGTATTCTATTTTTCAGAAGTAGTCAGCCAGGTTATGGAGCTGAGAGAGGTGAGTGAGTGAGCAAGCTATTTTTGTAGTTAGTTCACTTCACAGTTCGAAATGCTCGTGGAGTGGGGAGGTGAGTGCTCTTGTCCAGCAGGCCGCTGTACTGCTCTGCTAATTCAAAGAGCGCTCACAAGATGAAAACACAAACGCAGCTCAAAAATGAACGAACTACTTTCTGAATTTGAACTACTAGTTCATAGTTCATTTTAAAGAGTCAGTTACTTTGAACGACTCGCTCATTCTGGTCACATCTCTAATGACAACTCCCATACATTCATCACACTCACATACCTCAACAACAAAACTCACAAAATAGCAGCATCATTCAGAAAACTCAAATATAAATAGCTTACAGAACAACTAACTCACTCAAAAAGCACCTGCATTCTCAGACAACACCTCAAAACAAATACAATAGATCTGGCATTTATAAATTGAAATGCAATTACTGCAACAAGTTCTATATAGGACAAACTGGCAGGACATTCACCACTAGATTCAAAGAACACACAAGAGCCATCTCACACCCAAACACACATTCCACTTTTGCTGAACACATCATCTCAACAGGCCACAGTTATACAGACATTGACACTAATTTTGACACACTGCACTTTACTCACAAAAGCCAGAAACTCAATGTTTTAGAGCAATATGAAATTTGTAAACACACAAAACAGCAACCTGACAACATTTTAAGTGGCCAAATTAATTCCTCTTCACACATCCTTTTTGACAAAATAATCCCAATTTCAAACCTCCCGCCTACTCATTCCCCCACCCACTCACACTTCCAACATCCATAACCCTCAAACTCATGAGAGTCAGTGTACTGTGGGTAGTCTGACGATGCTCTTAACATCAGAGTGAAACGGCCGTCACGCCATAACATGAATCATAATTTCATGTGAATAACATGAAATTTCATAATAAAATGAATCATAATTCCTTGTGTGTTCCACTTAAAAGTGTTTTTCAAGTTTTTATTATATATTATTCAGGTTGTAATCCAGCACACTATCATTTAATCTTGAACTGTCACGTCGTTCACTATCCTATTCACTAATGTGAATCACCTTTGATTTTATTTTATGTCTAGTAAAAAGACTATTTTATGTGACTAACAGAATGTCAGTAATGCTTACAATGTAACCACTATGTTGTGGTGTATCAGACGAGTTTAAATTTTAAATTATAAACCAAACTCAAATTTGAGTAAAAATAGATAAATCTATTTAACTATCCCAGAACTATATATTTTTCAAAAAAATATCTTCCTATTTATTTATTTGTCTAGGCTAAATTAATACTATCAAATGTGAAAAACAAGAGGGTTTTCAGCCCAAAACTAAAAATTTACGTATTTTTGTCAAAAAACGTTTTCTTTGTCTGGGTGCCAATGATTTGAATTTTATGTATCAAATTCAAATAAAAATTTAAACTCATATGAAATATAATAGTATTCTTCTAGAAAGTCTCTTTTATTTATTCGCTAGGCTAAATTAATACTATCAAATGTGAAAAAAACAAGAGGTTTTCAGCCCAAAACTAAAAATTTACTACAACAAAAGCTGTAGTATTTATAACATTGCACATTACTATGTAAAGTGGAATTTACTAAGATAATTTACGTACTTGAGCACTGTTCAACATATTATATATTTTAGACACTGAATCAATATGCACTAGGCTATGCTTGCAATCATTACCAAGCATTATGATTGGTAGTATTTCTACTACCAAAAATGTCTCTTCCATATTCTTTTTTTTTATTGCTGATGATGCCCACATGAGTCTTAGACTTGTGCGTGGGTAATGAGGTGAATGATTACTCATAAATGCCTGACGGTGGAGCGGGATTCGAACCCACGACCGCTTAAACGACAGCAAGCTGAAGTTCCGACGCCCCAACCATCTGCGCCAAGCGGCCCGCCCTTCAATTAGCAAATACAGAGATTATACTATTAATAAGATAGAAACTTAATTTATAAAACGTATTTCTTATGTATGGAGTCCTCCTATTGTACTGACTTATTGTTTTTCAGTTGGTATTTCCTATCGAAGAATTTTTTGAGCCGCTTGAAACTGATCTTCAATTGCTGGGAATCTATTTCAGATTTATCGCACAAGGTAAACTCTGTTTCAAGCGCAATTAAATTCTTTAAATAACGGTAATAATATTTGTTTTACAGGATTTCTTGCAAAATGATTTTTCACATAATACGCCATAACAAATTGATATTTTAGATGAATTGTGTTTTCAAGTGTTGTGAGATAGATGAAATAATGTTAAACAATAAATTGTATGGCGGGGAGAGACCTTTACTGCTTGGCCGGAGAGGCCATGGGGTGTATTTATGATCCGAACTTGAGGCTTCGGTATCTCAAGGATGACTTGCAAAGTCCTTACGCTAAATGCTTTTCAGAGTTAAGGGAAACTCAAGGTAGGTTCATAGAGGCCTGCTGTTTGAACAAGCTCGTAGCTCAAGCATAGAGCTCGCTTTTCTATGGAGATGCTACAGAATTTTTTGGTTGAAAAATCATTCCAAAAGGATTGTAGCCAACTGATCTGACTAGTTCAGACTTCCTTCTTTGGAATACTTCAGAGATTGTGCACAGAAGCAATCCATGTACCCATAAGGAAGAGAGGGTGCCCTAACTTTGTCCTCCAAGAAAAATAAAGGCAGCCATTCTTTTATATTTTATACCCTGCGGGAATTGAATACAAGCGTAACCCAAAGATTTGAACTTTTAGTCTATATACCTGGAGAATTACCAACATCATCAACGAAATTGGTATTGTTGCCTACTGTTGAGAAGAGTAAACCAAACATATCAAACATGACCAAACATATCGCCAAGTACAAAAATGGTTGAATATATATTTTTGGGGCAGATGAAGCCCACATAGGTCTGAGACCTGTGCGTGGGTAATGAGTTGGATGATGGTGATTGGTAGGTAATAGGTGATAGGTAGCTGGACCTACAGTTTTAGGTGGGATCCGAACCACCGGGAAGTGATTTTACAGCAGAGAACAGTCTCTTTTTTGCTCGCCAATCTAATCAGCCACCCTTACAAAGAGTGCTCAGGAGAACGCAGCTAATCTCTATCTGATTGAACCGATACCTGCTATATCACTTCCTATTACACCCGATGTAATTTTAAATGAGTACAAACTACGTATTATCTGCTTAATAAATCAAATGTTGGGGTCTATTTTAAGTTCAATACTATGTTTACAACCAGCTCTTATTGGACATTAAAATGTTCTCTTTGATATTTTATTGGTTGAAATGAGGAAAACAATTATTGTAGTGCCATTCAAGACTGCTTTTCCTATCGGCCACATTGACTATTGGCAATAATTATTATTACGTCATTATTTCAAAGCAATGTCAGGTAACATTCATTATAATCATCGTGTTTATCCTTCCTTGTTCTTATAGTTTTCATAAATCGTTCTTCAAGACCAGTATCAGTATGGAAACCTCCATTTTATTGGATAAATAATACGTTTGGTGAAAAGTTAGCTATCATGCTTACAAGATTCGATTCCAAAAGATTTGTTTCCTTGAAAATCCGTCCAAACTTGGAATTCCAAAATCCTTCTGAGGAAACATTATTAGATAAACCTACTACAGTTGGTAGAAAATGATAAATAATTAATTATTCTTTAAATATAAAATATCTGTTGTTGAATATCCATCTTGTTTCCACTAGTATATAATAAAAAGCATTTAAAAACACTTTGGGTCGTCTGACGATGCTTTCAACAACACAGTTAAATGGCCGTCACGCCATAACGTGAGTCACAATTTCCACTTGAAAGTTCTTTTTCTTTGTATAGGCCTACTACGGACCACAATAGTTCACTAGATATAGAATTCGTCATTCTCAATTTGTCATTCATCATATAGAGATGTATGTCATTCATCATATAGAGTCATTCATCATCTATGGAGATGTTACAGAATTTTTCATAACATTTTTATTATAAAATACGGTATCTATCGGACTGTCCTTCAATTATTCATTCATTACAAAAACACAATCGACTGTAGACACAACAGACATAGCCCACTACTGCTTTCTATTACAATTATCTTACTATTATATTATTTATTTATCCATTTAGCTAACATACAATCAATGTGAATACAACAGGCTATTGCCCAAAACTGCTTTTTTAACAACATTTCAAATTGGAATCGAAATCTTTGGTTAGGTCTGTTTCACTAAAAATTTCACCTTGAAGCACAATAATAATTCACGAGTCTTTTTCAGAAAAATAATATTAATTTTGAAATTTCTGAGCCAAAAATCTATACTAGTTATCATAGTTACACTGAAATACTGATTATAGGCTACCTATCATTGATTTTATACCTAAAATATAATTACCATGTAAATGTTTTGCCTCTTTCCTAAATATTTCGATTATTATCAATTTGAATTATGAAATATATATATATTTTTGTATCTTCATTCATCTCACACAAGTCTCGGACTTATAGTGACCCTTCACATTAGGCGAAGTTAATGTTGATGTTAATTTTTTTCGGAGGATGAAGCCCACATAGGTCTGAGACCTGTACATGGGTAATTAATTGGATGATGGCAATTGATGAGTTGGACCTACAGTTTTAGGTGGGTTCTGAACCACCGCGAAATAATTTTACAGCAGAGAATAGAGTCTTTTTAGCTGGCCAAACCTATCGGTCACACTTACAAAGAGCGCCCAGGAGTTTCGTAGCTTATCTCTGATTGAACAAATACCTACTTTGGCACTTGGCATTTATTTCACTATTTTAATTGCTTTTTAATTTATTTACTATTACAATTTTCTAGGGCTCATAAGACCACAATGGAATCCAGTATTATATAAAGTTGCTGTGCACCATATTTCTACCTTCATCAGGACTAAACCAACGCATGGATTCTCAAAAAGTGTTGTACAAAAAATTGAATCTCTTCGTAATGAGGTGAATATCACTAACATTACAAATAATATTTCAAGTCAAGTTATTATACAGTTTTAATTATTTATTCAAACCAAAATGAATCTTTACATTTTTTATAACTCCAACTTTATTTAATTAATGTACGGATTTATATTGCACTTATTTTCAGATTGTCTTCATTTGCAATGGATATTTAATGCCTTTCATAGGTTGGATAATTTCTCAATTTAATAAAGAGTTCTAAGATAGCGTTCGGTATTTTTTCTACTGACTATTTATTGCTGTGATTGATTTAATTGAGAGGGTGGAAAAATACCAATTGAGTCTAATGCAGATTTATTGGTCAATGAGAAAAGTTGATTGATTGTCACCTACGGTGTAACAATCGAGTATAAAGTTATATTTTTGGAGTTTTGTGCTAGAGTTTTTTTTTCAACGTTTTGGAACTTGCTGTCTCTCTGTTCAAAAATGACACGAAAAGTCGAGTTCTCGATTGTCTTATATGCTGCTAGGAATTACATCTATTCTCTATTATAATGCTTTTAATTGCCAGTGTCCCTCCTGCTCTCGCACTATTGCATGAGCTTAAGAATAATTATTACAAGTTAGTTTGAAGTGACTGACAACTGAATAAACTGACAAATATACATAAACAGAATTTATTAATTTCGAATTCCGTTAATTGCTATTAATTTATAGTAATGACTGATATTTTTGTACAGTAGCATTCATCGATTCCCATCAGCTGTTCAATGCTGTTGTCAATATCCGCCATTGCGGAAGTCTTCAGTATAAAGTAATAGCAATTAAAGGAATTCGAAATTAATAAATTCTGTTTATGTATATTTGTCAGTTTATTCAATTGTCAGTCACTTCAAACTAACTTGTGAGATACGAGCCGATATGGCCAAGTTGAAAATGAATGCTGCTGTGCAGAAAGGTCTCCATGGTCTAGTGGTTAAGGGCGCTCAACCGGCAATTGAGAGGTCCGTGGTTCGATTCCCGGTGGTGACTGATATTTTTGTACAGTAGCATTCATCGATTCCCATCAGCTGTTCAATGCTGTTGTCAATATCCGCCTGCGGAAGTCTTCAGTATAAAGTAATAGCAATTAAAGGAATTCGAAATTAATAAATTCTGTTTATGTATATTTGTCAGTTTATTCAATTGTCAGTCACTTCAAACTAACTTGTGAGATACGAGCCGATATGGCCAAGTTGAAAATGAATGCTGCTGTGCAGAAAGGTCTCCATGGTCTAGTGGTTAAGGGCGCTCAACCGGCAATTGAGAGGTACGTGGTTCGATTCCCGGTGGTGACTGTTATTTTTGTACAGTAGCATTCATCGATTCCCATCAGCTGTTCAATGCTGTTGTCAATATCCGCCTGCGGAAGTCTTCAGTATAAAGTAATAGCAATTAAAGGAATTCGAAATTAATAAATTCTGTTAATAATTATTAGCTTTTATTTCTGTAATTACGAGAATTTTAGTGATTGAAATTAGTTATCGGAGTTTTTACTTGAAGGTGAGAACTTATCTCATAATTTTACCATTATTTTACAGGAGCTGAGAAGATTACTAATGGAATATCCAGTAGATTCAGTCGTTGGATCTATATGAGCTCGAAAATATATTTTATATTAAATATAACTGATACGTTTTTAGGTTTCGTTTCATTTTAATTTATCTCTTCATCAGTAGCCTATTGTCCACTGCCCACCAACACAATTATGCAGGAAAGTGTGTAGGCCTAATAGGGTAATGATGAATAATTTTGGTCCAGTGTTGGATCAAAATTCTAAAGTAGTATGCTATTGATTCTTCATAGTCACTGTTTAGGGAAATCGCAATGCTCTTGAGTAAATATAATTGCTTTCAAACTAATCGTTTATTAATTAGAACAATGTTTGTTGGTGTTTGAGGCTGGTAGTTAGTCGTACAAGGTGTGTAAAGCTTCTTGGTATTTGGACCAGAAACATACAGGTATATGGAGTCCTCAAATTGACTATGTCTGCTCCGAAATTTGTAGGGTAATCTAACTGTTACGCAATCTCAGGGTCTGTGTACCCAAGCACTATTTGAAAGTGTTACTTTACCTTCTTTTACAGCTCATATGTCCATGAATTGGTCTTGTGGGATTGCACTTGAGATGTTTATAGGATTTTAACGTGTGCACCGGAAGGGGGTATAAAAAGGTAAACCTGTTTAATAAAGATTTTGTATTGAACCAAAACATTGCAAATTGGCAATAACTTAAGCGCTATATGAGATTCAGTTTGACCCATACCTTGCATTAAATGAATGGATTCATGTTCAAAATCGCTTAAGGGGTCTAGAGGGGTCTAAAGAACCCGGTGTATTTGCACCACCATTTTGCATCAAAACCTGCCAGCGCTCATGGATTGTACAAGAAAAAAGGCAGCTATACATATTTTTCTTGGAAACTTCTTGGTATCCATCTAGACACCAAATTAGATTGGAAAATACATGTGGATAATGTCTGTACCACATTGTCCAGAGTCACTTATGCTCTGCGTAAATTGAGAATTGACTATTCCTTTAGATAGACTAATAAGATGGGCATTTAGCCTTGTTTCATGTAGAATATGCACTAAGATTGTGGGGTCATCATGCTCCTTCTGTAAAAAACACTTCTATGCCAAAAGCGATAGCTATTAGAGTTATGCTAGGTGAAGGACCCAGAGAATCATGTCGACCACTTTTTTAGAATTGAAATTATTAACTGTAATTACATACTAACAGCTTTCATTTATGTGAGGAAAATATGTTTAACTATGATCAAAGAGGTTCACTTAGCTTTAATATTAGATCTAGTCATTGTATTGGTATCCCAATATGTAGACTTGAAAAGACACTACATGACCACTGGCTTGGTGGTATAAGTTATTTAACAAACTGCCTCTCAATGAGCTCGTAATATTCCACTAAAAGTTTTCAAGAGGAAGTTGCATAATAAGTGGTATGAGAGAAACCCATTCTATTCTGTTATTGAGTTTTTATTTTCGGGCTATGATATTGACCTATAAGTTAGGATGTTGAAATGAGATTATTATAATTTTTCTTCCTTTCTTTGACTTGACTGTGATATACTGTAGCTGTTGTCTTTTGTGATTTTATTGTTGTTTTATGTTGTTGATTATGATAACGATTTTGTTTTTCTGTGATACTGAGTGGAAACTGACAAGACTTATATTTTAAATACTTTGATGTTGAAAATTGAAAGACTCTGACGTTTATTTTGAGATATTGACAAATTGGTATTATTTATGACAAGACTATGTTTGTATTCCAAGCTCTTGAGTCAATAAAACATATAGTATTTATTTATTATTTTCAGTGCAGCCCGTCGTAAACCTTGTTAATTATGAGAAAATAATGACAATAGATGATAAATTGATGCGATGCTAAGCTAAAATACAGGAAGGTACTGTAGTATTCATATATCTTGGCAGCGTGTAGCACATGGGACATGCTACATCTGAACCCAGCATACTGTACTGCTGCCAAGTTATATTAAAAGTACAATACATTTAATGTGCTCTATGCTTAATCAAAGTAGATATTTTGTTTTTTATTCCAATTAGTTATTAATTTAATGCAGACTAGCTACGGTTGTTTCAAATGGCTAAAGCAGTTTCAATTTTTCCGCCATAACGTTTAAAAATGAGTAACTTTTGAATAGTGGGGAGAGCGCCAAAGTTGGTCGATGACAATGGTTGTCGACGACAATGGTGGACGATTTTTAGACCGCATTGACTCTGCACGCACCCGACAGAGTGGGTCTGCTTAGGAATTTGGTCCATTCTGTCGTGAGGAGAAGAATTCAGAATCGACCAACTTTGTCGTTGCACGCACCCGACTGAGTGGGCCTCATGGGCCTACTCAGGAATGTGGTAATTTATCGGTTCTCTTTTATTGATTCATTATAACTAATCGATATGGTATAGGACTTCGGTGAGCCAGAAGATTGGTTGTTAAACCTGGCTTTGCCTCGAAATTTGAATCGTATTGTTCATTATGTTGAAAAGGTGTTTTATACAACTTCTTTGTGGATGTTGTATCTTTCATAGGTTAAAATTCTCATGGTGAATTGCCAAATATTAGTTTGGTTGTTCCAGTTCTTAATAATCAAGTTTTTGATGTTGTTGAGGTCGATTAACTAAAGTTGAACTGTCGATATTGTAAACCCAATAGGCCCACTTTGTCGGGAGGTGAAGAAATAAGAATCGACCCAGTCTGTGGGTGCATGCACCCGACAGACTAGGACCAAAGAATTTATAATAATATTCACTAGGACTAGGACTACTCAGGAAAAATGTCCACTCTCTCGTCAGCTTAAAATAGAAAGTAGACCCACTCTGTCGTCAGCGTTAGATAGAAATCGACCGCCTCTGTCGTCTTCCCGAAGAGTGTTGTAGTTATTTATAGATTTATTTGTACATATATTATTTCTACTGACATTCGCTTGCAGAAGTTGTATTATATATCAATCGTTTTATTATCGTAAAAATTTCATCATCAAAACAATGTTTCATAAAGTATTGTGCTTTTGGGCAATTTAGATGGCACTGATACGAAACCGCGGCAACTGCCATCATACGGAAGAACATCATAACTCAAATCATAACCTAAGAAGTTTTTAAACTGAGCTCAAGGTCTTGTAGACTCGTTGTTTGTTTTAAAATTAGTTATTAATAAATCTAGCTTCAAGTTAATTATGATATCAGTACTTAAGTTGTGAATTTTGAGTTTCTTTCAAGTGAAAAT
The DNA here is from genome assembly GCA_948455865.1 of Conomelus anceps. Classification (NCBI taxonomy): domain Eukaryota; kingdom Metazoa; phylum Arthropoda; class Insecta; order Hemiptera; family Delphacidae; genus Conomelus; species Conomelus anceps. Next base: position 56,102,015 of record OX418221.1, read on the forward strand.
CGCACAAATTTGAAATGCTGGCGTTTAGATTTATTTGATGTGAAAACTGGATGTGTTTGGCCCGGTAGAAAGTACTTGAACTTTCATTTGGTTTTGGAAATTGTATTCATAATGGTATCTGAAGAGAAAAAGAACTTACCATGGTAAGTAACGAACTAGTTGATGATTTAATATTCAGAAGATATTAAGGGTTAGTGGAGCATCAATAATCAATGTTATAGGTGGCTCGCTATGAGAATGGCACCAGCTACCACGTATTTTGTGGGGGCCAATGCCATATTCGTGGCTATACACCTGTAATCACCATGATGTCAAATCAAAGATATCCTTCAGAATGGTGGATAATCTGTCATACGCCATTCCACAGCATGTGTTGGATATCGTGATGATTAAAATCGAGTAGGCTGTTCATCTTCTATATATTATAATACGGTATTGGAACGATCGGTAAATCCATCTTTAGCTTTTGCTGTAAACCCACCAATTATCGGCTACCGGACTACCTGCCAATATCTGCCACATATTAATTTTTCTTTCTAAAAACATCAAGTTCGAAAATCGAGAGAAATCATTTAGTAGGCTGTGATTAACCGGCCTGTGTGAAATGTAGCTGTTTTCTTGAGGGTTCTGTTTCCGAGCGATAACCTGTTACTAGAACACTGAATGACCGTTATTAGAAAGGTTCGTCATTATGGGCATGAATTACAAAAAAGTATTAATATGAATTTATGAATTGTTTCTTTGTTAGAAATGGTGAGAATAAGTTGCAAAAACATTGACATTCAATTTAATAACCTTGAATAATGCTGTAGAAACATCTTCTTTTTTGAGGATGAAGCCCACACAGGTCTGAGATCTGTGCGTGGCGCGTGGGTAATGAATTGGATGATGGTGATTGATGAGTTGGACCTACAGTTTCAGGTAGGTTCTGAACTACCGGGAAGTGATTTTTCAGCAGAGAACAGTCTTTTTTGCTGGTCTATTCAATCGGTCGCCCTTTCAAAGAGGGCCCAGGAGTTCGTAGCTTATCTCTATCAGGTTGAACAGGTCCTCCCGATTGAACAGATAGCTGCTAAGGCTCATGGTTATCACTTCTAAAGACACATAATGAAACTTGACCTTGACCGTTAAATTATAATTTCTCATTATGGGTTAACTACAGAAGTAGCCAATGCTTATAAATGGTGAGGCAACGTATGGATCTTCTTTAAATGGCTTTGGTCCTATGGTATACTTTCGATTCATTCATGATTACTCTATTTCAGGGTGGAAAAGTATCGACCTAGTAAACTAGATGATTTAATTTCTCATGATGATATTATAAGAACAAGTAAGTATTTCCATTCTGAATTATAACGACTAGTTGTTCTGTTTAGTGATAGGAGACTAGATTATCGGCAATAATAAGATGCATTGATCTGCTTAATATTGACTTATTAATAGAACTATTCATAAAAACGGTGTTTCAAGTAATTATAGTGCGTTCCTCAGAAAAAAATGTTATTGGCAGAACCTGAGTTCCATTCCAAATTATTCTCGAAGCTGCCATCGATAAAAATAAGTAAAGTTGAAGAAAATTGAATTTTATCGATTTTTGCATTCATCGATGTAAGTGACTTTACCTTTTTATATTGATGGCAGCTTTAAGTAAAGAAAATTGAATTTACTGTAGGTTTCAAATCCAGTTTCTTGAAGAATTTATTTTAAACCAGGCCTCCTTAGATTTTTTTCATTTATTTACACACAGTTTCCAAAATACAATAATACAACATATAGATACAATACAAAATGGGAAAAAGTGGTTAGGTAACCTCATTGAAAAATCGTGTTGAGGCACAATCACGTTAAAAAAAGAAAGAAAATCCTAGAACCGAGCTAAAAGTATAAAATTATCCTTGAATAAATATGTTTAAAAGTATACATAAAAAATATTAAAGAGTACTTAGAAATAAACTGTTCCTTTACAAACAAATCATAAATGACAATAAGGTAAGATCAAAACTAGAATACTTAACCATTTTCTTATCGAAACAAGAATTCAACATCATTTTGCAAAAACAGCCAAGACTTCAATTAAGAAAATAATTTCTAAGAAAAATAACTAAATTTAAACTTGAGGAAACGTTGAAAGGTAGATGATTGAAAAATTTTAAAGCACAAAAAGAATAAAACCTACGAAATGCTTCAATGTTCGCTTTCAGTAAAATAACCTTATTTTGCAACCTTAAACGACTAGAGTATACTTTGGAATTACTCTGCACATTCCCTCCTCTAATAAAAAAAATTCTTAATACTCTGAACACATATAGATATCTTAAAGGGAGGATGCTAAATTGTCTGAAAAAAGTCATAGTGTGCTCAGTTCTTTGAACACGCACCATTATTCTAATAATTTTCTTTTGTGCTACAATAAGTGAATTGATAATTGCAAAATAAATACCTCCCCAACAAGTTAAACCATATTGAAGCTTACTTTGAACAATAGAGAAATAAATTAACCTTAATACGTTTACAGGGCATATGTTTCTTAGATAAAAGAAAGTTCTTACATGTTCATTATGTTCATTCCAAATACAATTTTTATCAATATAAACGCCTAAATATTTAATTTTATCAACTTGTTCGATATTCATACAATTATGGCAGTTCAGATTATAGAGAATTCCAACATCAGTCATTAAACAAATACTACATTTATAATACAAAGCTTTGATATCAGAAATGTTATCCTTCAAAGAAAAATGAATAAATTTAGTTTTGCTACTAAGAGATAATTTATTGAAGGAAAACCATATTTTTAATAAATCAAGATCATACTGAACATCCCTTTCCAATTCCAAAGCAGATTGAGAGTTGTAACATAGCGCAGTGTCATCAGCAAAACTAGTAAGTGATCCTCTAAAAGGTCCACAACTGATGCCTAGTTTGAATTAATTAGAGATGGCTGCTTTTCCTTAGAGGTTGGAGATTTCAAAATTAGTTATTTTGTTAAAATTTATCAATTTAATAAAAATTGTAACATGCTTCTAAATAACTCGAATTTGATTGTGCCGGTAGAACTAAATGTCAAATGAATGCTTGCTACTTCACGGGTTGTCAGTGTTATACAGTGGTTGAGGCATCCGACCGGCAATCGGAAGATCCGTGGTTCGATTCCCGGAATTGACTGAATATATATGTGTTGTGGCATTCATCGATTTCCATTAGCTATTTAATCTAGTTGTCAATGTCTGCCGTAGTGGAGGTCTTCGGCATAATTTATAGCATTTAAGTGACTTTAAAAATCTTGTTGAAAATTAGTATGTTCAAAATGGCGACATTTGACCAATAAAATTATTTGATTTACATTCAGCTGTATGTGGATGTTATTAAATTATTATTTTCTAGTCAACAAATTCATCCAAGAGGATCAGCTGCCCCATTTGCTGTTCTATGGACCTCCTGGAACAGGTAAAACAAGTACAATTCTAGCTTGTGCTAAACAACTGTACCCAAAAGCTCAGTTCAGTTCAATGGTGAGTTATTCAAATTTGATGAAGTTCCATATTTAGATTAAATGTAACCCTTTTTTAGAATGAGTCTTGCTTGCAAATACTATAGTAAAACAGTTATTTGAAACAGTGTGTTTCATATAGTTTATGTCATGAAGGAAAATAGAGAAACAGCTTTTTCTTCAATTTTAAAAATATTCTAGATAAAATGAACAAATAAAAAAACAAATAAGGAGTTCTCCATGAGGAAATTAAGAATAGAAATAGTACTGAACGAACCATACAATTTTTGAAGTCTCTTCATAAATTATTTTATTTTAGGTATTCTATTGTTACAAATTCTTAAACAACCTCAGCCACCTGAGTATTTTTGCTTTCATGAAGCATGCAATTAATGGTCATTAAATTCTTCCAGCTCTGAGTTGTCCTTCTCTATCCTTGACAGGACCAACCAAAATAGTTTCTGAGCATTCTCTTTTCAAAAAGGAATTATATCAAATAGTTCAGAGTCTAGACCTGTCTTCTTTGGATATAGTCCGAGATTCAGGAGCATAGTACTCTACTGAACATATAGGACCTCATTTATTTCTAATCTGGTTCCACTGTATTACAAATTATTTTAGGGTGCTATCACATTGGATCATCCAATATCATCATTCCTGGATTTCTTGTTCCATGACGAACTGCGTTGTTAATATTAACTTTTCATGTGAAATTTAACGACTTGCAGTCAAATATTTGTCAAGTATTTGACTGCAAGTCGTTAAATTTCACATGAAAAGTTAACAATATCATCACTTGCAGCTGGGTTCTCCATCACTTGACAACTCCACAACTTAACATCACTTGACTGTGTTCTGATGATGATGGTGTTTGGCAAATTGGAGCCGCATAAATACCACCATTTCACAGCATTTATCTGATTTTGCGGTGATGATTAACCTCGAGTATTGAATGTTCCATTGTGAAAGCACCTATCTTCAATCACACTATATGCCATGTGGTTTTAAAATTAGGATATCACAATAATAATAATACTGTATAAGAATAAGTAATGCATTTCACAAATTAGAACTGGGTCTAAATACAAGTACTGTAATCTATCAGTAATCAGCCGAGTCTTATTTTACCTTCAATAAATCTTACATAATTTATATTGTACCTATTGTACACGTTAAGCTGTCGGTCCCGACACGTCAGAGGCTCTGAACTTATTCAGGTGCGACCTGATAACTCTGACACCAGACCTGAGCCAGCCAGGTCACACGATATTATTATTATTATTGTACCTATAAGCCAGGTTACACGATATTATTATTTTTCTTATCTGCTTGCAAGCTGTTTTGGTTGTTTTTATATACGGTAATGGAATTGTTTAGAATAATAAAACTGCTTTATTATTTACACTTTACTTCAAATTAAAATTAGGCATACAATGAAAATGAAAAGGGGGCGATAGGTGTTAGTCAACCTCTAGAAAGGGGAGATGGGCCACAAAAGGTTGGGAACCACTGGTATAACTAATGCATTTCACAAATACAACTGGGTCTAAATCTAATATCTGTAATCAGTAATCAGCCGAGTCTTATTTTCCCTTCAATAAATCTCACATAATATATTGTACCTGTTAGATATACTTTTTATTTGATAGTTAAAGGCTTCCCCCAAATTATATTTTACTGATTATCTTCTGCTGTCAAATATTGCTGTAATCTTTAAACAATCATTTTTCAGCTTTTATGATCACAATGTCTTCATAATTGACAATTCCAGTATCATCTCTTTATCTCTTACAATGATGATTAAAATATTAATTCCAGGTTCTAGAGTTGAATGCATCTGATGACAGAGGTATTGGAATAGTGCGAGGCCAGATATTGAATTTTGCCAGTACGAGAACCATTTTTAAATCTGGCTTCAAACTCATCATCCTTGATGAAGCCGATGCCATGACAAATGACGCTCAAAATGCTTTAAGGAGAAGTGAGTATATTTTCGAAGAAGAATAAAAAGTTGTTGTCCAGTCCATCTAAAAGTTAAAATCCATCAAAGAGTACTAAAATGCAATTTTTTTATGAAGTTTGTATTGACTTGAAGTTTGACTTATGATAGGTAGTATGTATCCTTTACGTTTGCTTTGATGTATTTTAGACACCTCTTTTAGGGCTCAATGCCTTGATGATTTTTAATATTTTCCTTGGGAATAAATGGAGAGATTCTTAATTTTTTGTATCAAACTAAATTTTTGTTTCCAATAGGATTTTATTATTTTTCGGATAGTTAACTAAGAGTATTTGTCAATTTCACATCCAATTCCTCACGATAATTACCATGGTAAAACCAAACACATGCTATGGAGTGATGCGTAGCAGAGGGGATGGCACTATTCCTCAGCATGTGTTAGATTTTGCGAAGTTGATTATCTTCGAGTGATGCTACTGTGCAAGCACCTTAAGTGTGTGAATAGTAAAGCTTGCAGGCCTCACTAGCATTCTGCATCAGTTCTGTATATTATAGAAATATTTACTTGTGACGAACTATTTTATTAATGTCATGTATTTTGAGGCTCATATTCAGGTCTTACTGTTCAAGCTTACTGCATCGGTGGGTACATCAATAGTTTTTGAGATATTATTGTCAAAAAATTGTTACAATAATAAAAACCAATTTTTTTGTTTTTTATTATTGTAACAATAGTCGTAAAGTATTGTAAAGTTGTCTTACTTTATTATTGTAACAATTTTTTGACAATAATAATCTCAAAAACTATGTACCCACTTTCATACAACTATTGTATGCACTTGATACTTGTGTGCAGTTCTAAATCTTTCTCTGTAGATTATTTAATATTTTACTATACTGTTCTATAAATATTGAACAAATTCTCTAATTAAATATTGATTGAATTAATGCATGAGATCTGACCTAAAAAACCAAGTATTGCATGGAATTGCCTAATACTGAGATAATCACTTTGAAACTACCCCTATACCGGGTGATTAAAAAAGGACTTTACAACTTTGAAAATTCATATAAATTTATTAAATAAAGACACATTGCTGGTTTTAGTGTTGTTTGAAAGGGAAACACATCAAGTTTTTACTCGCGTTGTTAGCTAGTGCAGAATCGCACCGTCACGAGCGCTAGCAGCAGTTGCGTCAAAGAAGGCTGCCTTTACTGGACCCGTGCCATGCTTGCTTGCTGTGGTTTTGGTTTGAGGAGTCAAAGTCGGCGACAAAAGTTTAGCGTAATTTCTATACTAAGTAAAGCTAAAGATGCTCCTAGTAGGCCTACAATTTATGAGTGGCATAAATGTTTTGTAGAAACAGGCTGTTCGGTAAGACATAAGAAAACGTCAGGTCGTCCAAGCACATCTGAAGTCGTTGAACAAGTGAGACAAAGTTTTGTGAACAGCCCCACAAAATCGACCTGGTTCATCTTGCGACCTGCATGTCCCACACATGACTGTTTGGCGTGTGTTGAAGAACGTTTGCATTTAAAACCATGCAAATTTACGATTTTACAAGCAATTAAAGACACTGATAACATTTCCCATAAGAACTTCTGTGCGGTTACGTTAAATTGAGTGGATGGGGATGACCATTTCTTGGACAACATAATATTTTCTGACAAGTGGACTTTTTATTTGAGTGGCAAGGTTAACACACAAAAAACTTGATGTGTTTTCCTTTCAAACAACACTAAAACCAGCACTGTGCCTTTTTTGAATACATTTATAAGAGTTTTCGAAGTTGTAAAGTCCTTCAGAAACACCCGGTATTTTTAGTTTGAAAAAATTATTCCAATAGTAATAAATACTCTTATTGATAAATACAAAAGAGAGAATTCATTATTTGAATTATGATAATATAATTTAGGAATTAAGTTTCAGATTTAAAAAAATTTGTCACAAGCTGTGTAGACCACAGTATATTAATGCTTTTAAAATAAGTTTCCATTCTTTGTATTCGATCGTGAATAATATATTTTTTTAATTCTTATTTACAGTTATCGAAAGGTTCACGGAGAATGTACGTTTCTGTCTAATTTGCAACTATCTGAGTAAAATAATTCCAGCCCTGCAGTCTCGTTGCACTAGATTCCGATTTGGTCCACTTGATCCAACGCAAATTCTACCGCGTCTTGACCACGTCATACAAGAAGAAAAGTGAGTAGGCCTATCGATCATTTGAATTCATGCCAATATTATGTAAGCTGGCATAATAGTACGTAATGCAAGATTGTATTATGACTGCCTTTAAGCCACAACTGATATATAAGCTTGGGTATGAACAAAGCGTGCCCTAGACATCTCACGAGTGGCTTAATACAATTATTTTTGCATACAATATTTTATCTATTATCACCAATAACTTTGACTTCTATTTACCAATTACTTGAAAATAAATTACTTTAATAAAATATGTTTTTAGAGGTGATTCGTTCTGTATAATAGTAGAAATAAACTAGACCATACCAGGCCTAGGAATGAATATTCCGATAACTAGTGTGCACAAAAGAGCGTATCTTGCATTAGGAATTCTTGAGTTTGCTGGGCTTGACAGGTCATGTGTTTGTGGTGATGGAACAGTTTAGTGTGTTTACCCCAATACATATTGTTATGGGTTCTATTTCTAAAATAATGCTGGCAACACTTTAAATTTTCACTCGCACTTTATTTACCCAAATTATCCACAACACGCAGTAATCAGTTGTCACACAAAATAAATCAATCAGAAACAGATAAATCGATAATGGTCAGCTAATAATGAATTTGCAATATTACTGTTCCAAATCAATCAAAACTGTTACAAGGCAGATCAAATATTAAATAATAACTGTTCAATAATTCTGAAAGAAACATCTAAAACATAACAGTTGAAACATTACAAAGCACTGTATAAGCCTGAATAATAATTTGTAACAATATACTGCGTTTATCACATTAACACATTAAACGTTCGTATAACAATTTGCATTAGCGCTCACTGGTAATACGGTTTGTATGGACGGAAAAGGGAACTGTCACTTTGCCACTTAATCACATTAACGTTCGAATCACAAATGAACTCATGCTTTATATACATTTTTGACATTCCAGAAAAAATTCATTGTCTTTCAAGATTATGCCATGTGAACAGATACTGCCATTCTAGAGCTCTTCAGATGGACTGCAAGACGAGGGGAGAACAGGGGGAGCAAACAAAACATGCTGCTTATTGCTAACCGGAAGATGTATTGGCACAGCAGTAATTATAATAAATTCTTTGTTCTTCCTAGCATTTCATAACAATATAATGCAAATAATATTATTTTGCATTTGTCAGGACAGGCACGATCCTAGTATGGTACGGTGTATTGGCTACAATTCCATTTTTAAGTAATTTGATTAATTGAAATTTGAATATGAATCAATGTTGTCGGCAACTATAAAAAATTGAATAAATTATAATTTCATTATTCCTTTTTGGAAGGTTATTTCTGTAGAAATGTTTTCAAATCTCTCTACAATACCCTATTATTTAGCAATTATGTTACATTTTTAGTATGCTCCATATATTAAAAAAAAAAACATTTTCACACTTAGATAGTTTTATTGTCATTAAGTACAGGAAGCACAATAGACATAGTCACGTTCATACTTTATAGAGAAAAACATTCAGCAATACAAAAGTAACCTAAAGCAATACAGTTAGGTTGCAATAAATTTAAGCAATATAAAAGTATCCCAAAGCAACAAACAAATATAAAGTGAGACAAGTCATACGAGCAAGACCATCCATGCTCGTATCCCCTGCCATTCCTGAAGTGAATATAGTGGTTTGGATTTCAACCACTTAGGAAAGTAGGAGGATTTATTCGAAATACCCGTACTAGTCAAAGTGAATACTAATCCGAATGAATCTCATACTATATTATTATAAGGTGTGCTGTTTCTTTATCTTATTTTCATACAGTATTTGTGCCAGTTCGCATTCTTTGTTTGCTATACCCCTAACATTCCATGTTGCAATCTTAACAGTTTCCGATATCCAATTATTCTTTGAGTTAGGCATTCCGTTTTTTTTTCGTTTCCGATTGATCCTGTCCCAATCCGAGGCTTTCTTTGAACACTTGCCAGTGATTTTAGATTTCCCCCAGCCGGGTTACGAGCCCTGCGTGGGGTAAGACCAGTAGTGGGATCGCCACTTCAAGAGCATCTGGACGCACTCTGGGTTTCATTCAGAGGCCCACCTCCTAGGCTCATCTTCCTCCTCCGCTGTTGGGAAATATTTTCCTCCTCCACCTTTAGAGCCATTGACCAATTGAAGAGAAGAAAAATTATGAAAAGAAAATAGAAACCAAAGGGAAGAATTTGACCAAGAGAGGCCAGATTGGAGAAAAAAATAGTATAGTGCGCGACTGACAAGATGGCTAGTATCCTGCTCAAGCTGAATGCCACCCACCATCACCACAGTCATTCACTGAATAAAAGAGAACTCCACAAAGCTGAGTCAATGGAAAGGTGCCATTCTAGAAAAGTAAAAGATCCAAAGCATATAGAACGATAAGAAGGGGTGGAAGGAAGGGCTTTGGAAAGTGGTTCCCTTTTAGTCGCCTCTTACGAACAAGCAGGGATACTGTGGGTGCAATTCTACAACCCCCACCCACTGGGTTTCTTTAAACGGTGTTTTAAGATGGTATGAGATCGACACTTCATAAAACATCGATATTATTTATAAATTAAATAATGAGCAAAGGCTTTTATAGCCTTATGGCTAGTCCCACTCCACTATTTTATAAATGTTATGGGAAAGTTGGTTTAACCTAAAATTTGAAATGGTTTACTAAAATCTATTTCATTTCATTTACACTTCATGTAAATCCTCATATTAGTGTAATAGTACATTGAGGATAACTATAATTTTTTTCAAATTCAAAATTTCAGTGTAAAGTGTACGGAAGACGGAAAAAAGGCTTTGATGCAACTGTCTCAAGGTGATATGCGTAAAGTATTGAATGTGCTGCAGAGTACAGCTACTGCGTTCCCAGAAGTCAACGAGGAGACAGTCTACACATGTGTGGGCCATCCTTTAAAATCGGATATTCGTAAAATTCTTCAATGGCTTCTACATAACGATTTCAAGTCCACATTCGATTGTAAGTATTCCAACTGGTTTTAGAACTTATATATTTAGTTTTTCATCAGATTGAGATTTTGTTTGCAAAATGTGCTATTATTTGTTATGCGTTTCTCAGAATTGGGGTGTGTTTACTTGTAAAATTATATCAGATAATGTAGAAACTAATTTTAGTATTATTTGAATTCGTACTCACTGCAAAATCTTATGATAGTTTTTGTTCTGTTTGTAGATTTTAATTTTAATTTGTAAACTGTTGTGCAACCTGATTGCATCCGTAGGTTCACATTAGTTCAATATATAGGCACTTCTGATGCCAACTTTGGTTATTATTTCGCTAATTGTAAGCTGTTACGTATGAAGATTTATGCAGGTAAGCTGTAGAACCCCAATATTGCGATTTTGACTTCGGTGAAATTACAAAGACGTTTCTTAGCTAGTTCTTGATGATTGTATCTTAGCAGTTGCAGCCCACACTTTCATTATTCATTCATCATTAAATTACTTTATTACATTGTTTCCTCACGGTTGAATAAATTCTGATGATACTCAATTTGTTCATTAAATAAAGTCTTTTCTTTCTAGCATTATAATATGTTCAATTAATATTATAAATTATTCAATTCATCATTGGTTTTTCGCAAAAATAGTTGGGTAAAAAATTATTTATATTAAATTGCATGTTTTTCAAGAATTGGTTAAAATTATGAATGTTTCATGATTAAAAGTATTTGAAGAAATCAACATAGTTTTGGTTTTTGGGGGAAATAGAAATTTAGAAAAATACTAGTCAGTTGTATCATCTAGCTAGAATGGAACTTTATTCGTATTCGATTTCTGTAGACTGGATCCAAAATGAGAAAACTTTTTAATCATCTGAAAAATATAAATTTAATATTTTTCTTCTTAATAGTCTACTTATATTTCAATTGCAACAATGCAGTTGGACTTCGTTCTCAGCTTTATGTACGGTGGTGTAAAACCTGTTCATTAGTTTATTGTATGACTGCCTATAATCTTTTTGAAAAAAAAAGCTTAAGTTAGACTATCGTGTTCAAGTTTAACTAAATCCAAGTTCAACTGACTATTTGTCTAGTTTTTTGACCTTCTTGTATGTAGCTGGAGGTTCCAGCTTCAATTGCCAGCTAGATCTGCCGTTTCATTCCCATCCATCATACTCACCAACAATCTCTGCAAAATCATAGAGCTTATTCATTATTCATTTTCAATCCAGGAAGTTATTTCTTTTCAAATTTCTTCTGAAATTCAGCGATGAAAAATAGTAATTTGTATATTGGCTACTGTACTTGCTACTATCCTCTTTGATTTTTTTTTTTTGAGGATGAAGAGGTCGAAGACCTGTGCGTGGGTAATGAGTTGGATGATAGTGATTGATGAGTTGGACCTACAGTTTTAGGTGGGTTCCGAAACACCGGGAAGTGATTTTACAGTAGAGAACAGTTTCTTCTTGCTGGCCAATCTAATCGGTCACCCTTACAAAGAGTGCCTAGGAGAACGCAGCTTAGAACGAAGCCCACATAGGTCTGAGACCTGTGCGTGGGTAATAAGTTGGATGATGGTGAATGATGCGTTGGACCTACAGTTTTAGGTGGGTTCCGAAACACCGGGAAGTGATTTTACAGCATAGAACAGTGTCTTTTTGCTGGCCAATCTAATCGGTTACGCTTACAAAGAGTGCCTAGGAGAACGCAGCTTATCTCTATCTGATTGAACAGATACCTGTCACGGCTATAACTTCCCTAATGATTGAAAGAATCATTTTTGTGTTTTTTCAACAAATTTATTTGTTGCAGTTATTCAAGAAATGAAAATAGCGAAAGGATTAGCACTCCAGGATATTCTGTCTGAAATTCATTTACTTATTCACAGAAGTAAGTATTACTACATGTAAACATATTATTTTTCGTAAAAATAACATATTTTTCGTAAAAATAACATATTTTTCGTAAAAATAACATATTTTTCGTAAAAATAACATATTTTCGGAACTGGAAACTTATCGCTATAAAGTGCAAGTGTAAAACACATGATAGACTGTTGCTAGACAAGGTCTTGTAACAAAAGCCTAGATTGAAATATGTTCTCCACATTTGCGGTTCAGGGCAACGAGTGTTTCCGACTTGACTAGCCTTTAGACCTTTAAACAGTTCAAATTCCAATATAATATATTCCTAGTTCTTTTTGTATTACTGATTTCATTAATTTGTATATTCATTTAATTTTGCTACAAAAGTATTTTTCTGTAATTAATGTTTGTAGTTTTATAACCGGCCAAAATTTTGGAGTTTGAAATGTATGAACGGTTTTGTAATGAACATGCTTACATATTTTAAATGGATGTGAATTTTTGCATTCTCTATCCCCCTTCTTCCTTCTTCTCTCAATTACTATTATTTATCTTGCTATCAAAGACAAGATGCTGAAGAAAGAATTGCATCTAATATCACTATACTCAAAGATTTGATTCTTTGAAATGGAATTTTCAATTTCCATTCAGATTTTTTCAATGGATTCCGTATTGATTGAATAATTTTATTTTGGAATGAATGTTTTTAGGTAGTAACTTACTATAAATTTTATTGAATTTAGATAGTTTAGATAGAATTAAGATGGAGTTTAGACACAGTAATTTTGAGAGGGATAGCGTTGTCTCTTTATATTTCCACTTCACATACTAACAGTGCTGTTCTTGTCTGCACCTTCGATTTTCTTACATATTCATTATTGTTGCAGTAAATTTGATAATATCATGATATATATTAGTGTTATGGGTTCTATCACTAAAATAATGCTGGCAACACTAGAAAGTAACAATCGAGCTTCTGCTTTATTACTCAATTAACTTGAAACATTTACCTATCAGTTAATTATCTCAAAAGAAAATCAATAAAGAAACAACCAGTTCAATAATGATCAACTAATAATGAATACTATATAACTACAAAAAATAATTACTAATCAGTGAATTTTTGCATTCTCTAATATAGGCCAATCAGTAGTTTAATAATAATAGGTGTCCAATAATCTGTTCAATTACTTGAAAAGGAATGCCTAATAAACAGTTAAAACACTCAATAATAAACAAAACTTACAACGCATAATGTCTGTCATGGCACTTGTAATGTAAAATCACGATGTATAGCAATAGCACTGGTATATGAATTGTTATTTTTCTACTGCCATTGAACGTAAAGGAAGTCACATTTGAACGTAACACCTAACAGCAACTGACTAACTGCTCACAAGGACAGTCCTTTATATAGGATTTTTGTTTATTCTAGAAACATCCAGCTAATTATGAGGGTTCCCAATATTTCTATTTACACATATAAGCTTCTGCTCAAACATTCTCTATAATGTTCAAGCATTCCAGATGATCATTTGACATATGAGAGTAAGAAAGACGAAGAGAGGGGGAAGATGATAGACAAGTGCTTGCTTGAGATAATTTATTACCTTTCTGCAGATAAGGCGCTGCCGTGCTGAAAGTCATTTCTGGCTTGTCATTACAATAGTTTTATATTATAAAACTGTTAGACAAAGACCTTCTTGGGAATTTCAGATCGAATTCTGTGCCTGATAGACACTTCTACTAATAGCTTCACCTGAAGACTATTGATTAAAAAGACTACTTTCATGGAAGCCTTCTTGAAAAAGGAAAATAATCTATTCTTGCTCATTGAAACAATATATAAAGCAATTACACAGGTGAAACAGAAGAAATCATGACATTATTTTTAGAGGTATACTGATGTATTTAGCCATTAAATAACTGGTTGTTTTAATGACAGAAAAATAAAATTGACTTCAAATAATAACAATTTCATTGCATTTTTGAAATCTTCAGACCAAAGTTGTTTGCAAATAATAATGTCCTTGAGATAGTTTCATTTGGCGCAGTTTAGCAGTCAACTTCTCTCTGTGTTGCTATTTTAAGTCAAAAGTATGAGACCCAGCCATGAACAATTGATGACTTCGAGAGATTGCCGCGTAAGAAGTTTAAGTTGTGCCAAATGAAATGTTTGATACTCTTTGCACAACTTGAGGATCCGGTAAGTGATTGTTAATTTAAATCCGTAACTCATCGTTATTTTCCAAAAATATTTTTTTTTTTTGTGGGATGAAGCCCTCATAGGTCCGATACATGTGTGTGGGTAATGAATTGGATGATGGTGGTTGATGAGTTGGACCTACAGTTTTAGGTGGGTTCTGAACCACCGGAATTTTATATGAATATTTAAAAATGCAATAAAATTCTTGTTATTCAAAGTTTTCATTATTTTTCTGTTATAAGAACAACCCAAGTTATTAAGCGGTGAAACAGATCCGTCTCCTTTGCTCCACCCTGATCAAGTGTTGATGAGAAGGATATCCTTGAATATCCTTTTCAAAGAATGGACATTTATATGTTCAAACTTCACCGTTTCATGTAGATACATCACAATTATATCATTGTTATCAAATTGTATCTTATATTCGTATCGTTGAATAAATTCTTTAGTTTAGATTTGTAAAATTCATAGACTAATAATTACAGTACTTATATATTTTCAACTATCATAATCTAGAATCTGAGACTGTGCATTTTGTAATCTACATGAATAAAGTAAATAATCTAATCTAATCAATAATTGGCGGCTCGAAAGTATAATTAAGTTTATTCACATTACTCCTATAAGCTCATACCTACTTGGGTATGTTACAAAATAAACTTCTAGTTAATGTTAATGCTGCATATTAGGTTAATATGCTTTTGATACCTAACATTCACATGATTTTTGCTAAAGTTTGTCTGCCGCCTGACATCCTCATAGATTTGCTCATGAAAGTGTCGGACATTGAATACTAGTCAAGGAATACATTTCTAGTTGATGTTAATGCTGCATATTAGGTTAATATGCTTTTGATACCTAAAATTCACATGATTTTGCTACAGTTTGTCTGCCGCCTGACATCTTGATAGATTTGCTCATGAAAATGTCGGACATTGAATACTAGTTAAGGAATACATTTCTAGTTGATGTTAATGCTGCATATTAGGTTAATATGCTTTTGATACCGAAAATTCACATGATTTTGCTAAAGTTTGCCTGCCGCCTGACATCCTGATCGATTTGCTCATGAAAATGTCAGACATTGAATACTAGTTAAGGAATACATTTCTAGTTGATGTTAATGCTGCATATTAGGTTAATATGCTTTTGATACCTAACATTCACATGATTTTTGCTACAGTTTGCCTGCCGCCTGACATCCTCATAGATTTGCTCATGAAAATGTCGGACATTGAATACAGATTAACATCAGGCACAAGTGAGAGTCTCCAACTGTCAGCATTAGTAGCAGCTTTCCAGTTGGCTAGAGCAAATTTGAAAGTGCCCGATATCGACGACAATATCGAGGAAGACGGTTGATCTGCTGACTGTGTAAAGTGTGTGCGTTTATGTGGAAATCTGCGAATTTACCGTACTTGGTAAGATGAGGAAGGATGTGTTATGAAAACTGGAGCACTACAAAAGACTGGACACGTTCAAAGTGTTTTCAATATTATGTGCATGTATGTATTAAATGTTCGTTCCATTTTACACATTCTTCAGTATTATTCAACAGATTATTTATATTATTGAATATTGGTAGAGGAATTATTCAACTTTTTCTGATTAATCATGCGTGATTAGCCAGAGAGTATAATTAACTTGAGAAGTCCTACACATTACTTTTCATATTCCCAACTTCGTAAACATTGTGGCCTAGGATTAATAGAATCATTTAAGCTTGTTCCTAGGGAAATCTAGTGAAAGGGATTAGCTGCAGGCGCGCGAACTGAAGTTTAGTATAGTAAGGGTTTAGTATAGGGGGAATGTATCCCATTCATGAAATTCTCAATCAACACCAAAAAATCTATATTCATATCTGTTATGGGAATGAGGACCTTTTCAGCTGAAATATTTCAAAAAATATTTTTCCTACAACTGCTTGTAAAGTAGTTCTTTACGTACTGAAAACTAATTGTAAAATACCTTTTTACTGCTCCGCAAGCGGTAAAGTACTTTACGCTCGCCAGCTGTTTTCTTTACGCTTCTGTTTTGATTTTGATGTCTTCTCATTGGTGGATCACGGAATCCGTGAAATTCACATAACCTCAACAATGGCGAATGCTAAGCAAATCCGCGCATGGTCTGTGATGTTACAAACTACAAGCTTTTATTGTGTTGGAATCCAGAACTGCAGTTTTAGGAAAAATTTTGTATGCAATTCGCGCGTGAAGCTTCTTTATCGCTCTCGCAAAATTACTGCGCTCCGCTACGCGTCACGCAGTAAATGTTTTGGCTCGAGCGATAAAGTCGCGCTTCACGCTCTTAATACATAAATAACTATTCTGAGTTAATATTCTCCCGAAATCAATTCCGGGGTCGTCCCTGAGTGGGGAGGTTTGTAGGGTACTATCCGGAATGACTAATATTCTAGAGATTAATAATTTTATAGAATAAATAAATTTTGATATTATTTTACTGCATCACTTCTAAAATACTGTAATAATAATTTGCGAAAAATGTGAATTATTCTGGTCGTCTTAACACCCTCACTCAAAATTTCAATATATTGATTCACAAATTCATTTATATTTTTTCATAAAAATTCTACACCACATTTTTGAATTGTCCTTAGAATAATTTTTTGGGTTGCTTGAGTACCATATCCATAATAGGCAACAATATTAACGATCATATCCATTAAACAGGGCACCATACTAAATTGTGATGATTATCCCATTGTTCCTGTCAAAAAACCTTGATGCCAATCATACACTGTGGGCGTTAAGAGGTGGCTTGTGCTGTTGATGATGATGATAGTAATAATGAAGAAGAGCAAGGCAATTCGAAAATATCGTTTTTCGCGCCAGACGGGAGGAAGAAGGACAAAACGATGTCGATGTTTATAAGATCAAGTGCGACCCTGAACTTGACCCAAGGTTATTTAGGGCTGTTCGGGGCCTCATTTTAAACACGAGCCGCAGCCAACACTTCTGGCCCCCCCCCCCCCCCCAGACGATCTTCATTTCAACTTCCCCCCGCACACTCCACTAACTGCCTCGGAGACCGCCCGCACACTTTTTCACTACCCCCCCCCCCCCCCCCCCGGGAACCTCTCACTCGACCACTTTTTCATGTATAAAATAGAAAGAATAAAACAACTGCTTCCACTCATCATTGTTTGCAGCTGCAAGTGGGAGGTATTTTGACACAAGTTTTTTTGCTCATGTCATTCATAAATTGATTGACATTGTGACTCACATAATTTTCGTTAAAAAGCTACCTCACTCTGTCTATTTTTCTCTAATGGACGAGAGGACCAAGAGTTCTAAATTTTCCCTCAATATATATAGGTAATGTATACATTGCTATGATTTTTTTTAACAGTTGAAAAAATTATTTTACATTATTTTTGCAAATGAAATGCTTGTCGTAGGGTAATTGATCAACTATCTCAGCTGATCTGAGAGTGCCCTTGTAGAGCAATCTTGCTGCTCGAATGTAGACACCCAATTAGTTCACACTCTTGTCTAGCAACCGTCTAGATTGTTATATGAGAGCGCTCCATCGCAATAATTCCACGTTTAAACCTGCCTCTATTAAAATAGTATGTTGAATCTTAAACTATGCTACAGTTTGTAGTGAAAGTTTTTCTAAGTTTTGTCTCAGTTTATTATACAAATATTGATTGATATTTTTTTTACAGTTCAATGAAAAATTAAATGTTTATTTATACTGAAATATGATGAATGCACGTAGTAACAAGTACCAAATAATACTTTTCAATTCAATTTGAAGATTACGACTGAAACACAACACTGTACACTCAATGTAAAATAACCCCTCTAAACAAACATTTTAAGCGGTTCTAGACATGAGTTCATCCATTTTAACATTTCAGGACTGAAAGGAAACTCCTTGTTACGCCACTGATTGAAAACTGAATTGAGAGGGATATAATGTGAAAGTAAAATCAATTTTGAACAAGGTTCATCTTTGATTTCCCAATTTATCACAAAGGGAGGGGAAAAAGTTAAAAAAAAAACATTCGATGCTCTACATCTCCCCCCCCCCCCCCCCCTGCTGTTGAAACCACACTAAGCGATAAACTCGCTGATTTTAGCCACCATTCTTGGAAAAAGGCTACTGAACACATTCTAAGAGTCAATTTGAACAGAGGGTGGTAACCCTATTAGTCTATTACACGTTAGTTTGAAGTGACTGACAATTAAATAAACTGACAAATATACATAAACAGAATTTATTAATTTCGAATTCCTTTAATTGCTATTACTTTATACTGAAGACTTCCGCAATGGCGGATATTGACAACAGCATTGAACAGCTGATGTGAATCGATGAATGCTACTGTACAACGCTAATAAATGGTACTAATAATGCTACTAAAAAAACGCTACTAAACAATGCTACTAAATGAATTCGAAATTAAATTCTGTTTATGTATATTTGTCAGTTTATTCAATTGTCAGTCACTTCAAACTAACTTGTGATATAAGAGCCGATATGGCCAAGTTGAAAATGAATGCTCCTGTGCAGAAAGGTCTCCATGGTCTAGTGGTTAAGGCGCTCAACCGGCAATTGAGAGGTCCGTGGTTCGATTCCCGGTGGTGACTGATATTTTTGTACAGTAGCATTCATCGATTCCCATCAGCTGTTCAATGCTGTTGTCAATATCCGCCATTGCGGAAGTCTTCAGTATAAAGTAATAGCAATTAAAGGAATTCGAAATTAATAAATTCAGTCTATTACACTTCTCTCCACTACCTCAATATCAATTCACAATTATTGCAAAGATTGTTGCAAAAAAGTCAGTCGGTCGTTCTTACATACATAATGCAGTATAGAACCCCTATACTTCCTATTATTGAGAAATTGATCGTTGATTAACTCCCTCTTCACCCCTACCAAGAATCCTTGATACCCATTCTTCAAGCGGGGTAGCCGTATTTAATTCATAACTATGAATAAATATTTGCCTATTTTATAATCATGAAAACTATTTACAATTCAATTCAATTTTTTATTGCCACAACTTTACAACACAATAAATTGAAGGTTACAAATTAACATAAAAGAAATTAAAGAAACCTAACCAGAAATAAAAAACTAAAATTTTGATTCAGGCACCACCAGCAAAATAAAAGTCTGACCGCTGGTGGGAGTCGCAAAAAGTCCGATTCAAATGACGATTAATAGTATAATTTTTGTCCTCTAAACACTTTGTTCATTACGAGTTTAAAACGACCTAAAAATGCGTCAGATGGTAATTTAATTTTAAAAATTTCCCGGAGGAGAAAACCCACCCCCTCCTTTAACAACCCCCCCGCTGAAAGTTTTTCCTGGTTACGACCTTGACCAACATTGTCAATTCCAAAGCATGTGATTGATTTTGCGATGGTGGTTATAATCGAGCATTGGATGCTCTATTGTATCATCCTTATTGGTTTTTTGTTTAAAAAGCAGTATTGATTACTTGAAACATTATGTAACTTCTTAATCAAATATCGTTGTGTAATTGTGATTATGCTTGGTTTAAATACCTATCAGTATTGTTGCGTTCTTTTTTCAAGCTTATGCATTCTGAATTACAAATTAAAAAGAAAGTAATAATAAAACTGTAATAACAGCTGAGGAACCAATTGGAATTGAGTGGTCAATGACGGGGAACCTTTTACACTGGGTTCATGGTGTGTCCCCTTTTTTTATTTTTTAAATATATTTTTTATAGAGGATGAAGCCCACATAGGTCTGAGACCTGTGCGTGGGTAATAAGTTGGATGATGGTGAATGATGCGTTGGACCTATAGTTTTAGGTGGGTTCCGAAACACCGGGAAGTGATTTTACAGTAGAGAACAGTTTCTTCTTGCTGGCCAATCTAATCGGTCACCCTTACAAAGAGTGCCTAGGAGACCGCAGCTTATCTCTGAACAGATATCTGCTACGGCTCACGGCTATCACTCTCGATATGGTATTTCAAACACATAACACAAACACAAAGATATGGTAATCCTGCGGAATATTATGTAAATAAATCAATATTTTCGTACAATAAAATAATTAAAAATATAAGAATATAACACGCGAACTGTTCTAGTATAGCATTTACCAAACTTTATTCCAACTTTAAACTATATATACGTTTTCTCCGTAAACATTTTTGATATGCCGTACGGTAATTCGACGTACGTTTATTGCGGTATGTTATTTTCGCTGCTTGTGTGAAGCGTACTCCATTTAGACAGCGGTGAGAGGGGAACAATATAAACACACCGTCGCGATGACATTGCATTGGTGGGAGGTAGATAAAAGATAGAAGAGTAGCAAAGAGTTAACGTTTAAAAGAGAGATAATGAATGAGTTTGGAACATGTAAGAGATTGAGAAGGAAGGAGTGAGTTTGTAAGAGGAAAAAATGAGAGAGTAGAGTTTGGAAGTATGTGTTTGCTGTTTGAGTGGGAGGTTAGCTCCACAGTTATACACTGTTCTTATCTATGTCATATATCTATCGTTAGCTCTAGTTGCTTGTTGGAGGATCGGGATGGAGGTTGCAGTTTGATAGGTTTGAGCGGCTACTTATCCGTGGGGGAGGGGGGTTGGGAGGGATCGGCCTTGGCTCTTCAACAAGTGGAAGCAAGGTCAAGTTTAGCTCTATTGGATTTTGCTCACGCACGCACCACCTCGCACGTAGGAGCTTTGTAATGTCGCGCTACAGTTTTGTTGGCGCGCGTTTCTACATATTTGGAAAAAACAAATTTCTGTCAGAAAACATTTCAGAAGGTGAAATGTGACATGAAAAATATTTTTGCACTGACAGTAACTTATTGCGGTACACCTCAACGGCAAAGCTTCACATTGCAAACGGAGATTTTGAAAATATTCGTTTTTATTGTTGCAACATCGGGTGTAATCTTTTTTCTTTCTTCTTTTTTTTTTTGGATGATGAAGCCAACATGGGTAATGAGTTGGATGATGGTGATTGATGAGTTGGACCTACAGGTTTAGGTGGGCTCCAAACCACCGGGAAGTGATTTTACAGCAGAGAACCGTGTCTTTTTTGCTGGTCACCGTTACGAACAGGACCTACGAGAACGCAGCTTGTTTCTATCTGATTGAACAGATACCTTCTACGGCTGGCGGCTATCACTTCCCAAATCGTGGTAGCTTTGTACCGCCTGAATGCTCGAAAAAATATTGGATTCAAATGATGGAAAAGGTGAAAATGAAAAATCTGCAAATGTGATATGAAGTGAATTGAAGTCGTACCAATAAAGAAGTATGAGTGGATTAGGTTTGCCAGCTTGAAGCCTGTTTGCATTTCCAGTCTTAAGGATTACGTAGATTTTATTCAAAAAATGTTTACCCCTTGTATCAATGTATGAAACGCCAACACTCTTGTGCACAAGTTTTTATTTGCATAAAAAAAAACAAAGTTGTGCTTATGTGTAGCACTTGTTCATTTTATGAAGTTAGCATGTCAATTATGTATGTTTAAATGCTAAAAACAAAAAAACGACTAATACTTTAATAGTATTGATTACTTAAAACGCATAGCATTGGCTGAAGTAACAAAAAATATACTGAGTACACCTGTACGCATTCAACTTCAAAATGTCTCAATGTGGAAAGAGTTAGGCTGTTTGGAAAAAGGCTTGAATATATTGAAAATAGTAAGTTTTCCTGTCTAGATTTATTAAAAGATAACTATTATAACCGGCTATATCAGTTGCAACGTTGAAACCTTACTCTTGGAAAAACATTTATGGGAATTTAAACTTCTCATTAGGTATCTTGTATTTTTGAGGACCTCCCAGTGTAACTGATGACATTCTTAAATTATTCTTCACATCAACACCGTTTAAATCCATTAGATTAGTGGACAAGTCCATATTATGATGTTGAAGATCCATCTTGTTTCCACTAATATGTATTATAAACTTAAAAAACACTTTTGAATGGAAATTGACTCACGTTATGGCGTGACGGCCGTTTCGCTCTGTTGTCTAGAGCATCATCAGACGTTTATAATGATCATCAGACGTTATTAAGTTTATAAAGTCCATATTAGATTATGTATCTATTCAATCAGAGCATATGGGCCGCTTAGCGCAGTTGGTTGGGGCGTCGCAACTTCAGCTTGCTGTCGTTTATCGGTCGTGGGTTCGAAATCCCGCTCCACCGTCAGGCATTTATGTTTAATCATTTCACCTCATTACCCACGCACAAGTCTCGGACTCATGTGGGCATCATCAGCAAAAAAAAAATAATAATGATGATAATAAGCTACGAAACTCCTGGGCGCTCTTTGTAAGGGTGACCGATTGGATTGGCCAGCAAAAAAGACTGTTCTCTGTTGTAAAATCACTTCCCGGTGGTTCGGAACCCACCTAAAACTGCAGGTCCAACTCATCAATCACTATCATCCAATTTATTACCCACGCACAGATGTCAGACCCACGTGGGCCTCATCCTCCAAAAAAATAATGAATTCATTCTGGAAACAGCATTTACTCCAACTTGTTTGTATAAAAATTGTTTCTTGTAAATTCTCAAAAAATAAATATTTGTATTACCACTTCTAATTCTTATAAGTAAGTGATGCATAGTACTGTGCATCCTTGAAATTTTTCAGAAAAAACGCCAAACAGTAGATTTGTGCAAGAATTGAAAAATTTTATTTTGCGTTATTAAGAATGGATTGTGTTCCTTTTTTGTCAGGATTTCTATCCAAGCGATGATTGTGCTTTACAAAAAAAAAAAAAAAATTATCTTCTTCGTGAATTGATGTATATAAACCACCACATTTTTGTTAGGATGGAAATCGTTAAAAAATGAACAACTATTTCATTTTCAATGTAGAATAAAATTATTGAATTCTGTTTGAAAATGATCAAGCATGTATGGTACTATGCTGTATTTGCATATGAACATTGGAGAAAGAGCCAATTACAATTTTCAATTTTTTTGAATTGGCAAGAAACCAATTACGCCGCTACTAAACGGTAGCATTGTTTTAACCTGGTTTTAATAAAATGACGTTATCTGCTTTGTTATCTGGTGGTTCGGAGACCACCTAAATTGTAGGTCCTCTATCCATGACATCATTATCCACTCATTACCAACGCACTAGTCTCGGACTCGTGGGCATCATCAGCAAGAACAATATCTAGAAATTGAGCTAAAATCTTTGTAAGGGTGACCGATTGGATTGGCTAGCAAAAAAGACTGTTCTCTGCTGTAAAATCACTTCCCGGTGGTTTGGAACCCACCTAAAACTGTCGGTCGAACTCATCAATCATCATCATCATCATCCAATTCATTACCCACACACAGATCTCAGCCCTATGTGGGCTTCATCCTCCAAAAAAAAGAAAATGATTCTAGTTTGCAAATCAGGTCACCGCCGCAGACTGCTCTAGCTACAGGGAGTCAGGCAGCACTTTGCTGTGAGGGCCAGAGAAGGCAACAACTTTGCGGCGGCCGAATATTCGAAATAGAAAAATAATTAGGGTAGGGCCTTTTACAAAAAGAGCGGGCCAAGGTTTCTTCGCAGAGAGAGAGTGCTGCATCTAGCCGCCAGCGGACATCACCAGGGTTCGCCAATTGGTCTGACACTGAACGCGAATATTTGGCGCACATTTGGCTACTAGCGAAATAGCGAAACAAAATAGAATAGAATCGCACACAGATGAGAGCGGAAGGCGAATTTAAGAGTTTAAGGACGTCTGGTGACCTCGCGGCGCGCTTGGCCCACTCCGCTTCATACTACCGCTATCCGACTTCCTGCTGCTCATAGTAAACCGCTAATGACAGCACATTTCCGAGCGGTAGCATGTGAGTTTCAATGAATGAAATTTAACTATTGAACAATCTAATATCACAACTGACGCTGTATTTCAATTTAATATATTGGCTTTACTCACTTATATGTGAGATGCTAGAGGGATGCATTTCACCTCTGAAAAGAAGCTTCTTTTCAGAAGTGAAATGCATCCCTCTAGCATCTCCAATATAAGTGAGTAAAGCCAATATATTAAATTGAAATACAGTGTCAGTTGTGATATTAGATTATTCATTAAGAATTTCGTCATGGAAAACATCACAGATAAACTATTGAATTAATAAAATAGATTCTGCCGAATGGAAAATCTGTAAATATTCAAATAAAAGAGTACAGTAATTATTTATTAGAAGGAAACACAATATTTATTTTGGCTTGGTATCTGCCATCAGCCGAAGTTAAACAAAATATCATTGCAACAAACTAATAGAGTGACTCAAAAACTAAGTGTTGAGGCTATGAATGAGTCTAATAAGTATTATTTGTCTGATGAAGTAAGATGTCTGTGTTGAAATTTAGTGAAACAAAAATTGTAAAAGTAGCGAGAAAGCAAAAAGAAAAAAATATATAAATATAAAGTGCATTTAAAAAAAATACAACTTGAAGTGGTACAGGAAGGTACAGGAAGTTGAAGGTGAAGGTACAACTTGAATATTTGAAGTTGGACAAAGTAGAATCAAACACGTTGAGTTCTAAGTTTAAATGTCTGTACACAGCAAACAAGAAACAACTCTGCTCTCTGCTGTAAAATCACTTCCCGGTGGTTCGGAACCCAACTAAAACTGTAGGTCCAACTCATCTATCACCATCATCCCACTCATTACCCACGCACAGGTCGCAGACCTATGTGGGCACCATCCTCCAAAAAAAGAATTACTGCAGTATTGATGAAGCATGAAGATGAGCTGAAAAGATGTTAAACGAACGATAATTGTGAAATTTAAAGTAGTCAAATAATTATGATGATTAAGTAAATATAAAAAGACCCATATTCATTGACCTGCCTTGAAGGTGCTCAATAAGGGAGACTTGAAAAGCATTCATACAAAGGGTTTCCTCAAGTCTCCCTTGAATTGAGTTGAGGGAGCCTCAAGGTAGGTTCAAAATTACCGGTCTTACTGTTTTTGCTTACTGATTCATCGTCATGTTTCACAGTTCGACTGCCATCACATTATTATTTTAGCAGGGAATAAATAATGCTGACGAAAATTCAAACTTTTTTCCGTAGGATGAAGCCCACATAGGTCTGAGACATGTGCGTAGGTAATGAATTGGATGATGGTGATTGATGAGTTGGACCTATAGTTTTAGGTGCGTTCCGAACCACCGGGAAGTGATTTTACAGCAGAGAACAGAGTCCTTTTTGCTGGTCAATCCAATCGGTCACCCTTACAAAGAGCGTTCAAGAGTATCGTAGCTTATCTTTGATTGAACAGATACCTGCTGCGGCACACGGCTATCACTTCCCTATAGATGGCAACTAATTATAGATGCCAATTATTTAGTCACTCAAAATACTAGAGGACAAACTGACCAGAACACAACAAGATCAACAGGCAAAGAATAGAAAGAATTAATACAGAAGAAAGGAAATTATAATTTTAACAAAAACGGATCTTAATTTCAATAAAATAAATTTTAGGTTTTAGATTCTGTTCAATAAATATTGGACTTTGAAAAAGTGATTCCAGAATAAATTGAATCAAAATCTGAACAGATTCATAAATAAATTTAAATTAAGCTTTAAAATTCAATTTAATAAACAATTCACTCAGAAAATACGAAAAACACCAGAAAAACTTTGGAAGTGGTCCAAGAGATGTCATTTTACATTTTATCATTACTCATGCATATGCATATCCTAAACTGATTACGTGGTCATTTTTATTGGTTCTGAAATATTTTTGTTTATTGATGATGATGCCCACATGGGACCGAGACTTGTGTGCGTGGGTAATGAGGTGAATGATTGATAACATATAGATGCCAGACGGACGAGCGGGATTCGAACCCACGACAGCAAGCAGAAGTTGCGACGCCTCAAGCAACTGCTCTAAGCGGACCCCGTTTTTCACAATTATATTATTTATTTTATATTATTATTATATATAATTAATTAAATCTAGTATTCACAATTTATTTAGAAGAGCATTTTCATGCATACGCAGATGCTTGAATAGCGAATTTACTCCTGTACTATGAACATAATCATATTTATCTTCGAATTTCTTATTCTTGCATCATAATATCTGTAAAATCGTTTATTTATTTTGATTCTTTCTTCCACCATAGTCTATCAACTCTCCAAGCAATTTGAGCTACACACTACAACCTACAAAATTATTGGAAAACATCAATATTGAATAACACAAGACAATTACTATTCACTTTCTTTGTAGTGGCGAAGGTGATATCGTGGAAGGTATCCATAATGAATAATAAGACGAAATTGTCACAACCACATTTATTAAAAAAAAACACTTTTTTTAAATAAATGTGGTTGTGACAATTTCGTCTTATTATTCATTAATTACTGTTCAATTAAAAGTGAAGAAATAATTTTATTTAATATTCCATCCGTTGTTCGTTGTTACACGAGTGACTGCACAGCAATACTCGTTTCAGTTTTGCAATGACCTTTAAATAATATCATCCTTTTATTTAGCATGTGCGGGGTCTTATAATTGACATTGAACGAAAAGGCATTCTGTCTCATCACTTCTGTTTCATCCGGGACTCTAGCCTCTAGCCTTCTCTTCTAATAGTTTCCTTATTATTAGCATATGTGGTGTCTTTATTCTCAGCTATATCTGCTTCCAACCTTCAACACCAAAATAGTAAAGAGCGTTAGAGAATTTTATTATTATTTATAATTTTTTCAATGTTCTATAATTTTCTAGACGAATTATTTTCAAACTTCTATATTAAATATTTTAATAATATAATTATTTCTAACATTTTGAACTGTCTTAATGTTTATTTATTTCAAATACATGCATGAAAATTACAGTTAATAGATGCTTACAGTTAATGCTAAAACAAACTCATTGAATACTTATTGTTTTATCACCTTATAATTATTGTTATTTTTCCAATGCATTTTCTCCAATTTCTTTTCTCTAATGTATAATGACTATTGTTAAAAAAAAAATTTCTACACTTATAATAGTTACATTTTTGTGTCAAGAGGGCAAGCATGGGATTCTCCTTGTGCTCTCGTATGTACTCATGTCAAATAAATAAATAATTAAAAATAATACAGTAGATAGTCTCAAATCAAACAAGGAATCACAAAGCAAAAGTTGAAACGCTATGCTAACAGAGAAATTAAGTCAAATTAGATACAATAATAAAACAGCATGAAATAACAGCACAAAGAAAAATAAACCTAAACATTAGTTAACTTTAAACAAAGAAATACCAGAATAGCTAGAAAATGGCATGGAATAACAGTATATTCAACGGTAAATGAATCTATATAAATAATATTAGAGTTTTGTCTGTACATTTATCAGAATTATATATTTTTTTGTTATTTTTACGTTTTATACATTAAAGAAGCCGAAACAAGTCCTTATCTCAATTTCTGTCTGTCACGGCCCCGAAGGCATTTTACGCGGCCTTCTGAAAAACGAGAGCATCGATCGGAATTAAAGTTATTTATCAGTATTGAAAACCTTTTTGACAATGTCTTTAGCTATAAAAAACTAAATTAACTTTTTTTAACATAATAATAAACGTTTAAAAACCAAGTATTGTGCGATTTTGGATACATATCTTCTAAGTTTTATTACCACATAAGAACAAATCACGTAATTTATCATGATATATCAATCAGCTGTTCTCAAATATTCTCTCTGATAACTGTCACTGAATTGTTTACGTTCTAAGTTGTTAACAAAGCTGCTAACAACTTCATGATCGTTGCTATCAAAAAAGCCGAAACATATTTAGTCTTATTTCTAAACATAATCCGTACGAAGGACGGGCACAATAGCTAGTAAGAGTTGAAATTATTGGGCTAATACCATTTTTTTTTCGGAGAATGAAGCCCACATTTTATTTATTTATTTATTATTACCGTATTAATTTATTACTATTTATTGTCATTAATTTTTCTAAATAATTGAAACTATCACCAGTTGATTTAGGAGCTAACAAGAATTATCGAATTAGGATAATTTTAATTTTTAGAATTTTTAAAAGTGGGTCGGCTAACTGGAAATTGATATTTTGTACATTTTTTTTTTTGTCTTGGCTGTAAATGTGTGATATGATTAAGGTACGCGTGTGGTGAAAACAGATTGTTACAAAGACAATGAACAACTGTAATAGAAGTTAAATTTATTATGAAGAACTATGAATAACACAACTACTGATAGACAAGGAGTGAGGTAAAAGGATTTAGTTAGCATTTATTTTTTGTTTGGATCTGTGAGAGTACACATTTTTGAGGATTGTTGGTCAACCAATAATTATCATTAAATTCCTGGATTTCTTGTTCCATGACGAACTGCGTTGTTAATATTAATATTATAATTATCATTATAATTTAAAACCAAGTATTACACACATATTAAACTCATTTTTGCATTGTTAAATACTAATTAATGCATGTACATCGCAGTCGTAAAATATACAACACTTATACCAGTAGGGTACAACGGTACAACACTTACCAGAGGCTGACGAAGCTTGTTTTCAGAAGTGAAATGCATTCCTCAAGCATCTCCAATATATATGAGTAAAACATTATTTAAAAGTGAAATACAGTGTCAGTTTTAATATTAGACTTACCAGTACTTATAATGAATATACAGTAGGCCTATTATTATATTAATATTAAATTACATATATAATATTGTTACCGTATAATGTTATATGCTATTGTACAATGTACTTTACTAGTCCATGTTACTTACTGTGTATTATATTGAACAATAATCATGAATTAAATTTAAATAACACAGAATACTAGAAAAACCACTCTACTAGCTACCGTACAGTACTACAACATTGAACCCCAAAATCTTAGTCTGCTTAAGATTAACTTTATGAAGTAAACAAAATTTAAATCGAATTTCCATTTGAATGGTCATTGCTTCCACATGTTAGTCCCTGCGATACTTTTCAATAGGCCTGTCATGTAAAACTTTACACTAATATTTTCTATAGAAAAATATCAATACACTGTTATTCTTCTCTACAAAAGTCTGACAAAACTTTCTAAAAATCCTAAACCTTGCTTTGCTTTAACGTGTCCTATTTGTTAGTTTACTATTATTTTACTTTATGCATGTCATAATCTAGAATGTACAAGATACTAATTTTTTCTTGTACCACTATCGTTGCTACTAATTGTTATTATTAATTATTTATTATTATTATTATTATTAATAATAATTATTATTTATTTATTCATAACACTAGCAGCTACCCGTCCTTCGTACGGATTATGTTTAGAAATAAGATAAAATATGTTTCGGCTTTTTTGATAGCAACGATCATGAAGTTGTTAGCAGCTTAGTAAACAACTTTGAACGTAAACAATTCAGTGACAGTAATAAAGAGAGAATATTTGAGAACAGCTGATTGATATATCATGATAAATTACGTGATTTGTTCTTATGTGGTAATAATAGTACTACCTGGCGAGTTCCCAAGAGCCTAGCACAAACCGTACCTTCCTAAAATGTATAATTTTTGTTTTGATAAATTGAAATTAGAATTTTTTTTCAACAAAGAAATAATTGATGAAACATAAGATGAGCTTTGATTCACCAGTCATATGTTTCCTAAAAGACTGCAATGCTCCGACTACACAAGTCTGCAAACAGCGTAAATAACGCCGCGAAGAGCCCACCATTCAGATTATATTTGAGAACAGCTGATTGATATATCATGATAAATTACGTGATTTGTTCTTATGTGGTAATAAAACTTAGAAGAAATGTATTCAAAATTGCACAATACTTGGTTTTTAAACGTTTATTATTCTGTTAAAAAAAGAGTTTATTTAGTTTTTTATAGCTAAAGACATTGTCAAAAAGGTTTTCAATACTGATAGATAACTTTAATCCCGATCGATGCTCTCGTTTTTCAGAAGGCCGCGTAAAATGTATCCAAAATAGCACAATACTTGGTTTTTAAACGTTTATTACTCTGTTAAAAAAAAGTTAATTTAGTTTTTTATAGCTAAAGACATTGTCAATAAAGTGTTCAATACTGTTCAATAACTAAAATCCCGATCGATGCTCTCGTTTTTGAGGAGAAGGCCGCGTAAAATGCCTTTGGGGCCGTGACAGACAGACAGACAGAAAGTGAGATAAGACTATTTTCGGCTTATTTAATGTATAAAACGTAAAAATAACCAAAAAATATATAATTCTGATAAATGTACAGACAAAACTCTAATTTTATTTATATAGATAAAACACAATCAAGTATCTTTACTTATTGCTACTCAGGCGTAGCCCACTACTGCTTTCTTTACAAATTTTTAAATAAAAAATCCGAATCTAAGGTTATGTCCAAGTTGAACTAGGAATTTCACTTCGATTACAATTACTGATTCTTTCTAATACAAAAATATCAGTTTAGGAGCTTAATTTAAGATTAGACGTAAAACTCCCAAAGTGGAAGACGCTGAGTAAAGATGGTTCATTTTTTGGGCTTGTTCTTCTTGTTTGCCCACCAGCATTTCATTTTTTGTGCGAATTCAGCTTTTCTCTCTTCTCTCCATTTTGTTCCAACTCTTGGAGGTTTTGTCTCTGGTATAACTTCGCATTTATAAAGTTTTATTCTGAAGTATTTTCTATTGTAAATTTCTTTGTTGGTTATTTTGGCCAGTACTAGGTCTTTTTTAACACATCCATTCTCCTCCATTGACAAGTGATGCTACATAGTTTACAATTCTTTTAGTTAGTCTATTGTCTGGAAGCCTCATGATGTAACCATAAAATTTAAGGCGTCTTTTCCTCGTATCTGTCTCTATATTAGAAAATTCTTCCTCTTTAGACGTTCTCTGTAATCTATATCCGTTTTCGGTAGGCCTTGGTCCTTGCTACTAATTATTATTATTATTATTATTATTATTATTTTACTAACTACTATCCAGGTGAGATTCAACCCTGTAAACTTCAGAGATGTGATACTGCAGCTGGAATAATATGGCTTCCTCACTCCAGAAAGTTTCATAGTTAATTTAACTTGTCTGTAGTATCAAGTCTATAAATTGTGTATGGTAATAAAACAAGTGAATGTATTTATTATGGAGGAAGTAAAGCTCCACCTACACACGTGAACACCTTATTGCAAGGTTACTCTAATGTCTGAAGGCCGTTAGAATGTTTGATGCAAGAAGACCTAAAGTTGAAGGTCATTTACAACTGGAGACTAATGCTTTTCTGGAATACAGTTACATACTTACCATATCAGCTTCCCACAATGCAATATAATTGCCCAGAAGCAGGTGAAAGGCAATGATAGGCAGTTAATAATGCAGATCTTCGAATGTGAATCAGCAATTTCATTGACGGAGTAATTCTATTACAATTCTTAATTTCAGCCATTTACCTTCATAAGTACCTGGAATCTAAAGTTCATTTCCTATAATCCTGACCTTCGTAAAACAGTGAATATTGTGGAATGATGTCTCATGGTGTGAAGCAAGATAAACGTTGATAAAAGTTATTGGGAAGTCGTGAGCTCGAACGTGAATCTCACTTTAATATTTATAGGCATACTTGGGAATGATTACTTAAAAGTAACGATTACAGTATTTGTTACAATTTTCAATAACTTTGTAACGTAATCGCTATATTTTTTTATTATATTACAATTAGATTTACGTTGTAGATAACATTTTTATTGGTAACAAATTGTTTTCTCCACATGTTCGAACTTCTTTTTTTTTCTTGTGAAACATTAGAGTAAACCGTGATACCACATACTTCATATATTATATTAGTATTTCACTTATTAGCTTATATATTTTTAGGATATATTATTATTCCTTTAATATTTCTTTTCATGATCATGGCTTACATTCTTTCTATTATATTTACTTTGCATTTTCTCTTCACCTCTCTTGTATTAAAAAAATAATAATCAATAATTAAAATCATAAAACTGATTATAACTTTCCCTTTTTCTCAATCATAATTATTTAATCTAATATTTTTCCATACTAATAGCTTTCATTTCTTCTCTTCTCTCTTCTGTTTACTCTTTCTATTATCAATCTTCCTCACTTTTAAGAAAAATTCTTAAAGTTACAATTTGTAACTTGCTTTTTCTCTTTTTCACACGCGAGCCACTCAAAACGATAAGTTTGCTATTCATATTGACTCGTTGCTGGCGCTCAAGCTTTTTAGCTTTTGCTAGCAACGCCTGTAATAATTATATTCTCCTGTTTATGTATTTTTTTTAATTTATTTCAACTTTGCTATTGTTATTTTTTCATTCACTGGCTTTTTTGTTGTTTTAATATTTCTTTTATTTTGGAGGTTTTAAATTTTTTGTCTGTATTATTTGTCGATGGCAATAAAATGAATTTGAATTTGAATTTTTGTATGGGTAACTAGTAACGGGTAATTGTTACAATATTATTGTAACGAGTCAACGTAGGTGTTAGACGTTACAAGTAACAAAAGTACAAAAAAATCTCAGTAGCCGAGAATGAATTAGTTCCAACCGTATTTACTTCCTAACTAAATACAAACAAACTTGTATATAGGCTACAACCAACGATAATAATGGTTTCGATTTTGGCGAGAATAATGTAACTTGTAGCTGGGCGAAAAGTTACTTTTTTTGAGCTGTAACTGTAATCAGTTACATTTTTCTGAAAGTAACTGCTATTGTAATTAAATAATAAATAAATAAATAATTTATTTTCCAATCAAAATTCAAAACAAACAAAAACAGTATCAAAATACAATGGAGTTCCAAAATAGATAGGGTTAATATTGGGTCAAGAAGTGGAATTCTGTTTGCAGTTAAAAGTTGTCAGCTTATTCTAGACGCGGCTTTTAAGTCTAAAATTGAGAGCCTCAGCTGATTCAGGAGTATTTCTTTGATGTTTTTATATTTAATTTTAATTTTATTTCATTTTTCTTTTTCTTTTGTTTTTTTCTATTTTCTATTGTTTTTCCCCCCTCTTACCCTAACAGGTTCTGTAACCTTTGGGATTTTGTTATCCAGTTAAATGTTTTTGTATTTATTTTAAATAGAATTTTATTTTAGATTTTTGTAATAGAATGTATAGGAATTTAGTATTTGTTGTGAATTGTTGTATTTTCTGGATAATAAAATTGGAGTTTTTGAATTGAATTGAAAAAATTGAGTTTGGAAAAATAAATTGATATGCCACCCCTGAGACAAAGCTGTGCGGGGTCAATCTTAGAGTAGCTTAATAGTAGAAAGAAAAACGCTGTGCTTCTTTTGAATATAACATTAATATTGGAATACCTCATTCAATTAGTTACATTTTTAATGGAACTTTCCCAAGTATGTTTATTTTTTTTTTTTTTTTTTGTAGATTACGTCTTGGAGACTCCAGTTAAGGAGTATAAGACAAGTCAGATCAACAATATTATACACTAGATACCATAATTACTTCAATTAGTTGAGGTGAGGCTCTTAATTTTTATGTGAAAGGAACTCTTGTACACTATAAAAATCTTTATCAACTAAATATTTCTTCAATTGTTTTTTAAATATTTCTATATTTTCAAGACTCTTCAAAAACTGCGGTAGCTTGTTGTAGAATTTCCTACCAATATAACTAGGTTTTTGTTTGAATAAGCTACTATTGTGACTCACCAAGTGATAATCTCCTCGGCTTCTTGTATTATAATCATGTACATCAAGATTTTGGTTAATATCATTCGTTACATATAAAGTAGCTTCATACACATATAAGCAGGGTACAGTTAGGAGACCAAGTCTCTTGAACAACGGCCTACATGAATCTAATCTATTTACTCTTTCTATACACCTAACCGCTTTCTTTTGGATCTTAAACACCCTATCAAGATTTTGTTTTGATGAATTACCCCATACTAAGATAGCATACCTAATATGTGACAGTAAGAGCCCATGGTAAGCTGTAAAAAGTAACTTTTTGTCATTCAATCTAGCGAGCTGTCGCAGGACAAATACCCCAGATGAAATTTTACTACATATTTTCTCAATGCATGGAGTCCAGGTCAATCGTCTATCCAACATAACTCCTAGAAATGCAATTTTTTCTTCCTGGTCTAATTGATTATCGTTTACAAACACGTTTATAGCCCTATCTTCATTTAAATTATGTTTGTTTTTGAATTGAAGGTATTGGAATTTTTTACTATTTATAGTTAATTTCAACTGATTTAAAAATTGGACAATGGACTGCACACCTATATGGGCACTTATTTCTAAATTATCTAGAATGGAATTGCTGAAAATGAGTGATGTATCATCAGCAAATAAGAGGGCTCTACCACTAATTAATTCTTTAGGTAAACGGTTGACATATAACAAAAAAAGCAATGGACCTAGTATTGACCCCTGAGGCACTCCAGCTTGCACCTCTAATTTATTAGATTTATTCTTTACTATACTATTACCAACTACTGTAGTTAGTTCTACACATTGTTTTCTCCCAATAAGATATGATTCAAACCATTTCAGTTCAACCCCATTTACACCTACATTTTGCAGTATTTCCAATAAAGTTCTATGATTAACACAATCAAATGCCTTTGACAGATCTAAGAAGATTGCAGTAGCTTTATCACCTGAATCTATTATATCTATTAGTTTTTCAACTAGAGAAACTATGGCTGTCTTTGTTGATCTCCCTTTCTGGAAGCCATGCTGTTCATCACAGATAAAGTTAGCTTCTTGAAGGTGCAGAAGTAACCTATTTAGAACTACTCTTTCAAAAATTTTACTTATTACATTTAAAATACTAATGGGCCTATAGTTTTCTACCTTTTCTCTATCACCACTTTTGAAGATTGGCAAGATCTTCCCCTCTTTTAAGTTATCTGGAAAAACACCTTGTTCTAATGAATGATTGATCAGATGAATCAAAGGGTCTAACAATTGATCTTTACATTCTTTCAGAATTTTACTGGATACCCCATCCATTCCTACAGTTTTTTTATTATTTAAACTATCAATGATATTTGACAACTCGTCTTGGCATACTGGGTGGAATTTTAATTCGTTCTGAATCCCCTCAGTATTCCTCATGTTTGCATCACTAATACCTGTATTAAGAGATTTTTGAAGATTCTTAGCAACCAGTTGATAATATCTGTTAAAGAAATTACAAATGTCTACACTATCATCAATATATTTGTCATTTTCGTTAATTATTCTGGGGACACTAGTATAAGCATCTACATGAGCTACTTGCCTATTTTTGTTTATTACATCCCACACTGCTGTGTTAAAGTACACACTATTATTCAAAATTTCAGCTGTTTTCTTACATTTCGCTCTTCTCACTTCTTTCATATAGTTTTTCTTTAGAGCTTTGTAATTATCTTCACTTAAAATATTTCTAGATAGTTTGAATTCATCATATGCATCTTTAACCCTATTTCTTTCTGCAAGGATATCATCAGTTATCCACTCTTCAATCTTGTCTAGGTGTGTTGTTGGATAAACCCCAGTTGGAGTTTTATAATTTTGGATCTTATACAGTAGTATAGGTGCTAACTAACTTGTAACGTACTAGAATTTTTTTAAAACTAAAACTTCATACAGGAATGGTCATATCTGAACATGTAATATTTTGCTATCCATCACTATTATCACAGTAATGTGTAAAATGATAAGCTCCCTTACCTTGAGAAAATTTGAAAGACCCTTGATTCCCGCCTTGCTCTCTCACGGGCATTAGGGTACAGAAAAATTAAAAGTGTTATCTTACGATCTTACCCGACGTACGTTATAGTTGATTGACCAGTGTTTTCCCACAGTAATACTGCATAATACATGATAAAACTACTAAATTTTAAAATTGAAAATATATTTGTTATCTCAAAATTCTTCTATTTTTTCTAAATTAAACTAGTGTTATTTCCAGCGAACTGATTTACTATTTGTACATGACTTGAAAATGTAACTTGCGTTTTTTACACCTTAAGGATCTGAATTATTTTGTTTGATAAATATAATATAAAAAGGGGGTTTCCATTGTTGAATCGATATTTTCTAAAAAAGCACAGAGCAATAAATATTTTGGTTAAAATCAGGATAAATGTTAGAAATTCAAGTACTGGTAGACCTATTGGAAACACAGATAACGTTTCTTTTACACTGTATTTACAGTAGTCTACTTACTGTGTTTAACCTGTATTTACAGTGAAGATTGCTTTTCCATCAATTTTCTGACAAATTACTGGATTAACTTCATGACGATTAACTCTGGAATAATTCTGACAGTTTATGCTTTTGATGAGAGAGCCTGTCAGTAGCTCAACAGTGCAGGAAAAAAAATTGCATAATTATGTTACGGGTTCTATCTCTAAAATAATGCTGGCAACACTTTAAATTTTCACTCGCACTTTATTAACACAAATTACTGACAACTCGCACTAATCAGAAACAGATGAATCGATAATGTTCAGCTAATAAAGAACTTACTAAATTACTGTACAAAAATCAATCACTAACTGTTGAAAGGTCGATCAAATATTAAATAATAACTGTTCAATAAACTGTCCAATAATTCAGGAAGAAACGTCTAAAACATAACAGTTGAAACACTACAAGCCCTTACGAGTTACTGTATAAACTGTTGAATAAGCCTGGATAATAATCTGTCACAATATACTGCGTTTACCACTTAACACATTGAATGTTCATATAACACAGTTGGTATTAGCGCTCACTGATAATTTGTATGAGCAGGAACGGTAACTGTCACTTTATCACATTAACTTTCGAATCACAACTGACTGATTTTCACGAGATCTGTTTTTTATACATTTTTCATTATCCAGAAAGAATGAGAAGGCTCTCGATTCCTCTATAAAATTCTAAATTAAACAGATAAGACATTCTCCAATTTTCTAGTTAATTCCATAAAGTTCTAAGTAAACATTCTAAAAATATTTAGGTAAACCGCAAGGTGAGGGGAGTACAAGAGTAAGAGCAAACAAAACACGCTGCTTATCGCAACCAGAAGACGTATTAACACAGCAGTAATTACTTCTTCCTTCTTTCATAACAGTAATAAATACAAATTGCAAAAACCTGAATGCACCAGTTTCTAATATATTCCGTTTATTTTATTTTAAGTTGTGAATTTTTACGCTCAAGTGATCACTGGAATTTTTGTATTTATACATATAACATTATACTTTGTATTTTATAAACAAGAGAAATAAAAATAATATTTCCATTTTAAAAAGCTGCTACCATAGATAAACCTATCCGCAATTCGCAATTAAATTTCCCATTTGGGTGGCGGATCTAGATGTTGGCCTATGTCTATCTATGCTCTACTCATAAAATTTTAGTAATTGGATCCAGAACTCTATTTGCCATTCGATGGAAATGCAACAGCCCACTGAAGTCTCAAACTGTTTCACATAACTTGAGGCTCAAGCAATTCGCTTTATTTACCTTTCTGTTGGCGGTTTCAAGGGTAGAAATGGCTATTTTAGGAGTTGGCATGCTCTTCAAATCGCGTTACGTTAATTTGCGGGCGCCAGAGGAACAAAGAAAGAAAGAGTATAGAGAAGCTAGGAAAAGAGATTGAGACGAAAGAGAAGGCAACCATTTCCAGTGTTAACGGTGTTTTGACATTCTATTGTAGGTTGTATGGCGTATGGCTTGTAGCAAAATGAGACTAGTGCCAACTTGTGTTTATAATATTGTAGTCGGTATTTACAATGGTGTTGACTTGCACATTTTTCCTCCTCAGTCCTACTGTATAAAATTATACAGTACAGACGAAAATTGCGCAGTAGACTGTAGTCTACAAGAAAGTGCTTGTAGAACCTGTTGACAAGCCTCCTCCTCCACAATCACCCTTCTCAACCAAACCCCCCCCCCCCCCACCAGAATGTAAGCAACCTCGATCATGAATTCGCCGCTACCTTCTTACTATCAAATACGGATGCCATTCGTGTACACGAAGTTTCTGAATCAGGATCATTCATGAATGAGTGTAACGTTACTTATTGTAAGCGCAGTATTTTTATCAATGGTACTGCAGCGCAAGGCACGGTTAAAAATGTATGGTCATGGTCCATACATTATCAATTAGCCGTCTTCTTTTTATGTCTCCACCGTGGTGTCACGCAAGCATTCTTATCTCCTAAGATTTTTCTTCTTTCTTTTCGTAATCTTCCTCCTGGCGGCCGTGGTGGCGCAATCAGTTGGAGCGCTAGTCTCATCTATAATCATCATCACTCAGGTAAATCATTAACCACACTCAGGTCTCAAACCTTCGTGGGCTTCATCCTCCACAAAATATACAAATGCAGTACAAATAAATGCAATAAGAAAGTGATAGCCGAGTGCAGGTATCTGTTCAATCAGAGATAAGCTACGAAACTCCTGGGCGCTCTTTGTAAGGGTGACCGATTGGATTAACCAGCAAAAAATACTTTTCTCTGCTGTAAAATCACTTCCGGTGGTTCGGAACCCACCTATAACTGTAGGTCCAACTCATCAATCACCATCATCCAATTCATTACCCACGCACAAGTCTCAGATCTCTGTGGGCTTCATCCTCCGAAAAAAGACTGACTGGCTGCTATTCCTGCGGTCTTGATTTCGAATCTCGTTCAGCCTTGGATGCTTCCTGTCACCATTCACCTCATTACCCACGCACATGTCTCAGACTCATGTGGGAATTGTTCGAAAAAAATCATCAAATATTTCTATATTTTTGACAAAAATGAACTAATAATTGATTATGTCAAATAGATTTATTTTTGTAATTTAAAAACTAAAATGCAATTATTTTCTTGCCTCAATTAATTTTTTCGGAGGATGAAGCCCACGTAGGTCTGAGACCTGTGCGTGGGTAATGAATTGGATGATGGTGATTGATGAGTTGGACCTACAGTTTTAGGTGGGTTCCGAACAACCGGGAAGTGATTTTACAGCAGAGAACAGAGTCTTTTTAGCTGGCCAATCCAACTTACTACGTAGCACAATCAGAACATATCAAAACATCTCATTCCAACACTGACTCAGCATTTGTGCCAACATAACACCTTTTTCTTTGTATAATGCGAGTTGAAAAAAATTGAAAATACAAATGTTTGAGGGCACTATAGGAAATATCCCATTTTTCCCTCATGATAATTCACAACGTTTGCACTGTACTATGTAAAGGCCTACATAAAATTGAATTGAAAAAGAATCAGAAGGACAGACCTCATTTCCAATAGATTTTAATATTTTCATAATTAACAGTAGTAGTTGTATTTTTTTAGTGAAAATTTTAGACAATGGCTTCCAGTCTAGCATAGAGCGTTCATCAAAATCTCAACCTATTGTTTGCCTGATTTGGTGCTCCTTGGAACATCAAACAAATCAGAACTTTTGTTCAATCTGGAAAGAAATTCAATTTGCACAATGATGTAACATGAAATCTTTAAAGGCGTGTTTTTGTCGTTTGAATGCTCGTGAAATTTTTAAAGCTTCTTGCTGTTCTCACTTAATGTTGCATCGGAGTTTTTTTTGTTTGTTTCTTGTTTGAGGCACGTGCAGTGCAACTGTATGCTGAGGAAAACTAAATAGCACGAGGCAGTGACAGAGAAAGGGCGAAAAAGAGAAGAGAGAGTGAATAGAACGAAACAGAAGAGAATGAATTTGATCGAGGGTTGCTGGCTGTAAAATCTTCGCTTATTTTCAGTACTTGAAATTATATTACCTATTTATGTGTGCGTAAGAAAACAATTCTCAAGAAAGAATTAGAGAGATGCTTTTTCCACTATTGAATTGTTTAATTAGAATTAACTATATTGTTGAAAGTCACACTATGAACTTGTCTCTGAGAAAGAAATCTTACTCTATTAGATTATTTTAAAAAAGCAATGTGCTAAAAAAGTAAAAACTGTACTGAATAATAAGACGAAATTGTCACAACCACATTTATTAAAACTTAGAGAAACTATTTTCGGTTGTTACACCATTATCAATCAATTGATAGTGGTGTAACAACCGAAACTAGTTTCTCTAAGTTTTAATAAATGTGGTTGTGATAATTTCGTCTTCTTATTCATTATGGATACCTTCCACAATATCACCTTCGCCACTGCAAAGAAAGTTAAAAAACTGCAAAGTATGAAAATATAAGTACAAAAAATGTGCAATATGAAAAAGTGCTAAAAGCATGTATTTTAACCTAATTGCTGAATATAATTTGAATCTTACACATTACTATCGTTGAATTCAAAAATTATGAAGCATTCTAACAATTTCTCAATTTACAGATTTATCACTTTTGAATCCCACTTATGCCAACTTTTGAAATGCATTAAAAAGTCAGCTTTTAATGCATTGAAATGCATTATTGTCCCAATAAAATGTTTTATTTCTGGATTTCTTGTTCCATGACGAACTGCGTTGTTAATATTAACTTTTTATGTGAATTCAACTACTTGCAGTCAAATTGACTGCAAGTCGTTGAATTCACATAAAAAGTTAATGTTTTATTTGTAAGAGGTTATTTAGTCCTCCAACTATGTGGGAACAGCAATACTACAGAAATAGCAATAATATTGTTATTATGAGAGATTAATTTGCTCAAGACTAAATTTGTGGTAAACAAATCAAGCATAATCAACGAAGGGACGCAATAAATAAAATTATCAAGTGTGTTTAAATGAGTACAATAACACTTAATTAAATTTCAATAACAATTATATTAAGTTTGAAAATGATGTGATGGGAATGGATGAATTATTTTCCAATAAAGTCAAAAATTCATCTATGAGAAAAAATCACTGTTACCGTACTAAAATCATACACATTGTTGGCTAATATTGTGAACTCTAGTAGCAATATGTTGAGGCACACAACCTTTTGATTAGACCTAATTATTAAGTATTTTATCACGAAATAATTAAATATAAATGGTCCTACTAAACCCTACCGTTTTCCAGTAGGTGCGCATCCAAACAAAATATGATTTTAAAATAAGAAAGAAATGTTTTAAAAAAACATAATAGTGAACAAGAAAGGAATTTAATATACAAAGAATAATTGGTTTGAGTGAGTGGAAAATATATGTAAAAATAAATAGAACAGGAATAAATGTACCGGTAATGGAAAAAAAACAGGAACATATTCTACTAAAGGAATAGATAATCTCAAATTCCAAGAAAAATAAAACGAGAAATAATTTAAATAAAATTATGTTTAAAAAATATATACATATAATATTTTTTTCCTACAGTGACTTGAAAAAGTGCCTATTTTTGAACTAAATGTAGCACGAAATAGTCTATTGCTGCACCACTGCAGGAAAGTAAATTCCAGTGTGTGAAAATACTTATCCACAATCCAGATTTGCAACCTAACAACACAAAATAGTGAGCATGTAATATGCAGGTTCCTTATTCTGCATTAAAAAATAGTTTGGCTACCCTGCTTCAGCCATGCAAAAGCGAGATCACGGTCAGCTGTTGTTGTTGTCGAAATAGATTTGATTTGAAAGGTGGGTTATGTGAGGTTATGTATGTCCTGTTTTGATCTGTTTAAATTACTTTATCCATTACTGTAGGAAACATTTAATGTGTAATTCGAGCACAAAGTATTGTTTCTGCACTCAAGAAACTTTTTTCAATCGCCTTTGGCTCGTGAAAAAAACTGTTTCTCTCGGTGCAGAAATCTCCCACTTTTCGCTCTAGTTTCACAAATAGCTAATTTTAGTTGACCAGGTTGGATACAATAGCCATTCAATAAATTAAAATAAAGAAAAAATTTCTCATCAATTTTTTTATTTTGCTAGAAACAGGTGCATTTTGTAACAAGAGAGGAATTTAATAGACAAAGAAGAATAATTAGAAAGATGAAGAGAGTAGAATATATATGTAAAAAGATAGAACAATGAATGGAAACAGGAATATATTCTGTATGTAATATAATATGTATATTTTGCATTTTCTAAGAGAATTCATCTCCCATAAGTTCTACAAGATACAAAATACTTCTCAATCACTGTGCATTCTTTTCAAAGTTGACTTTATGAAGTCTTTCACATTGACGATATTATGTTGTGAACCTCATTTGTCTCAGATAGGTTTTCATTTTTATTCAAGGCGTCCAGAGCTCATCCTTGCTTCTGAAATCATTGCTCCACAAAATGAAACAAAGTAACAAATAAATATACAAACTCACTTTCAGGTTTGCTCAGTAGGTCACAAATCTATTAAAAATTTACCGCTCAAAAGATTGTTTAGGTGATAATGAGCATTACAACTAACACAACCTAGCACAGTTCACTCGATCGTCCAGGGCTTAATTTCAGCCGGAGTACACGGGAGCAGAGCTCAGGTTATCTAAATCGATAATAAAGTAATTTATTTTAAACAAGACAACTAGCTGGAAATGATTGTTCGCTTTTCTTAATTTAGACTGTCTTAAGTTAGGTTGGTAACCTCCAATACAGTTTTAAAGATGATTTTTTTTACTTTTGTAGTTATGGTTTTCAAGTTTTCGTCAAAATCGTTTAAACGACTGATTCTTTGCTACAGGACAGTGCACAAGTGTACTGTTCACTACGGTTTTCTATGTCAGTCTGCAACAGTGGCGGATCCAGGGTACCGAGTTAGGGGGGGGGAGGGGGCGATCCACACTACCTCACCCCCTTCCCCACCAAAAAAAGATCTTTCCATCGCTTTTTTTAAATGGAACAAATAAGTCAAAAAACCATCTGTCTTTTTTTTAATAAAAGGCATATTTTTTATAACACTTTATATATTTCTGTCTATTACAGTAACAAAATTCCATTGTTGAAAGTAAAATATATCAAATTCAAATGCCGAAAATATATATTGTGCAATATAATAAATAAAAATGTTACAAAATTTGGAAATCCACTCTTGTCGTTCTTGTGCTTGCATATCTATCAATGACTTTGTCTAAATCTATGGATATATCATGGTGCGCGTGAAGCAGAGCCAGCCCTATTAATCTTTCTTCGCCCATGGTGGACCTTCGCCAAGATTTTAACCTTTTCAAGGTCTTCAACTTGTGTGTAACACCAACACGTTCTTCTAATATGTATTATGCGAGTAGAAATCAAATAATTA
The DNA here is from genome assembly GCA_948455865.1 of Conomelus anceps. NCBI lineage: Eukaryota > Metazoa > Arthropoda > Insecta > Hemiptera > Delphacidae > Conomelus > Conomelus anceps. Next base: position 56,145,821 of record OX418221.1, read on the forward strand.
TGTAAGAATTAATTCTCAAACTTTTATAAAATATACAAATTTAGAAAATCTACAATAACAACAATCTTTAAGTTCCCTAAGGGGGGGGGGGCGATCGCCCCAATCGCCCCCCGCTGGATCCGCCACTGCTCTGCCACTGAGTCACTGTCCACTGACTGACTATTGCTTGCGGCGTCACTGGTGACTGAGATTGGAGTTTAATGGAAGTGCTTTTCATAAAGTTGTTAAGCTTACTTTGTAGCCCATTTGCTATATATAATTATTCTTTAACTTGAGTAGCTTACCTTTAATTTTATTTAATATATTTCACTTACTTTTGCTTAATTATACATTATTACAATGATATAGTAGCCTACTAATTAAAGCGCTTAAGTAACTTTGTATGAAAGTTTCTCTAATAAAGTTAATTAAAAGGAAGTTGCTAACAAACTTCTTCAACTTTACACCTTTTGTCTTATTATTTTGTATATTATGTAATATTATATGTGCATCACTAACCATGCTCAAATGCGTTTAAAATGCACCAATTCAAGTGTAATTTTCCCCGGACCCCCTTTCGCTGAGGGGTATTCCATACCCTAAGTCACAGCTCCGGTACTTCTCAATTTAGAAATTGAGTCCTGGCACAGTCTAATACAATACAGAATGCACTATTAATGTTCACTATTAATTGTTTAGAAAATATTTTTATTTTGATCCACTAGTCAGGACCCACATTCTGCACGGTTCTGATAACCTTATTTCCTATTGCATTGACTAAAAATAAGTATGAGAGCACTAGAGCACTAGTGATTTTACAGCCGTAATGCTGGAAGCAGTAATGCATGACGAATATGTCTTTTCTCAGTGTTTGTGAACCGAACATATGCCTCAGTGCTCTGAATCTCTTAACAATTCATGGCCACAAAACAGAACACATTCGAGTTTATTACTTCCAATCGGGAGCAGATAAACAACGTCAGACATTACAAAACAATTGTATTCGTCCTTCAAAAAGCATATCGCTAATACTTCAGCCACTGTAAATGTCTATGTTTGGTTTTGGTAAGCTTGTGCCTGTGTGTAAATATTTTTGCATATGTGGGAGTTGTTAGCGAAATACTGCTCTGCTCTTCGTATAGCACAAATCTGGGTTACTGAGGTCATATAGGGCACTCAGCAATGGCGAATCCATGCTTTTTTAAAGGAGGATTCTCTTATGTAGGAACACCTTTCAGATCTAAGATCTACTTAGATTCTCTTGAGATCTACTTTGCATGGAGAATATCAGCAAGTCATAAATTACATTTTCAAATTTAATTGGATTAAATGTACGAGAAAAACCAATTTATATGTTTAGAAAATATTTTACTATTTTGCCAAGGAATTTATAGTTGCTTGAGGAAGATGATAAACTGGAATAGAATAGAATATTTTATTAACCATAGGATATTTAGTCACGTCCAATAGCTTTGCATAAGATAGCAATATAAAAACAGTTAACGTTCAATATTTAGAATAAAAAACAAATTAATTTCAACAAACAAAATCTCACATGTTTACACAAAATCATGTGCAGTACAGCTATCATTAAGGAACTCATTGAAATCATAATATACTTTTAATTTTTGGCGGGCCTTTTTGCACAGTTGATTGGGGCGTCACAATTCTAGCTTGCTGTCGTTTCAGCGGTCGTGGTTTCGAATCCTGCTCCTCCGTCTGTCATCTATATGTTATAATTCACCTCATTACCCACGCACAAGTCTCGAACTCATGTGGGCATCATCAGCAATAAAAACAATTCAACAATAAAGAGAACCTTTTTCTAACTTCCCAGTCGTTTCATTTTTTGCTTCCTCGCTTACATTTTTTGCTTCTTCTTATATTTTGAGCTGATTTTTTTTTCATTCATCATTTTCAATTCATTATTTTCTGTGTGGCAAAATCTCTTATTATCAATAAGAACTTTATGATTATATATCTTACACCATTCTCTTCATCTGTCTTGAATCCACTGGACGTCACTGTCTGTCCAATTCCGTTATACTGTATCCAAATTATTTCAACTCGAGTCTACGCACAGGCCATAGTTGCCCATGTAGGCTCATTCCATTACATCACTTTATTATGTTTAAAAGCTATTGTTATTTTTAAGTTATTTTTTCTGTGTTATTGTAATTTCTTTTAATGATTTGTGGAACTTAGGGTGGAAACCTCTTATAAAATGTGCTTGCTGTGCGAACCAGGCCCCTCTCTGACCCTAGGCCTAGGTAGATCAACCCTGTCCCTACCCCTAGATCCATAATAATGAACAGAGCGCCTCAAGCTTATGATCTCCAACCTGTCAAGGATTTAATCCAGACTAAAACAAAGCACAGAGACGACAGAGTCAATATTCCTTGTGTCTTGAACACAAGTGCTCTCTGTATAAGCGACTACAGCCATTACTCTGACCGGAAGTAAAACTAGAGAAATATTTGGTCATATTAATGTAATCCAGTTCTCCTTTCAAGAGTTTACTAATTCAAATTAATTTAATGACGATAATCTTTAGTTCTGTGATGTTTTCCATGACGAAATACTTAATGAAAAATCTAATATTATAACTGACACTGTATTTCACTTTTAAATAATGTTTTACTCACATATATTGGAGATGCTTGAGGAATGCATTTCACTTCTGAAAAGAGGCAGGCTGACGAAGCTTCTTTTCAGAAGTGAAATGCATTCCTCAAGCATCTCCAATATATATGAGTAAAACATTATTTAAAAGTGAAACACAGTGTCAGTTATAATATTAGATTAATCTTTAGTTTTTTATATTTTACTTGTTAATATTTTTTTAATGTATAGGTGAAACTATTCAAATGCATTTGTAACTTATTCCTCCCTGAGATCAGAAGATATTACCTATTCTAGAACATATGTGCTTTTCGAGCCTATGTACTAGTGTATGGTCTATATAGCTCTCATGATTACGGTACTTAAAAAGAGATATTAAACAATTTGATAAATAAAATATATAAAACAGGAAAACAAGCTTGCTTTTAAAGCAGTGAGCAACAAGCAAAGGGATAAAATGTGAATAAGATTAAAGCATTAAAGTGAATGAACTCAAGAAATTTCGATTCTTGGCGTAAGCTTGGCTTTAGTCAAAATTCTCAGAAATAACTACGGTACTGTGTATATTTATTTGAATTTATTATCTAATCTGAAGTGTATTATCTGACATAAGCATGAATTCAAAATTAAATTTAATGATACTTTAAATTTATTGGTTGAATTTTAAAATTTTCATTTCTTGATTTCCAGTTTGCAACCATTGTGGAGGATTGGGATTTCTGAAAATAATGTTCATATAGCTCAATACCTACAAATAAATAAAATCTGAAAAACAAGATTTGTTGTTCACATGCCTGATTATGTGTGATATTCAATAAGAATTTTCTATTGTCCTAGAGCAGAAGTTTATTTTGTAGAACCTACAGGTATCGATATAATATCTATCAATAAACGTCTGATTTTGAAATTATCTTGATAACCTTCTTAAAAATAGCAATAGCTAATTATAATATTCTATACTCTACCTACAGGATTTCTCTTTATATTTCGTGCAAAAAATGATTTCATAGTACATACAGGTACATATAGGTATAATATATCTATCAATAAAAGTCTAATTCTAATATCTTTTTTCCAATTAAAAGGTTACATTCTCAGAAATGACTATTTTAAATATGAATAAAATAATACTATTAATAATTCTAAATTATAATATTCTACAGAAATAAATGTATAATTTTTCATTTATTAATGAAGATAGCGGGTGAAACCCCTTATATATGTCTCCTTTGCAATACTCGTGTTACTGCAATAATAAATAATTATCTATTGTACTTAAAAACAAAACAAAAGAAAACATTTCGTTGAACTTTGAATACTATGCTATTGTTAGATATTATTTATCATAACTGAATTGGAAATTATTTCAACTCATTACCTCTTCAGAAATGGCTCTCATTTGAATAAATAGTTTAATTATTTTGCGAATGTATAAATAAATTATTCTTCTACTGGCACTTATGCATTTGACAAATGCATTTTAATGATGGCTGACGTTGATAGCAGTTTAAAAGAACCCGTCATCGCATTGATTAAGTGATATTGCAGAACTTGTGTTGAAGAATGCATTTAAGTGCAACAATGCATTTCCGCGTTTTGACTATTCGAGGTCAGCATTTATTAAAAACAAGTAACAAGGTCGTATCAATTTAAAGTGGAAGGCTCTCAATATCTGAACAACTGTGCTGCGAGTCTGTCCACATAACGGAAAGTTACTCTCAAGAATAACGTCAGGGATGAATTTATAAAAATCTAGTCTGAATCCTGGCCTTCGACGATCCTCATTATAGTCCTATTCGTTAAAATTACAAGTGCATAAGATAACTCACTTCAATATTTTACAAATTAGCTTGATATTTCTTTGGTTATAGATGTAAGCAATATTTATTAGTATTAATCAATTTATTAAATTTATATATTTTTTTTATTGCTGATTATGCCCACATGAGTCCGAGACTTGTGCGTGGGTAATGAGGGAATGATTACACATAAATGCCTGACGGTGGAGCGGGATTCGAACCCACGACCACAAGCTGAAGTTGCGACGCCCCAACCAACTGCGCTAAGCGGCCCGCCTATAGGCTGGTTTAAATTTTTTCAAACTTTCTGGCTATGTTTATTATCTTATTTCTATTATTATCTTAATCCTATTTCTTTAAATGATTTGTTGGTAGCTTTTTGTTGATGACTTTCATGATCAATTTTTGCACCTTTAAAAGTGGTTCAAGATGGTTGAGTATGAACAAAGCTCATGTTAAGTATGTATTTGGTCTAAAGTCTCGCTCTTAGCTTGATTGATTCAATAATAATGATAACAATAGGCATTACCAGTCACCTACTCAACACCGATTGATAATACTGTACTACTTATCATTCAGGTGATCAGGAATCCGAATTTACACACAAAACGAGTGTATGTAAATTTGTATTTATTCAAAAAGTTCAATAGTAAAAAAATTAAAAAAATCAATGAAAAAAATGTGATGATTAACCTTATTGAGTAGATAATCAATCATCCAAAGACTTCTGGAATTTGTCACAATGTTTTATGTTCCTGTAATAATTTATTGTGATTGGATTTAGGAATGACCAAGTTATCACACAAATCCAACAACTTTTTGTGCTGATTTGCAGTTTACTTGTTTATGCCTTTTCGGCATCTTTATGTAATAGAGATAGCCAAGGGCGCCACCACGATATTTTTCAGGGAGGTGACAGTCCTTTCGGGGGGTTTGGGGGTATGAAAATTTTTGAAAAATCAGAGTAAAATTGGTGATTTTAGAAGCTTGTTTTATGACTTTTACACCTAATTTCCTGCAATAGAAAAAAGATGCAGGCAGTAGAAAAATCCCAAATTTATCAGTCTGTAACAACTAGCTTTATTCATTCATATTTTTCTATTTCCATCAAGCTTTATTTAAACAAAAACTGAACTCTTCTACTTTCAGTGGCAAACAAATTGATTGAATGTGTCACAAATTATTTTTTTCTTTCAAAAATTGTCCGTGTGCACACATCAGGCAAAGCCCACTAAGCCTTTCATTGCCTGTTTTATTTCCAGTCCCTAGCCAACTCTTGAACTTCCCACAAAATAATATTGTACGAAGTATGATACTAATACAAGTCGTAAAGAAATAATTGCATGTAAAACAGTTTTCAATCATTTTAAATACTTGTGACTGAAATAGTTTTTCTATGAAACTACAACTTTGAAATACGTGATGAATGTTAAGTTATTTTTTCCTAACATATTATTTTTTCCCTAAGGAACAGAGGGGAGCCGCGGCCCCCCCTTGCCACTATGTGGTGGCGCCCATGGAGATAGCCTTTTTCGAGTTTACTGCGCACCAGAGCCGCCTGAGTTTTCAAGATTGGATTGAGCGTTCAATTCCAATGCAATTATTGAACTCCTGATGGCTGCTCAATCAGCTAATCAAGCTGCTCATCAAGATCAAAAATGCATTCCTGTAAAAATAATTGAAATAAATTACTTCCGAGGAATAGTGTCAGCTTTTATAGATGACTGCAAAATTTGTATTTCAAATTCTGTAGTCCTTTGCAGGTCCGGTCTGAGGAGGTTGGATCAACGAACCCATAAGACCAATTGGTCTTATGTGTTTGCTGGGTTGGATGCCCCTGGGCATTAACTACTGGGCGGTATGGAATACCCCCAGATGGAAGGGGGATCCGGGGGCTCTCTCCCAGAAAATTAAAAAAAAGATTACACAGAAAACCCGCTTTTTTACTAGTTATTTTACCAAAAAAACCTGTAGTACTCAACACTTTATTATAATAATTACACAGACAAGATAGATGTTTATAAGGATGTAGTTTATTGCTGAAGTTCAAACATACACATTACACAGGTTAAATACTTAGCCATGTAAAAACTTGCACAACGTTTTATTTATAAATCGTTATTAAGGATTTTTTATTACATACAAAAATAAAAAATAATACTGCTTTTAGCCTTGATGAACCTCCAAACTACTTAAATAGTTTTAATTTAAGTATCATTAGATTTAGCCAACTCATCTATAGCAATACTTTTGTCAATGTTGTACTTCTCAAAGCTTGTACTTCTCAGTGATATTCATGCCAGAGATACTCGAACTCATCGTTTTTATCTCCAAATACCACATCACCGAACGGCGGTATTTGATGCCTCGTTCAGCGTGACGGCTTCCCGTGAGTGGAACTCACTGCCGCTGGATATCATCCTCTCGCCAACCTTGTCACTATTTCGTAAACGAGTATACCGGTACCTAACTATTGCTGCTGAATACTAACTTTCTCAGGTTAATGTTCAGCCTCTGGGATGTTTATTTGGAAATTCATGCTAAAAGAAACAAGGAGCAGTTGTCTTTCTTTATATTTTTATTTTATTTCTGTCTCTTCTACAATAATGTTAATCATAAGGATAATGAATCACCTCCTCATTTATTTATTGCATGGTACTTTTTCTCTAGATTATTATTTTTTCTTTCTTTATTTTCTAATATTGATGTATCAATTACGCTTACATGAATATATTCTGTAGACCAGTATTGTTTTATTTAATTTGTTTTGTACCACTACGGGTCTCATCAGACCTAGTGGAAATCATCAATTCAATTTTTTCAATTCAATTCATTTATTGCCAAAAAGAAAGAAACAATTTACATATACATGTGAAAAATAAAAAAATAAAAAGCATAATATACCACACATATACATACATATATATTTTCAAGAAAAGAAAAAAGAACTTGTCTTTAATTCTAGGCATCAACTTGTAAATAAATAAATGTTTGTAAACAAATAAAATAATAAATTATTTAAAGCAACGTTTATTGTGGAATATAATAAGTCGTGGGTTGGAATGAAAACATAAATACAAAAAATATTTAAAACGTATTTTTTTAATTATTCCGTTTTGGGGGCCCCTGGCGATCGCCAGTAGCCATCCGGGCCAGGTCTTTTGGCAGAAAAGTAAGCATAAAATACACGTGCATTCTTTTGTAGAACAGACTATGGCGTTTATGTAAAATAAAGCATTGAACAGAGGTAGTTGAGTAATGGATGACGACAAGTCTAGTTTAAGCCGGAAGTTTTGGGGTAGGTCAGCATAACATTGGAGTTCCACTAACCTCAGCGCTAGCAATTTAATGGCCGTCTGCTCCACAATGGGTTCAGTTGGCTTGGGTTTGCAAGCGATGCTTCTCGTGTGGGTTTGCCGAGGAGACGGGTAGTTAGCAAAGGGGGTTGTTAAGAGGTGGTTTGAGGGGATGAAAATCGATACCCCAGGGTGAAGGTCACGTTAGATGTTCCCCCTACCACCTGTTCCATAACCCTTCCCCTAAAACCCCTAGATCTGGTGAATCCAAACACAGCTCCATCCCCTAAAAGCTGTACTTTCATCCATGCAAGAGTATATTGCATAACTTTGAGAAATGCATTCTACTGTTGCGGGTTCTATCTCAAAAATAATGCTGGCAAGACTTCTAACACTCGCACTTTATTTACACAAATTATCCACTAATAATAATAATAAGCGTATGGCTTTTAATGGTGGGAAGACCTTTATGGGTAGTTCCACCTCGCCGTTACGGGGAACATGGTGGACCTACAGTTTTAGGTGGGTTCCGAACCACCGGGTAAGTGATAATAAAGTTTGTAACATCAAGTCATTGAAGCACGGTCACCCATCCAAGCGCAATCTTGATTATCCACTAATCAGTTATATCGCACAAAAGAAATCAATCAGAAAGATAAATTGATAAACGTTCAGTTACTAAAGAATTTTCTTTTTTGTAGATTACGTCTTGGAGACTCCAGTCAAGGAGTATAAGACAAGTCAGATTAACAATTATAATATCTTATAACTGTTCCGAAATCTAGCTATATTACTGTTACAAAATCAATCACTAACTGTTAAAAGGCCGATCAAATATTAAATAATAATTGCTCAATAGACTGTTCAATAATTCAGAAAGATAATTTATCAGAAAGATAAATTGATAAACGTTCAGCTACTAAAGAATTTTCTTTTTTGTAGATTACGTCTTGGAGACTCCAGTCAAGGAGTATAAGACAAGTCAGATTAACAATTATAATATCTTATAACTGTTCCGAAATCTAGCTATATTACTGTTACAAAATCAATCACTAACTGTTAAAAGGCCGATCAAATATTGAATAATAATTGCTCAATAGACTGTTCAATAATTCAGAAAGATAATTTATCAGAAAGATAAATTGATAAACGTTCAGCTACTAAAGAATTTTCTTTTTTGTAGATTACGTCTTGGAGACTCCAGTCAAGGAGTATAAGACATGTCAGATTAACAATTATAATATCTTATAACTGTTCCAAAATCTAGCTGTATTACTGTTCCAAAATCAATCACTAACTGTTAAAAGGCCGATCAAATATTAAATAATAATTGCTCAATAGACTGTTCAATAATTCAGAAAGATAATTTATCAGAAAGATAAATTGATAAACGTTCAGCTACTAAAGAATTTTCTTTTTTGTAGATTACGTCTTGGAGACTCCAGTCAAGGAGTATAAGACAAGTCAGATTAACAATTATAATATCTTATAACTGTTCCAAAATCTAGCTGTATTACTGTTCCAAAATCAATCACTAACTGTTAAAAGGCCGATCAAATATTGAATAATAATTGCTCAATAGACTGTTCAATAATTCAGAAAGATAATTTATCAGAAAGATAAATTGATAAACGTTCAGCTACTAAAGAATTTTCTTTTTTGTAGATTACGTCTTGGAGACTCCAGTCAAGGAGTATAAGACAAGTCAGATTAACAATTATAATATCTTATAACTGTTCCAAAATCTAGCTGTATTACTGTTCCAAAATCAATCACTAACTGTTAAAAGGCCGATCAAATATTGAATAATAATTGCTCAATAGACTGTTCAATAATTCAGAAAGATAATTTATCAGAAAGATAAATTGATAAACGTTCAGCTACTAAAGAATTTTCTTTTTTGTAGATTACGTCTTGGAGACTCCAGTTAAGGAGTATAAGACATGTCAGATTAACAATTATAATATCTTATAACTGTTCCAAAATCTAGCTGTATTACTGTTCCAAAATCAATCACTAACTGTTAAAAGGCCGATCAAATATTGAATAATAATTGCTCAATAGACTGTTCAATAATTCAGAAAGATAATTTATCAGAAAGATAAATTGATAAACGTTCAGCTACTAAAGAATTTTCTTTTTTGTAGATTACGTCTTGGAGACTCCAGTCAAGGAGTATAAGACAAGTCAGATTAACAATTATAATATCTTATAACTGTTCCAAAATCTAGCTGTATTACTGTTCCAAAATCAATCACTAACTGTTAAAAGGCCGATCAAATATTGAATAATAATTGCTCAATAGACTGTTCAATAATTCAGAAAGATAATTTATCAGAAAGATAAATTGATAAACGTTCAGCTACTAAAGAATTTTCTTTTTTGTAGATTACGTCTTGGAGACTCCAGTTAAGGAGTATAAGACATGTCAGATTAACAATTATAATATCTTATAACTGTTCCAAAATCTAGCTGTATTACTGTTCCAAAATCAATCACTAACTGTTAAAAGGCCGATCAAATATTGAATAATAATTGCTCAATAGACTGTTCAATAATTCAGAAAGATAATTTATCAGAAAGATAAATTGATAAACGTTCAGCTACTAAAGAATTTTCTTTTTTGTAGATTACGTCTTGGAGACTCCAGTTAAGGAGTATAAGACATGTCAGATTAACAATTATAATATCTTATAACTGTTCCAAAATCTAGCTGTATTACTGTTCCAAAATCAATCACTAACTGTTAAAAGGCCGATCAAATATTGAATAATAATTGCTCAATAGACTGTTCAATAATTCAGAAAGATAATTTATCAGAAAGATAAATTGATAAACGTTCAGCTACTAAAGAATTTTCTTTTTTGTAGATTACGTCTTGGAGACTCCAGTCAAGGAGTATAAGACAAGTCAGATTAACAATTATAATATCTTATAACTGTTCCAAAATCTAGCTGTATTACTGTTCCAAAATCAATCACTAACTGTTAAAAGGCCGATCAAATATTGAATAATAATTGCTCAATAGACTGTTCAATAATTCAGAAAGATAATTTATCAGAAAGATAAATTGATAAACGTTCAGCTACTAAAGAATTTTCTTTTTTGTAGATTACGTCTTGGAGACTCCAGTTAAGGAGTATAAGACAAGTCAGATTAACAATTATAATATCTTATAACTGTTCCAAAATCTAGCTGTATTACTGTTCCAAAATCAATCACTAACTGTTAAAAGGCCGATCAAATATTAAATAATAATTGCTCAATAGACTGTTCAATAATTAAAAAAGAAACATCTAAAACATCACTAACTGTTGAAAGGCCGATCAAATATTAAATAATAATTGCTCAATAGACTGTTCAATAATTAAAAAAGAAACATCTAAAACCTAATAATTAAAACACTTACGCAACACTATAAAATGTAAAGGAAGACTCAGTAAACAGTCACAATATACTGCAATTATCACTTTAAAACACAGAACTGCCGCTTGTTATGTCAACGAAGTTCAAACAATGAATGAAACTGATGTTTACATGAGCGTTCGCTTTAAATAAATAATAGCCTATTTATTGAGGAACAGATACGTTCACAAGAAAATGCCCATGTTTAAAAGTAAAGCATTGATAAATGATAACGCATTAATTGATCATCCAAATGAATTAACTATTAACATAAATCAATTTTATTTTCTCTTTTCTTTTAGAGATTATATATATTATATTGTATCTATTTGTTCACACGGTTGACATCAGAACATCAATAATGAGTTACTCATGTTAATTAATTATTATTAAATACAGTTTAACAAAATATCGATAAATACTAAAAACAAATTGAGATAACTGGTAACTCGAGATATTTATAGAACTGATGAATATTATTTATCATCCTCAATTTAACATTACCTATCATCAACGCTCTCTTATTGCTTTATTTTAATTATTTATTATTGTACAATACTTGCACTAACCGTCTCGCCTTTTCTTCATTTCTGATCTTTCTTAATTTTCTTTTCTTCATGATCTTTCAATTTGAAAACATCCAATTAATTATTGTTGTCGATGGGTGTACCTAGCCTAACCTAACCTAAACTTTTTTTTTTTTTTTTTTTTTTTTTGTAGATTACGTCTTGGAGACTCCAGTTAAGGAGTATAAGACAAGTCAGATCAACAATATTATACACTAGATACCATAATTACTTCAATTAGTTGAGGTGAGGCTTAATTTTGATGTGAAAGGAACTCTTGTACACTATAAAAAGCTTTATCAACTAAATATTTCTTCAATTGATTTTTAAATATTTCTATATTTTCAAGACTCTTCAAAAACTGCGGTAGCTTGTTGTAGAATTTCCTACCAATATAACTAGGTTTTTGTTTGAATAGGCTACTATTGTGACTCACCAAGTGATAATCTCCTCGGCTTCTTGTATTATAATCATGTACATCAAGATTTTGGTTAATATCATTCGTTTTTACATATAAAGTAGCTTCATACACATATAAGCAGGGTACAGTTAGGAGACCAAGTCTCTTGAACAACGGCCTACATGAATCTAATCTATTTACTCTTTCTATACACCTAACCGCTTTCTTTTGGATCTTAAACACCCTATCAAGATTTTGTTTTGATGAATTACCCCATACTAAGATAGCATACCTAATATGTGACAGTAAGAGCCCATGGTAAGCTGTAAAAAGTAACTTTTTGTCATTCAATCTAGCAAGCTGTCGCAGGACAAATAACCCAGATGAAATTTTACTACATATTTTCTCAATGTATGGAGTCCAGGTCAATCGTCTATCCAACATAACTCCTAGAAATGCAATTTTTTCTTCCTGGTCTAATTGATTATCGTTTACAAACACGTTTATAGCCCTATCTTCATTTAAACTAACACTCCTCGCACACTACCACAACTTTATAACAATTTTTTGTCAAAATCGCATAATTTTAATGTGAAGTTATTACACAAGAATGCTAGTGAGTAAGAAGCACAACAAATGCCTTGCTTGTTACTGTAGAATTCAAGAGAAAATAATAATAAATAATAATTCCATTATTATTTTACAAAGCATATTTCACTACTAAATAAACCATGTAAAAGTTGATCCTTGTAATAATGGAAAGTTTTCTGTAAGTACAACAACAATATATATTTAAATAAGCATGAATAAATACAATCCGCCACAGGTCTGCTCAAGATCTAGTGATAATAAATATGTAAGTGTAGGTATTATGGGCTTACATAAGGGGTGGGGCACAGGGGGCTTGACCCCCCCCCCCCATATTCCAAACACAAATAAGAAAATTAGTAGAAATGCGTAGAAATCTGTGATTTTCACTTCAATTTTTGAAAAATTTTCCTGGAGGATTCCCGGACCCCCTTTTCAATTAAGGGTATTCCATACCCCCCAGACACCCCCGCGTTAGTTTCATCACTCCATAGTAAAATCCTGGGTGTGACACTGCTCGTTGTTGGGGCACCCCCGAAATGTTTTTCTATATTCGCCCCTGGTAGGTAATGTATTGTTATGGGTTCTATGTCTAAAATAACGCTGGCAACACTTAAATTTATCACTCGCACTTTATTTACACAAATAATCACAACACTCACTGATCAGTAATGTCTTACAGAAAAATAAGCAATTAAAAACAGATAAATCGATATTGTTCAAAGAGATTTCAATATTACTGTACAAAAATCAATCACTAAATATTAAAAGGCCGATCTAATATTAAATAATAACTGTTCAATAATATTCAAAAAGAAACGTCTAAAAAGAACAATTAACTTACTTAGCACAAGTCCGTAACACAATAAAAACTATTTAGAAGTCCACTTTTATGAATTAAATAGGAAAAAGAATTATCACTATAGTCACTAAGAAAGAATTATCACTATATAGGCACAAAATATAGAACTGTCACTACTTGTTTATCACGACGAATTTCAAACAAGACTGAACTAATTTACAAAAGTCTCCCTCTATTTATATAATTTTCCATAATCGAGATATCTCTCGATTTTTCTATCAACTTCTACCGAACTTAAAATAAACAATCAAGGACCCTCGCACCTTCCACAATATTCGATAAGATTCCATTAATTTCTAATCAAACAACTAGAACATTCTACAAAGTACCAAGTGAACACCATAAAAGTATCAAAAGAAGAGTAATTAATTGCTTAGAAGTAAACATTTACATAGCAGATAAGACCGAGAACCATTGTTCCTTCTTTCTCTCTCTCTATTCTCACTACAGTATGATTTTTATTGATGGGAAACCTCCTGGGCGTTCCACCAATAAATTTACTAGATATAATGGTTCTGTATAAAACAATGCTGGGATGATAGTGATAGTGCAAACATTGAATAATATTAGTAACACCAGCTGATGAGTGATAAGCAACTTATATGATTCAGTTTATATCATAACAATAGGTTTTGTACAATTTGTGCTATCAAACGTTTTTCCCGGATTTATTTCAACCATATTATAATTTTTTTTAAATATTTCTTTGTCTCCTTTCGAATAAGAAATTTTGGAGTCAGATTAAACAAAGTGCAAGGTAAAGATGACAAGGAATATATAAATTATACCAAGACTTGAAAATTAAATAATGAATATTGCACACCCCACTTGGAAACATCCTTTCTAAGTTTAGTGCTCCACCCATTCTACCGGTTTATAATCTCAATACAAGGAGACTTACAACTTACAACTGTTACCTACTGAATAGAGGTAAATTAATATGCAGAGTTATGTAAAAATCTGTCAGTAAAATGCGTGCTTCTTCTATTCAACTACACGTATTTGACGGTTATTAATACACATTCATAGATGCATTCCAACAAGCACTGGCTCAGACGCAATAAAATTGTTTTTATTGTTCTTTCAAGATCCCAACCCATTTGCACAGTTGAATAATATCAATAGAATAGTTACTTGTTTATTCTTATGACCTCTTTAAGTTTGGCCTTGTGGTTGAGTAGCCTATTTACTCTACAGAAAGCTGGGTTTTAATTACTTTCCTAGTACTGTACCTAGTTGGAAAAATTGGATTTTAAACCAAGAATGGTCTTAACATTAAAGTTGGTTCTGAAGTAACTGACAATTTATCAAATATATAGAACATAATTTATAAATTTTGAATTCCTCAAAGTTCTTCACAACCAACTTGAGATATACGAGCCGATATGGCCAAGTCTCAAATGAGCGCTGCTATACAAAGGGTCACTGTAGTATAGTGGTTAAGGCGCCCGACCGGCAATTAGGACGTTCGCGGTTCGATTTCCGGCGGTGACTGATATTATTGTGTAGCAGTGATCATCGATTTCCATTAGCTATTCAATGCTGTTGTTAATATCCGCCATTGCGGAAGTCTTCAGTATATTTAATGGCAATAATTTGAGGAACTCGAATAATAAATTAATAAATTACTCTGTTCTCTGCTGAAAATCACTTCCCAGTGGTTCGGAACCCACCTAAAACTGTAGGTCCAACTCATAAATCACCGTCATCCAACTCATTACCCACGCACAGGTCTCAGACCTATGTGGACTTCATCCTCAAAAAAACAAAAATATTATTGAATATAGAGCAGAGTAGCTACCAAAATAGCCATTCAAATCTTTCTGACTTCCGTATCCCAGAAAGCACAAAAGGCAGAAATTAAGTGCATCTTTGTATGGTTGAAAATAATTAATATACAGTAATAGTTATAAAAGTGGTAGATGTAGTTGAAGTTCTGAGATTTAAATTTTTGGAATCACCGGGAAACTTAATATTAGTTGTAGAATTAAATATAAAATATTGTTAAACATGTAAGACCGATAAAGGTAGAACAATGGTCTATTGTTTTTGTAAACATTGCTCCATTCATTGTTAGCTTGTGCTTCACAGATATTGTAAATTGACTCTTGTTTCTCCTTCTCCCTGAAAATATCTCTATCACTCCTATCTGCTATATTATGTGATTTCTGGCACAATCAATAATCTACTAGAACATTTTCTGGGTGATCAAGACATCGAGAAATTTCTGGAAATTGCTAGTATGAATGAAAACAGTATAAAAGGGCTCTCCTTGTCTGCATTGAGTCAGTTTGTAATTTGCTCTTCACAACTTTCATGTCCAGTGTCAGTGTAATGACACAGCAGTGGCGGATCCACGGGGGGGGGGGGGAGAAAAAAGAGGAAGAAGAAGGAGAAAAAGAAGAAAACAGGAACGAATGGAAATGATAGAAAACAGTGAAGAAGTGGAAAAGAGATGACAATAGAAATTGGTAGGAGGAGATGAAAATGAAAAAAGACGAAAAAGGGTAAAAAATTTCCAAGAAGCCTACATAACTATATGGTACCCCAATCATGAGCAGTGAGGGATTAAATATAGAAAAGTGAAAGTTTCAAGAAAGTTTCGGATCTCCCACTGACAATAACACAAGAACGAAATAAAATTTACTTTAATTTATTTTTAAAAAGTTAAAATTTCATATTCTTTTTTATTTTAACTATTTTATTTGACTCATAACGTGGGTTGAATTGTTAAGTTAGAAGAATTAATGCCTAGAATCACTTGACATGTAGTTTTAGATAGGGAATTTTTCAAAAAATTTCTCGGGGAGTTCCCTGAACCCCCGTTCTGAAATAAATAGCTATGTATATTGCTTCAATTTATAATTAGAGGTCTACCACTCCAAATTACAAATTACTAGGGAAGTGATAGTCGCGAGCCGTAGCAGGTATCTGTTCAATCAGATAGAGAAAAGCTGCGTTCTCGTAGGACCTGTTTGTAACGGTGACCGATTAGATTGGCCAGCAAAAAGGACACTGTTCTCTGCTGTAAAATCACTTCCCGGTGGTTCGGAACCCAGATTGCTGGCCAATCTAATCGGTCACCGTTACAAACAGGACCCAGGAGAACGCAGCTTAACTCTATCTGATTGAACAGACACCTGCTACGGCTCATAAGAAATATTTTTACTTCAGACTATAGTGAATACTATACTTTCGAATAGTTTGAACCAGCCTAATCTTTTACAAACAACTGTGTAAGTTCTGCTCTTGAAAATGTAGGCCCTACGCCCTACACCCATTAAATTTTGTATAAGTTAGAATAATTTTGAAAGCAACTTTTCAATGCTGAAGTATTTCTTGTCTATTGTAAACCCATCTAGTTTGAATAAACTCGATCCATTTCTAATCAAAACTCTTGAACTTCATAATTAATTATTAATAATTTTTCAATAATATTGAGAGTTTATTTTATTATGCGTATGAATGAGTAGCAGAGTTTTTAGGTCTATTATTATACAGTTAAAGAATTTAATTACTGCAGTTGTAGTTCCAAATGACTAGAATATTTCTCCCTCTTGACAAGTTACCTGTGTTATTTCATGCTTTAAAATTTGTTTCAAATTCTTTGATATACAGATGCACATGAATATATGGCATGTAACTAAAAAATAAAAAGGTTTTTATGTTTTATATATATCAGTGCAATTTACAAAAATAAATCTTATTAATTGCTCCACAGTAGGACTCAATTTTCTAATTTAATTTGTAAGGGAAGTTTTTGGTTTTTTGTTGTTTGATATCACAATATGAAATATTTTGGAAGCTAGTAAACTTATAAATTTTAATTCATTTCCCACAATATCCTATGTTACAATGTAATGTATTTGCATAACAATTTTATGTTTATTGTGTATTATTCTATTATTTTGCAAGCTTTGAATGAATAATTATTGACAGTAACGTTGGAACAGTGTTGTTATTGATTACAAGACGAGTCTGAAATATTGGCCGACTGAGAAGAGCGCTGAAATTATTTTAGCAAAATTGACATTGACCTTCTTTGGTTGAGTTTTTGTGTCAAGGTTTCAGAACAGTAGGCTGCATAGCGTCAATAGTAGGTCAGCCAACGAAACTAACCGAGCTTCATGCATTACATATAATAGGCGATAGGCCGATCATCTTTCCTAAAACTTTTTAGCTCATGTTAATCTCTGCTACACTCATTTCTTCAATATCAATTGGACTCATGGTGGAATGATACATTGTGATACACAATGATACACAATGTATCATTCCACCATGAATATAACTGTGTAGTGGTGTAATGTTGTCTACATGTGAAATACTGTCAATGATACTGAAAAGTAGGAAGTAATGTTCTGCATGTTGCATGTTTGATATTGTAGAAATCAAATTTAATCTCTAAAGACACCGAAAAGTAAGATACAAAAATATCAACTGGAAAAATTATGAATAAAAATAAAAATAATAACTTCAAATAAAATATATACATCTATGAAAATTCATAATTTTAATATGAAAAATTTTATTTAAAATTCGTAAATGTTTATTGGTTTCTCTATAAATTACGTCGAATATTATTGTACTCGTGATACAAATGAAAAGAATACTCTAAGATAAAAATTTCGAAAAAGAATTTTTTTCAATCACCTTGTTATGGCAGCCTATGACTGCAACTTATGATATCATTGGTCTTAAGAGAAATTTATTGAATAGTTTTGGGAGTATACGTTTTGATTTTTGTGAACCTCATACTCCAAATCATCTATTCGATTTTAATAATAATAATAAACGTATGTTTTTTAATGGTGGGGAGACCCTTACGGGTAGTTCCACCTCGCCGTTTGTGCCATGTTACGGGGAACATGTGGACCTACTATTTTAGGTGGGTTCCGAACCACCGGGTAAGTGATAATAAAGCTTGTAACATCAAGTCATTGAAGTACGGTCACCCATCCAAGCGCAGTTTTGAGTGGTTGTGACTGAATATTTTGATTTTGATTTCTTGTGTCATAATGAATTATGAGTTGTACACCTAAGATGCTAAGATTATTCATGAAAAGCTATTTTTTTGTATATTACGTCTTGGAGACTCCAATTAAGGAGTATAAGACAAGTCAGATAACCAATTATACTATCTTATACTCTAGTTACCATAATTACTATATCAATTAGTTGAGGTGAGGCTTAATTTTGATATGAAAGGAACTCTTGTACACTCTCAAAAGCTTTATCAACTAAATATTTTTTCAACTGTTTTTTAAATATTTCTATATTTTGAAGAATCTTTAAAAACTGCGGTAGCTTGTTGTAGAGTTTCCCACCAATATAGAACTAACTAGGTTTTCGATTGAATAAGCTACTCTTGTGACTCACCAAGTGATAATCTCCTCGGCTTCTTGTATTACAATCGTGTAAGTCAAAATTTTGGTTAATATCATTCTTTTTTACTTATAAAGTAATAGCTTCATACACATATAAGCAGGGTACAGTTAGGAGACCAAGTCTCTTGAACTACGGCCTACATGAATCTAATCTACTAATGTATTTTTATGAGATGCTCGCCATGAGCAAATTGCCTTTGGAGGGAGAAACTCCATTCTCTATCAATATGGGCTTACGTGTACCCATTAGTATTTGAAAATCGTTCTTGTTGAAGGGTTGAAAAGGCTAAGATAAGGGTCCATTTGCAGAAGGTATAGTTCCTCTTCACTTCAAAATAAATAGATGGAAAAAATGATGATGAAAATCTGATTGGAATCTTTTAGCTCTCCATCAAACTGCTTCAAAATGAAGTATCCTATGGTGAGCTAGTTGAAAAATGTAAAATATTCCTGAATCAAGACAGTGAAAATCCGGTGGTTCGGAACCCAACTAAAACTGTAGGTCCAGCTCATCAATCACCATCATCCAACTCATTACCCACGCACAGGTCTCAGACCTATGTGGGCTACATCCTCAAAAAAAATCGAAATCACTCTATTCAACGTCAATTTATTGTGAGCATTTTTAACAATGCTCAAGCATATTAATTGGCCAGAAAAAAAGTCACTGTTATTTGCTGTAAAATCACTTCCCGGTGGTTCGGAACCCACCTAAAAATGTAGGTCTAACTCATCAATCAGCATTATCCAAATCATTACCCAAGCACAGGTCAGACTTATGTGGGCTTCATCCTCAAAAAAAAACTATATTCAAGCATGCTTATCTTTTGAAGATAGAAAATAATTGTTAAAGTAAATTTAAAGTAATTGTTAAAGTAAAATTCAGTTCACTTTATTGACACATCATTTAGATTATTTTTCCTGCCTTTGTAATTTTATCAAATACTCTATAAAACCTACTATAAAACAGCATGTATAATCTCCCGTGATTTTTTTATGTTCACCTACACGCCTACAGCATGCTAATTCATCGAATCACGTAAAAATTGCCTCAAAGATTGCAGATTATTATCATGGTGTAGTCAAAATGATATTAGTGGGGTTGAAGTTGCGTTAATGTTTTAGAGGTTTTTCAAGCGGTAGAGAGTTGGATAAAGATGGGATGTTATCTAGGAATGAAATCGAATCGAAGGTCTAAAGGTTGCGAAGGGCGATTGACCTTGAGGCAATTCTTGTCACAACCTTGAGGGCTTTCACGTAATTCACAATGCTATGACGTCATTTACTGTAATAGGTTTCCGCTTATTGCAACGGCAAAAGCAAAGAAAAGTTTCTTTAATAGAAAAATCATAAACCGATAGCGATGAAGAGGTGGGAAAGAAGGGGTTATTGAGAACAGGGGCTTACCGGGGGGGGGGGGGGGAAGAAAGAGATGTAAAGCATGATAGAGGGGCCGAAATTCTCAATCGAAAGTAGCAAAAAACTTTACTAGTGTCCTTCATGGGGATGAAGGAGATATCTCCCCACTAATGAGATTAGATTAGATTAGATTAGAACACTTTATTTATGTAAATTTACAAAATTTCTTAAATAAGTTTAAAATAGCATTATTACCGTCGCATAGGTAGAAAAAGTACAGCAAATTATATTAATTTAACTAAAGAAAATCCAAGTGACGTATTTACAGAAAATGAGATTAGATTAGATTAGATTATTTACTTTATTCATGTAGATTACAAAATGCACAGTCTTAGATTCTATATTATGATAGTTGAAAATATATAAGTACTGTAATTATTGTTCTATGAATTTTACAAATCTAAACGAAAGAAATTAATCAACGATATGAATACAGTATAAGATGCAATTTGATAGCGATAATATGATTGTGATGTATCTACATGAAACGGCGAAGTTTGAGCATATAAATGTCCATTCTTGGAAGAGGATATTGAGAGTGAGAGGGAAAAATAAAAGAGCTGTCTTTATTAGCACAACTTATTTCGTGGTATGTCGAAGTTGGGACGCAGCCAGCCCTCTCACGCAATTCGGACTTTCTATCTAAATAAAAAGTGTTTTCAATGGATTAAAATGAAATTAATGGAAAAAACTAAGAAAAGAAAATAACAATTCAACTTTTTATCTTTATAAAATGTATATAGAAAATAAATAAATGAAAGGAAACATTGGAAAAAATAAAATGACAATTCAATAAAGCAAAACGTTATAAGATAAGTAGATAAAAGATTGAACAAAACTTGTACAAATACAGTATAATTTTTCTAATCCAAAAAGCAAAATTTACATAAAATCCCCTGTTTAAAAATAAATGGGAATGAATTAATAAATAAACCCCCGCTGTAATCAGGGTAGAAGAATAAACTGGAGTGGGAGCTGCTATAGCAGAAGGTGACCAACTTGAAATAGGAAATTGAGCACTCAATTAAACAAGCTAATAATAAAAATTTAAATAATTCAAATTAACTATGCTCAATAGTCCTATGTCAATACAAATACACATTCTTGTGAAGAGGAGAAAATGAGGAGAGTAAAAACTTTTTATACTCTATCACTTTCAATATTTTGTATTATTTGATCATTTCGCTGATCATTCAAACGCGATTTTTAAATATCAATAAATAAGGATTAAAAAGTGAATAAATAAAGATTAAAACAATAATTATGTAAGACATTTTCTATAAACTGAATCATACACAAGGGAAACAGAATGAAAGTTTATCATATTTTAATATTCTCTATTTACATTATCTAATCATATATTTTAACATAATTAAAATTATTTATCCATCTTCTTATGAGCGGGACATCTACCTACGAATGCTATAAATAGAAAACATCAGGTGCAAGAAGTTTAATATTCACTTTTTCTTTCTGTTGATACACACATTAATCTGAGACTTGTGCATGGGTTATGAGGTAAATGATGAATCAAATCATGCGAAGTTTCCAGTTCTACCTTCAAAAGACAAGTATGAAAAAAGGAAAATCAACTAACCATGGACTCGTCTAGACCAAGCAGGAGATGGCCGTGATACTGATAAAACTGAACCAGAACCTAATAAAATATAACTTAAAACTCAGGATTATTAGATTGTTAAGTAATTGCTCTCCCCAATCCACTACAATGATTTTCATTCAGTGCATTA
The DNA here is from genome assembly GCA_948455865.1 of Conomelus anceps. Lineage (NCBI taxonomy): Eukaryota > Metazoa > Arthropoda > Insecta > Hemiptera > Delphacidae > Conomelus > Conomelus anceps. The sequence goes on from OX418221.1 coordinate 56,167,892, forward strand.
TTTGACGTTTACCAATACCTAAAATATTTATAGTTTTTGCTTCAAAATGTACTTCTAGTTATTAGTTTATTGCTATTATCACCCTAAAAGATTTACATAATTAATATCGTATTTATTCGACTTTTTATCAGAAATAAAATCCTCCCCAACTATTTAAAGCTCACCGAAGGTGAAACCAGGCACAGCACAGAATAAAAACGATGGCCATTATTCAAGCCCATCAAGGAAAGTGAAGATGGCACGGGAAGCGAAATGTAGAAAGGGAGTTGAAAAGAGACAGAGAAAAAGAAAATCAAGCACCCTTTTCCAGTGGTTGAGCAACAAAAATAAAACCTGCAAACTTAACGTCATCGTGTTTTCCCGCCATTTGCATAGCGCGGGAAAATTGAGCACGGTTTGGGAAGGGGGAAGTGCTGTTCTAATTGGAGGTTCCATGCCTTGCAACAGGGCTGTGATGACGTATGGTGCGCAGTAGGCTAGTGCGCATAGTTCATGGTCAAGGTTAGGGGGTGTCCCACTAAAATAGCACTTGCGCCACCCCACACCTCCTCTCCATCGCTACGACATGGTTCCAAACAACCCTTTCCTACTTCAAGGCAGGGGTGGAAATAGAGTCAACCCCTTTGGAAATCACCGCCCACTGAAACCGTTTCCCCCATCTCTTACCGTTGTTACCTTAACCTTCTCTCTAGAGATCGAGGCCAGCATTAAAACAGTCTCACTCTATTTCGTTCTCTTTCTCTCTCACAACTGAACTTGAAATAAATTCAGTTCATACTGTACATCGTGTTGTAAACTACACAATGCATTACACCATTAGCTTGATTGCTAGCTAGCCCAGTTCAAGTGCGGTATAATAAGATTACGTTTTCCCCAAGTATCGAGAGATTCAGAGAATTTTCTATTGGTATAGAAATTGGATAATTTAGTAGATGGCTGCTGCTTTATATAATCAGTGAAGTATTTATATAGCTCATGTCAATTGCAAAACAATGAGAGAATATTAAAAAAAAAGTATTTCTCTTTTTGTAAAAGAACTCTTAAATCATCAGAATTCATCCCTCATCAGTATTCTCAATCAGTTGAAAATTGATATATTTCTCTTCACTGTACTTCAAGCTGACAAATTTATATTGTATACTTTCCTTCTTTCATGGGAATTATCAAAAGAAATAATTATCTTTACAAAAAAAGTAAATTCGTATGGCTTTTCGTGGTGGGGAGACCCTTACGGGTAGTTCCACCTCGCCGCTTTTTTAACGACTGCTTTTTTCTTATATGCAACCGGGACCGACGGCTTAACGTGTCCTCCGAAACACGGGAGTGGCTCGAGAAAAATATCTTGTACTCAACTGGGATCGAACCCAGGACCTTTGGCTTATCAGACCAGCGATAAGCCAACTCGGCTACGCCGACTCCATTATCTTTATTATATGAGGCTTTAAAATTATACAACAAAAGTCAATCCTTTTTTGAAACTTTGTTCGAATACTTACTTAAATTCTTGATACGACTTTCGGTCTGCTGTAAGCTGCTCTGTAGAGAAGTTTGTTTAATCAGATGTCGAATATCGCAATTCACTGCCAGCAATACACATCACTTCTGCAATATTTGTGCAAAATATTGCATAACACGATCTAACTTGGGAATCGACTGGTAAGCAGACTCAAAAACAGCCAACTGCCATAATAGTAGATTCAATAAAAAGCAAATGATTTTTAATATTTCGTTGACCATTTCAAAAATTACTTACAAATCTTTTACAGTGCGAGACTGAGCTCCGTGTCCCTCGGAGGAATGTACTACGTCACTATGTCATCGCAAAAGCAATGCAATTGTGCGTCTCTGTGCGTGCGTCCGCGCTGCCCAGTATAGTAATTCTTCGTCTCTCCTCTTCAGCCGTCAGGGACACGGAGCTTAGTCTCGCACAGTACATATTTGTAACATGTTTCATCTGGTTCTCAGCTAATTTTACATAGAACCTTACTAGTAGTTCTGTGAACAGTAGACCTCCCTCACTCAACACTAATCAGTATAAATAAATAGATAATATAAATAAATTAAAATGTAAATAATGCAGTGTTTTTTACACAAAATATTAATCCATTAAGTGAATTGAAATGATAAAAATAAAAACCCAAAAACATCGTCAAAAAAACAATAATAATCTGTTTATTACAGTTTAACAACGTGAGACGATTTTAAATAAAATATGTAAATGAAATAGTTTGAACTTTTGAAGAAAACCAATCTTATATATTAATGAAAAAGATACTAGAGTACTTTCAAAAATGTATCAGTTTTAATTGTTTGCCGTATTACAGAAACAAATGACAATTGAAATAGCAGAAAAAAACAGTAGAACATATTTTTTATGTATCTAGCGGCTGTTGAAATATGAAAAACCATAGAGATAGTGAGTATTTTTTATTAACTAATCATTTCTTATCAACAACTTATTTTTATCGGTCCGATAGTTTCAAAAATCCTTTATATATAGATAATCAATATTATTTAAATTTTCACATACTGTCCACAATTCAGACACTCTAAAGTCCTTGAAAAGTAATCTGCAATCCCGCAATAGTCCTTTAAAAGTATTTATAATAAATGTTTCAAAGTGTTGAAGTACCAAGGTATTAGTAAGCAAGATTGATTTTATAGGCATAAAACAAGCCGTAACAAATTGAGGATATTATACAGCAACAGTCAATATGTTTAATAAACTATAATGTCATGGTCAACTTAGTAAGGAAAGTTGCAGCTATACTAATAAAACAATGAATACTTCCAGAGACGAGACAACTCAGGGCGCAGGCGCAATACTTGCTGCATATCAACTCTGGCACGCTCCGTGCAGTAAACGTTTACTTTACGTCCAAGAAAAATGCCATTAAAAGTGGCAACGTGCAAGAGTCTCTTCTCAGACGTATGCGGATGTCCTTCTTGTTCAACCTTGGTTGCCTATAATAGACTTTTTATTATTTACATTATAATACTATGTGCAGCTCACGCAATAGCCAATATTAGTTCTGATTGAATGCAATTTGTTTCTGCGATTCTACACTGAAATGAACTTTTTCATTGCAACTGAGTTCCATGATTGACTGATTTATTGATAAAACTGATTTATTATTATTATTTTTTTTTGGAGGATGAAGCCTACATAGGTCTGAGACCTGTGCGTGGGTGATGAGTTAGATGATGGTGATTGATGAGTTGGACCTACAGTTTTTAGGTTGGTTCCGAACCACCGTTTTATTGCTCAACTATTTAAATTCTCAACTATTCTCAAAACGGATGAGTCAAATAACTAAATAATTGGTTCCGTCGTAATTTTTCTCGACTTTTCTGTAACAAATACCAGCAAAAGCTTTTATTTATTTCTTTAATGAAGGAATCTACTATAAGCTACTCTAGTAATATGAATATTGTTTGACCTGGCTGCTGAGGTCTGGTGTCATGTCGCATGTGAATGTGTACAGCGCCTCGGACGTGACTTGACGGTTTTTAGACAGCCATTCCTACAAACTTATTGTGTCCTCCGAAACACAGAAGTGACCTCAGGAAAAATCTAGATAAGCTACTCTAAAAAGGCTTTAGTCAAACGGCTTTACTGCCATGGAGCTTGATCGTAGAGCCGGAATGGGACAACTCGCCGCTGTTTCAACCCGTCGCGAGCCATCTCGCCGCAAAAACAAAAATTAACACTACATTAGGCGCACCTGTCTCCTTGTCATGAGTGGTCACACTCATTTACACCATTTTTGTTTTGTGCGTTAAGGCTTTTATACACGATCAATTTTTTTCATCGAATTTAATAAAATCAAAGAGCTTCAAACTGCTTCGAATCCCTTCAGAGTCCATTAAATTGCTTCAAATCTTGTCCAAGATTTGTCAAGACTTTTAAAGATTGGACAAGATTTATAGGATGTGATTGAAAAATTTTATTCTGTACAAATGCCTTTATTCATCAATTTTGTCTAATTAAACTGTTGTTTCGGCTTTTTTAGGTTAAAATAATTATTATAAACATGTTTCAATTTACAATGTAACATGTATTATGCTATGTGAGGTCAAATCGAATTTGTAATCTACAAATTTGAAGATTCAAATTGAAGCCTTTATTGTTTGCTCTTATCTCCTTTTTACATTCTGAATTTTTCATTTCAAGTCCATTTTATTTTTTAATTGACTTGAGTTTTCTAGTTTTTTCAGTTATGTCCTTTCAAAATCACTTCCCAGCTGTTCGGAATCAGAAACCACTTGAAACTGTAGCTTAGATCACTAAGCTCAACTACATTGAACTACATTCCTTCCATAATAGTTGCAATATATTCTAGAGCTCGTCTATCACGGTGAAAGAGTTTAGCTTCCCAGATCTGCTCTACGCTAGAGCAATACGTGTCTATGTTTTGAACAGGATTCCTGCGTATTGTATGTTGCACAAAGTATGTGTTGTACCTGAGACTTCTCTGAACACAATCAATAATTACAGTGGAGTGCTTGATTATTACAATTATTAAATTGCAATTTATAGCGTTAATAAAAGGAATTCCGAAAATGAGATACAACCAATCATTATTCATCTTCAGCTTTCACATCTTTGTTTTTCATTTGACAGATGTTGTATGTATTGTACCATAGAAAATTTAAACGGAGGGTAGTTGTCTACTCTTTAGACCTCAACGATATGTTTCATTTAACTATTTTCATTAACTACAGTTTTAAAATGCCAAAAAGGCACTTGTAGCGATAGAGCGCTCTCGTAGAGAAATCTAGATTCTTGTTGCGCGGGAGGAGAGTAGAGTCTGGACTAGACTAGTGGAGCACGACTATTGTATAGATTGCTCTACGAGAGCGCTTTATCGCAAAAGTATCTCGATTTAAACGGGCATTTACAGTTTTATTTAGGATTGGGTTAACCAACAAAATACGAGGTAAGATAAACCAATGGTTCTTCAGACCTTACAAGACGCTATTCACTATTGCGAGACTAATTTTGAATATGACTCGTATGTAACCCAAGCAAATTAGACTTTTGGTGGACAAAAATTAGTACAAAGCTGGAAATTTGTTAACCTACTTCCTAAGAAAGAGTCCCCCAAGTTTGCGAAAGTTTGGGCTGTGCATAAATATTGGGGTTTCAAAATCCCCCCAAATTTGCCACTTTTTTTAGTTTCAAAACTCGAAAACTATCTACCGCGTTAACAACAATATTCTAATCGAAATTGAAGAATGTCAAATTTACGTCGATTGATGTAGGCCTATAACACTACCAAATCGGTTCAGATGTTCATTCACAAATTAATCAGGTATTTTTACCCCCTTTGTGAAAAATTAGCCATCTTTAGGTTCCCATGCATTTATCTTGTAAATGCTCACTCCAATAAGTTTAAATAATTGAATTGTCTTCCAGAAAAGGGGTAAAAGCAGCCACAAGGTACCACCAACAACAATAGATGGACAGGTAGATGTTGTGCTACACCCTCTGCGACCGCCTATTGTTATAGAATTTCAACCTTTTGGTCGCCTATTGTTATTGAATTACAATTTTCCCACAAGGAAGACACTATTGGTGTACCACTCTGATGGTCTAAGGGCACTTTTGCAGCTCAGCGAATAGATTAGCATACAGATAAATTGCAAATTTAGTTACACTCAGACCACATACTTTGTATTAACAGCTCAATATAGAAATAATTACTTGTAATAATAATCAGGCAAACATTTTCCACTAAATACTATCAATTATTTATTCATAATATAATAAAATCAAAATCAACTTGAAGTACTAATACATACTCACTAGGAATTATATTCTCACAACTATTCCATTTCAAAGTAGGTTTAGTATACAGTTTTAGAGTATACAGTAGAAGAAAAATAGGTTACATGCAGATGTAGCAGATGTAAAGTGCACATTAAACACTTGATTAATACTGTACTTGAATAGTTATGTAACTTACAAATCGAAATACGTTGTATTCCCAATCTAATACGTGCTACACCGATACGAAAGTTATATCTATTCAAGTATAGTGCTCACCACTAACTAAAAGTGCCCTCAGTGTAGAAGGGTCCACTAATGAGTGGAGTCGAGCGGAATCCAAGAACAATGGAGTAGAGTAGTGAAGAGAAATCGTAGGGACCTTTCGAACCTTTATGGAAAAATACCCAGAGGACAGTTAGTGCGGCCCCTTCTGGCTGCCATAACCCCAGAAAAGTAGGTACTCAACTAAAAATTTTTGTGAATTCTTTAATTGTGGACTATGCCATGTGCTGTGCAAGGAGGTAATCGGTAGTCTCTGTAAATGTGGTTGCAAATTGTTCAGTGTTGTCGGTACTCTTGTGCAGTGCAGTCAGTACTCTTCCTACACGTTGATAAGGCCCTTGAAACTTCTATTTCTATAACAAGAAAACTTTTCAGTTGTTGAAGGTTATTAGCTGTGACGTCACTCGTTGCTCTGTTTACTCTGAACGAAGGCTCAAGCGTTGTACAACTAGAAAATAAGGCAGTAAAACTGGGCTGTGATTTGTATCGTGTTTATTGCATAAATACTGAGGAAGCAATGTGTTTAAGTTATTGATAACCTTGAATTACAACGGTACTGTTGTCTAATAATTGAGCATGAATCCATGAATGCACTCCCAGTTCCCATTATCCTCTTTCAACCTTGTATTCAGTAGTTCGTTGCATTATGTGACAACCAGCGAACACATAAAAACAAATCTTCAGTAAGAAAAAATTATCTAGTAACATAAAAGTTCAAAATTTGTTCACAGTAGTTTAAATTTAAGAAATCAAAATCAAAATATTTTATTGTCGTCCCGCTCAAGAGCATTGACATAGTCATATCTTACAATAGTCAACAAACATACATAAATTAATAGTCTTACATATATTAACAAATTACAATAGAAGTCTGGTGCAACCTTGACCTACCCCCACCCAACCCTCCAACAACCCCCCCCGCGATTATGACACCCCCCAAAAAAATCTATCCTACCCTGATCTAACCTGACCTAGCCTAACGTAACCTTACATAGCCTAACCTAACCTGACCTAGCCCAACATAACCTAACCTACCCCCCACTGACCCCTGCCCCTGTCTATACCCCACCCCTGTTCTATATGTTTGATTATGTTCATAACCTAACCTTACCTTGACTAACTTTATACCCCCTGCCTCTGCCCCCTGCCTTGTTAATGCCTCTGCCCCCTGCCCAACCATGTGACTCCTCCCAACCACATAACATTTCCAACCGCCCTGCCCCCTCCTCACCAACAACGTGACCCTCTCTACCTAACACATGGCCCTCCCTACTGCCCCACTCCTCATCACTCATCAGTCCCATAATAATATCATTACAATAATGAAGTTCAGGGGAGACTGCTCAAGCATGCTTTTCAAGATGGCTTATCATGTCTGATATCTTAAGCATTATGATCACTTACTTGGTGGTTTGGATCTCACTTAATTTTCCAGTTATGATCAAAACAAATCAGTTATGTGGCAACAATGTTCAGTTGTGGCTGCTCAAGAATGCGTTTGGATGGGTGACCATGCTTCCATGACTTAATGTTATAAGCAGTATTATCACTTATTCAGTGGTTTGGGGCCCACCTAGGTACCCCATGTTCTTCATATAGGTAAGAAATTACCTTGCGTTGCTTTCAACAAAGCAGTTTCAATGAGAAAGAGAGGGTAAAAGAGAGTGATATACCCCCTCCTACTTCCATCACGTGACCAACGTGACATCACTTCAACTAGTCTGTATGAGGTCACATTAAACCAATCATATCTATGTAGGAAAAACATGACTGTGTGTAATTGCCCAATATTATGCAACAATTTTATTAATATTATCCAAGCTCACAAGCCAATTTCAAGCTAAGGTGACACTGTGAGCCCTTACAGCTCTAATATGCAAGCTTTCAAGCTCATTGCAAGATAAGCCCACACCCACTGTGAGCTCTTTTACTGAGCCACTGTGTCCACTTACTACACACTCACTCAGTGCTCCACTCAGTGCAGTGGTGCACACTCAACTCCCACTTAGTGCCACTTTGGGCTAACTTGGTGTACCACTTTTGTCCCTTATGGCTTACTTGGTGTGACTAACTCTTACATAGTAAGCCAACAGCCACCACCCGAAAGGTGACTTAGATTGGTTATTGACACAGAGAAATATGTCTTAGTTTAATCTTATTTATTTCTTCTTAAGATAGGATTGAAGGGGTTTGTAGAAAACACTAAAGGCAAATTCGCAATAGTTTCTCCATGTATTGTGAGCTATGGTTCGGGGGGGGGGGGGCTCCCCTTTTTTCAGATAAATTCTTTAATTCAAATGGCCGGAAGCTGCAGTCGCAAATAATTTAATGGAAATTGCGAAGAAAGGCACCGTCCCAACCCAAAACCAGAAAAATAAATATCTGTCTTCACCATGTACGGAATCGTGAGAGAAAATGTAGAACATCTGTAAATATCAGCATCCAATTCAGCAAAGAACGATAAAATATGAAAATATAATATATTCCCAGCTAAGTCCCTCCGGCAAGCGAAAACTGCGTGCGGAATATGTAATATTTGCCAATTACACTTCCCCAACAGTCCACACCAGTGAAGTGGAGAAGCTGCAAAACAATCTTGTCACAAACTGTTCAAAAAGGTGGATAAAATATTGAACCAACTCGTATGTCCTCCAAAATAACCAACTCAACTCGGCGAAGTTGGCTGTCAAATCTTTGAATTAAATTGCTAAAGTATTCTACAACCAGAGTTGGGCAGGAATTTAAATTATAAAATACTAGTTGAAATTACTCTGTTATTTATTACAAAATCCAGAATGAAAAAAACTGGTGTTAAATGATCAGAAACAATATATTATAAGTTTAGATAATGCTCATTAAGATGAATTAAAATTTGAATAATATAATGAATTTAAATTTGAAAAATAAAATGTTTTTCGAGCATGTAGGCTTTTTTGACCCAAGGGCAAATCAGTTACGAGAGTTTGCTTCAGCAGCATTTACAAATGATATGCCAATTTTATTGCCTCGATTATTAATAATAAAATATTTTCACATACCATTCACTTTCTTGGTTGGGCCCAATTTTACGCGCACTTGATGAGATATTAATTTTTCTGGCGCTCAATTGAAGTAGGCATCATTTTTTTCAAAAATCTTGGAATGGCTGCATGTGGTTGATCGCAGATTGTAAATATTATATAAATTTTAAAATTATAAATTTAAAATTATAAAATTAAAATTTAAAATATAATATAAATTTTTTAAAATTTTAAATTTGGCAACTGGATCTTTTTACCTTTGAAGCGACTGGGGTATTTAACATTTAACATAAAAAACTGATGAGAATTGATTAATTTAAAACTTTAAAAATTTCCTGTAGGAGAGGTTTAAAACGGACCTCCTCCTCAGCTTGCCAAAAATCGTCTCTCTTCTTGTCCAAGCTCTGAAGCCAGAGTTTTGGAGAAGATAGGTAGATAGAAGATAGAAAGATAAAATGTCTTTATTTCGCACTTTACAATACAAAAAGTGCTGCGGGTGAAGTTGGGGCATACAAGCCCCCTCTTCCACTCAACCATGATGCGGTAATCCGCCAATCATAGCGAATTTAGGTGAATTCTTCCAATAAGACTGTTGCAATGGTCTTTGAGTTTTACAGTTTTTACATGTGACGTAAGAAAAAAAAATTAGAGGAATTAATTATTAAATTAAGCAATTAATGGGATATGAACAGGCAGATTTCTCAGATATACATTAAAAATAAATACAGATAGAACAATTCGAAAAATAATTGAATTTTAACGAAAGAACCGTCAGAGATAAATTGAAAACAGCTGTTTAATAAGCTGGCTTGTGGATAAATCTAACACTTTCAAATAACGTATACATTTCGTTGTGTACTACGGCCATTGCATGGCGCAAAGAATGATTTATTTGACAAAAGATGTGTGTCATGACTTGATACAATAAAAAATGATATAAAAAATAATTTTATATGAGTACTAAATTTGTTTGGTATCAATCCTTATCTTTATAAATTTCTCAAGATGGTTTAATAAAGTGAGGTGGTGAATTTTGTACCGTGACAGTATTAATACAACATATAATAATACATTTTTCTTTTTGCAATGCAATATATTAAATACAAAAAACAACTCTTTCCTTATTTCTATTGGGGTTATGCTTAAGAACATCCAACCTAATTTTAATTTTATAATTCAAATCTATGTTGGAGTTCTCAAGTTCTTCCTCCAACCAATAATTTGAGACATACATTGCTTCTAAGTTCTCTTGGAAGAAATCATGCTTGTTGAAAAATATTCATATGTTGTTTAATCGACCACAGCCTAATTTGTTTTTTACTTGTGAGTTCAGTACAATTCCTATGTGAAACAACAACCTTAGTTTGCCAAGGTAGGTTGGTTAATTCATTTTGGTAGCAGAGCGTGGTTGATAAGGCCAAGGCTTTAAAACAATTAACAGACACACATGATGAATGGTTTCAAGTCAAAGAAGGTCCAAAATAAAAGAAAATTGCGTCTATAATTTTAAAGAAAGGTTAAATTCAAAATATCACAGATAAAAAATTAACAGCCAATAGAATAATCTCTCGTTGTCTTCCTTACAAATGTAAATAGAATTTTCAGATACTGATTTTTGTGCAGTAGCTAGGTTTTAAAGATTAGTTGGAAACTTGAGTTAAAAAAGATCACTGGCCAGGATATAAAACTCTCAACTTGAAAAAGTTGAAGATTTGCCTAAGTACATTAAATGAAAATTATAAAGGTCTGTTGAAGACAGACCCGGATCTTGAAATCTTGACTCCATGGAAAAGTAATATAAGGAAGTATGTCACCTGGATAGTAGTTTTGGTTTCAAGTCCTGTCCATGATAATTATTTTATATTTCTCAAATTCTCTCATGAACCAAGATGTTGAGGTTACAATATTTTGGATGTCAATCTTCACCTGAACCAGGAAAACCTGTTGATACAAAAAGGATAAATTGGTAAATAACAATTTCACAATAATAATTACAGTAGTAACAAAATACATCGAATAATTGTAGTTAATAAACTTGAATTACTGTACCTGGATTTGACGGCGAGAGATATTTAAATAAATAAAGAAGACATATTACTAACAAATCATGGCTGTAAACAAATTCATATTATTATTGAAAAATAATATTTATGGCATCAAGGTGTTAATTATTATAACATATTATTTTGATACCAAAGAAACGGCAAAACAATCCAAATCATCTTTTAGAAGCCAGTGCAAAGCTGCTAAAAACGAGAAGCAACAGGTTAGTTTTTGAACCAAGCAAAACCTAGGGCAGTCTGGTAACATAACCAACAAAGGACAGTTACAGTTTAAATTAAAAAGATTGACTAAAAAGGTTAAAGGGAGATTTAAGTAAAGTAAAATATTATGAAAAATACCTAGGTAGAAAATGAAATATTATAGTTAGAAATAATAAAATTAATGCTGAAGTGGGTGAAACCGAAGGCTCACTGAATGAATAGGTGTGACCAACTGCGCCACATTTAACTAAATCAATGTAGCAATGCTACAGGTTGTACGTAGACTTTAAATTATATTCATTTATATTGATTTCAAGGGGAAGATTAATGTCTAATTGACCTAGAAGGGTCTAAATATGCTATGCTTAGAAGGAAGATTAATGAATTAACTGGCATTTAGAATGAATTCATGCTTCAGCTCATCATCCAAAATATTTCTCTTTATCTCAAGTCTGTGTAGCCATAGTTCATAGATATGTTGGCGTGGATGAACAGGTTTTTCCTTTTGTTCGGGATGCACCCCATCATCAATATTTTCAGTACAAAAAATGTCTAATTTTTTTTTCACAGGATGAAAATATCCAAAGTCCAATAATTGAGAAAAATAGCTTATACTCAAGAATGGGGCGGAGAACCTGCAATGTTTTATGAACGAAAATCATGCCAGTTGATAGTGGACACAAACACATTCTGATTGTTAATCAAAATCGTTAGAGCAAATCACGAAAATCGTTAAAATTGATTTTTAAAACCAATAAATTACCGCCATTTTGAATCGCATATCAACTGAAATTCCCAAAAACAAATCCTTTCGGCTGTGCGCAGGGATTTTGGTCATAATTTTTTTTTTTCAAAATTTCTTCCATTTGATATTATTAATAAGGTATTAAAATGTAATCTATTGACATGAGTTTAATTGATTTTCGTCAATTATTTTGTAAAATACAGGGGTTCAAAGTTGAATTTTTTTAGTTTTGGGGGGCAATTGAACTCACCTATGAGTTATTTAAAACATTTGATAATTTTTTTATAACTGAAAGACACATTGGGGAATAGAGTGACACATTTTGTTTTTTAATTTAATAATTGGTTTTATAAAAATAATTTTTTGAAAATCTGGAATTTTTTTCCAGATTTTCAAAAATATCTCTTGAGAAAAGTAACTATTTGGTCGAAATGAATAATGTGTCATTTTATTCGTCAATGTGTCTTAGTTTTAAAAAAACTATCAAAAGATCAATTAACCCCAAAAACAGAAAAAATTAAACTTGGAACCCTTATATTCATTCCATAAAATAATTGATGAAAAAATTAATTTCTCATTGCAATAGATAACCTTAATAATATTCAATACTAGAAACTTGGAAAAAAATTATGACCAAAAACCTTGCGCACAGCCTTAACGTGTGAGTATCTTAAGTTATAAATGTCAAGTGATTCCTTTTTTTTGTGATTTCCTAGTCTGACTCACAATCTAACACACTGACCTATTTTTTGAAAAAAAAACAACACTTTTTGAGTTCAGGGGACCATAAAACTTGAAAATATCTGAAAATTGGGGTTCCTTTTTTTGTGAAGCGCAACTTTCCTCACCAACGGTAGTAGGATTAGGAAAGTGAAAAGGGGAGTGGTAGCAATCCCAGCAGCAGCAAGGATGCCAACGCGGAGCGTGGCGGGCAGTCTATTCAACTCCCGCAGCTACAGTATACAACCCAGCGAACACATAAGAACAATAATTGGTCTTATGGGTTCGTTGGTACAACCTGACAGTAGCTACAACACTCCTATTAACTCCCAAAATATTGCCCCATCATCATAATTTTTTAATGATACGAATTTTTTCGTAGTTAGATACAACACTCCTATTGACTCCCAAAATACTGCCCCATCGTCATAATTTTTTAATGATACGAATTTTGTTCGTAGTTAGATACAACACTCCTATTAACTCCCATAATATTGCCCATTCATCATAATTGTTTAATACTACGAATTTTTTATCACTATTTAATATTGAAATAATCTACAAGTAAAATGTGGTTGAATAAATTTTTTCTATTATTTTTCTTGACTTAAATTGTTGTCCTTACGTAAAAGAATGATCAGGAACATTTTTGTAGGAAATTTTGTCATCCTAATTTAAATTTAGTGCAATTTTTTAGCTACAACTCATCTATGAGCAAAAACCTAAATAATAATCACCTGAACAGGGCCCCCCTCACTCTAGCTTACCCCCCGCCACAACCATGACTGTTTAGTTTCTTTAAAGTATGTATACCATGGACCAACTGTGCCAACTTTCAAAACTCCGGGAATTATTTCTCTCAAACGGCATTATTATGTCTAATTTGACTGGGCTATTTATTTCTAAATATAATACGGCCGTAAAAACCCTCAGGATATCTCATGACAGTTATACTCACCATCATTGACACTGACACCTACTATAACAAACGCATATCAATAAGGAGGGCTTTTATAGCGTAATCATAACACTGTTCAATGTCTACTCCAGCTCAGAACCGGATTTAAGAACGTGAATTGAGCTCAATCAAGAGTTTAGTCTATATTGATAGGATGATACAGTCCATAAACAATCAGGATCTATGCTAAGATTGTAAGGTAAGTAGGCGGTGATCCAACTCGTGACCTGATTGAAATCCATAACTATTATTCATAACTAAGCCCAGTTAAATTCCAATAGAAAACAAACCGCTATTGAGAGGAGCCTAGAGCTGGCTTCACACTAGTCAGATCACAGTCAAACCGCTATACAGTCAACAGTATCAAACAATGTATGATCTGTCAATAGAGTTTGCGTAAAACTGCATTAAGTTGATCGCAACTTCACTGTGGGAACATGTTCACATTGTTACCCACCCTCAACTATAATTTCTCAATAAAATTGTTTTCTGCGCGTCAAGTTTTTCACTGGTGGGGCTAATTTTTAAATACACCTGTGGGTCGGTCGTGAGGTCTATTTCAGTCAGAATATTGTCAATTTGTCAAGACCAACCAGTATTCCAGACGAATCCTTGGATTTTTTCAAATCATCCATTGAAACGAAGGCCGTAGCCAGAGGTGTTTATCGGGGTACATCCCCCCCCCCCCCCCGAAATGTAAATAGCGTATAAAAAGTGTAATTTTGCTAAAAGAATTCGAAAGTATATGAACTCACGATGACAATTTGAAAATTTAAATGAACGAAATTTCACGAAATTTAGATTGTGGTTTAGACAGCCTTATCGCAAACCGTGGCAAAACCTGCGTGCCACAGTGCTGCGGCTAAAACAGTGGCGTAGCTGTGGCTGCCTGTGAAAAGCGATCGGCCACTGCGATTCAGTTCTAGAGTCCTTCGGTACTAGACACTCCGAAGACTTCCGCAATGGCGGATAGTGACAACAGCATTGAATAGCTGATGAAAATCGATGAATACTACTGTACAAAAATATCAGTCACCACCGGGAAGTAAAGGACTATAAGAGAACTTAAAGGAATTCAAAATTAATAAATTCTGTTTCTTTATATTTGCTAGTTTGCTCAATTGTCAGTCACTTCAAACTAACTTGTGAGTTACGAGGCGATATGCCCAAGTTTAAAATGAATGCTGTTGTGCAGAAGGGTCACTATAGTCTACTGATTAAGGCGCCCGACCGGCAATTGGGAAGTTCGTTAGTCAATTCCCGGTGGTGACTGATATTTTTATACAGTAGGATTCATCGATTTCCATCAGCTATTCAATGCTGTTGTCAATATCCGTCATTGCGGAAGTCTTCGGTATAAATTCTGTTAAAATATTACTATTATTGCCGACCTCACAGCCTAATGGCTGGTATTAAGAGTACATACGGATCAAGATCAAGTATGTACCCACGAAATGTTGTGAAAGTAGTTTCCTGATATTGTTTCTATGCTCATATATTCTTTCCTGATATTGCTACTATGGTGCTCATATACATTTAGTCACACAATTACTATACAGTTACATTTTTGTGTTTTTTGTGTCACATTTTCTCACTTATCTCACTTTATCATTACTATACCATATACACTAATTTTTTTCTAGTCTACTATTATCACTATATTTATTATTTTTTTATATGCTTAAAAATGTTCTTGTTATCGCGCATGTATCCAATACTATTGACTTCTGCAGGGCAATGTAAATATTAGGTGGAAGATCAAGATCCTTGATATATTTATGTAGGGATTTATTTACAGTTGAAGAAATCACTATAGCTTTGTGAACACTTGATTTTGGCCCCACATCTGTCTGATTTCTTCTAATAATGGCTGGTACTTGACTATTTTTTCAGAAATTTTCTTTTGTACATTGCTAGTATTTGGTACTACTATGTCTATGAGGTATGTTATTTTTAATGTCTTATCAATGAGCGTAATAGCCGGTTATGCTTTATCGTTCTGTCAGTTGTTATGTCTCTGTTCCAATACATTTTGACTAATTCGTTTTCTAAAATATTGTGAGGTTTATATTAATTTGTAGTATGGGGTGTGAATATCTAGTAATCTAGTAATTTATATTTCATTGCTAACTCCTGATGGATTATTATTATTATTATTATTATTATTATTATGTATTTATGTATGTTTAGAGTGAAATATTGAAGTTCTGGTTATCTTCATGGAATTGTCTGTGATCTTTGACAATCTTTAGGTAAATAGATAAATAATTAAAAATATTATTATTTTTATTTGGAGATGGATCCAGACTCGGCTGTCTCTGACTGTGAAGTGATCTGACAGCAGACAACGCGCCCGCTGCTTTAATTGCAATTAAACTGCATTGTGCACTGCACCCGGAGCACGGACAAGTTGATCACGCTCTAGGAATAACCGGAAAACCCTCTTTGTCGACAGCCAACCGGAGTTAGAAAAGTTGGAAGGTCGTTTTGAAAAGACCTTTCCCGAGGTTAAGCCTCGAATTATCGTTCACTCTATCTGCGGACTATTTATAAAATAGGCTTCAAATACATAATAACTGTTAAACTGCTAAAGGCAGTAAATGCAGTCGTGATACAAGATATCACGATGTCTTTTTAAACGGCAAACCTGCATAACGGTCCGACATTTATAAATGGCATCTACATTATTCTCATCATATAACATGAATTATTTATTCTATTCCATATTTTCTCTCAACATTTTACAATATCACTTGGAAAGGGCTAGGTTCATAATAATACCAAAACCAAATCGATTCAAGTTTACTCCCTCAACATAAACTTTTTAATATCAAGAAAACTTTTTTTAAATAAAAAAATAAAGAAATTGGAAATGTAAAAGAGAACTAAAGTAATATTGGTAGACGTCAAGAAAAAGAAGAGACTTGGGAAACAGATAAAATCATTCCATTTTTTTTCATTTTTATTTTCATCAAAGAGCATTCAAACAATGCTTGGTAGCATTTGACATGTCATATTGTAATTTGTATGAATATTAATTTATTCATCCAAATTCCAACAGATAACACCATTTTAACACACTGTAAACATGCTAATTTTCATAATAAAAGAAAAATAATGATTTCATTGGCGAGTGAAAATTCTTCCAATCAGATTTGTCAAATCATTTCATTCCTTAATCCAAATGGAACATGTGGAAACACTTCTTAAGTTAGGAAAGAGTATAATTATTCACAGTTCACTACTTCAGTTGCCAATGATCACCATTGAAACAGGCACGAGTTTGTCAACTTATCAAGAATTCAAGAGTTGAATGAATAATCAATCTAGAAGTTACAGACGTTGGGTAGACGTGAATAGTATTTGGCATGAATATTATACATAAGATAATTCATAATACATAACAGTGGACATTTGGCATCCTGTGGACAATGGGCGATAATATTGTTGCCAATCAGCATTTTATAGATGATGGCGTAGGGAGTAAATTTATCAGTTTTATGGCATTACTGTGAACAGTTTGTATCATTCAATTTATAAGGAAGAAAGAATTGTTGCGTTTGGAAAAAATAAGAAATAGTTGCGTTTTGGGGAAAGGGCTCTCTAGCAGATGCTGCTGAGCCCCAGCCCACCCGAAAGTAACTTTTTTATTAAACTCTGAATATTGTTACGGGTTCTACTGGCTAAAATAAGGCTGGCAACATTAAGTTCGCACTTTATTTACACAAATTAGTCTATTTACACACACACTAATTGTAAGTTCAATTAATAAAGAAAACAGATCAACAAATGACAAGCTAATACCTATTTTCAGTAATTATTTACAAGAATTAATGAATAATTAATTATAGGCTGATCAATAATAAAAGAAACAAGAGTCCAATAAACTGTACAATAATGTAGAAAGAAATGATAAAAAGAGCAACTAATCACTTACAAAACACAGTCCAATTCGTTATTTGACAGTCCCAAATAATATCACAAATAATAACACAACGTCTTTAAACTATTAGTAAGCTGAACAAACAGTAAACACTTGTGTCTGCACTTGACACTGGAATCAAGCACTGCTTACTCAACGGCACGAGATCTGTAACACAATCTGACACGCAAGCTTTTTAGACTGACTAGCTTGTTCACGTGGACTTCTTTCTATAGCTGTTATAGTTGTATGGAGTCGGCGTAGCCGAGTTGGCTTATCGCTGGTCTGATAAGCCAAAGGTCCTGGGTTCGATCCCAGTTGAGTACAAGATATTTTTCTCGAGCCACTCCCGTGTTTCGGAGGACACGTTAAGCCGTCGGTCCCGGTTGCATATATAAAAAAAAGCAGTCGTTAAAAAAGCGGCGAGGTGGAACTACCCGTAAGGGTCTCCCCACCACGAAAAGCCATACGAATTTACTTTATAGTGTTGTATAATTCCAAGAATTGGTGGCTTCTCGAGCTTCAAGAATGCTTGGAAGGTCACAGAATATAGACCTCGATTGTTCAGGAAGTCTGAAGAAATCTTGAGAAATTCAATTGAGTGCAAGGGACACAGATATAAATAACAGGAGCGAGAAAGACATATAACAAGAGAGAACGAGAAGAATCAGATTGCAAGCCGCGGCTGTCCATGAAAACAATGGAATGATATAAATAGAACAAGCGCGCAAATAACTGATTTGTTTGCTTTTGTAACAATATCATAGCATCAGTAATTAGCCAATCCTATGAATCAGTCGGCATCATGTCAGGTTAGGTAAGTAAGTAATTTTTGAAATAGTTGATAAAATATTAAAAACCATTTGATTATTGAATCAACGAATTCCCATTATTGTACGTTCTTGTGAGACATGTTTCAATTAATGCTCAATGAATGAGTTTGTTGTGTTTTTGCTGTTATGTTATTCCACAATTTCAAATTCCTCTCAAATTTTTCTTCCTAGCAGGTTATGAAAATTAGTTCTACAATTTCTGTCTATCCTCCTCCTCCATTATTTTCTGAGCCTCTCCATTTAAAATGTTTTTCAATGGTTAAAATTGGAAAATGTTATTTATCGATACAAAATTTATGTATATTGATCAAATTAATATTGTTGTATGTCAATGTTTGTATTGTTAGTGAATATGTGAAATTAGTTTTAGTATGTGAATATTGTATTACTAGAGCTGACTTTGTTGCTTTTATGGCCTGTTGACAATAGAATTTTTTTATTCATTCATCTATTTATAATGTTCACAATTGATACTGACAATAAGATAGACTTTAAAATAATGTGAAACATAATTAACATTTAACCTCTTCCAAGCCCAAACAAATTTCCTGAAAAGGAAAATCTCCTCCACCTACCGGGATGAACTTATCCTTGCAGGCAAAAGTCCATGAAATGAAGGTTTAAAGGACGCATACTTCCTGCTGTCCAACTAAAACTATTATAACCTTTCACTTAACGTGTAAAAAGCAATATTCTGTTGTTGCATGCAACCAGGAATGCGAATCTAGTTGAAAAAGACCTTCAAATGTTGACGTTTACACACTTTGCTGTTGATACTGGAAATAAATTCAACCCAAAGCACTCTCCTGTGAATCTATGTTATCGCTGCCGGAATCTTCATGACCTCTCTGATCACCTAATTTTTATCAGTTATGTGACTATTCAGCATTGTTGCTGACGATAGTTTTTAATTATAATGGATATTTCATCAACTTCTGGATTAAGTCTCATTAAATTGAAAACACCTAAGTTGTACAGTACGCGTTCTTTGCTAGTAAATACATTTTTTTGCGAAGTATATACACTGTAAATAAAGGTCTTTATTTAAAATTTCTTTAAACAATGTAACAAATAAATTCAGCAAATCTCCATGGCAAAGCAAGCGTCGTCAGGAGTATAACTTATAGGCTACACTATACAGTAAAGTAAAGACAATTAATTGTTAGATAAGATTTTCTATTAAATTCGGAATTAAGTAAAGATTTAGTGAATGGAAAGGTATAACTGGAAATCAATCACTTTTTTCTAGGCCGTGTGGATGCATCTGCTCTGCATCGCAAACTATTGTTTGGAATCGGAAAAAATGTTTTAGAACGTTCAAGTTATAGAATTAGGAATCATTTTTTCAGTTAATTTTCTTAGTAAAGAAACGTTTTTTTAAAGAAATTTGTATTTTTCAATCAAACACCGGTATCCTCGTGAAATAACATTTCATTTCGTTGATAGATCTGCTCTGTATTGTAAACTACCATATTAAATCGAAAAGTACCATTAGAAATCGCGTTTTTAGTTTATTCTGCTTGAAAATCCCATTATTTTCTGAGAAATTCACCTTCGATCGAAAACTATCATTGTTCCAGTACAAAAAGTACCGTTGCTTGATCAAAAAGTAGCTTCCTTCATATAGGATTTCAAAAAATACCGTTTCATTTCGTGGATACATTTGCTGTGATCAGAAATCTCAGAAACTTCCATTGTATATCGAAAGGCACTGTTGCAAAATGCGTTTTTCGATGATTTGCAAAATGCGTTTTTCGATGATTTGCAAAAAAGTAGGCTCACCTTCTTATTCTTGGAGAAATTCCAATACTCTATCAGATAGTACCATTTTGAAGAGGTTGTGATGAAGAGGGGGATCTCAATGGGATGACTATATTCAATTCAATTCAATTTATTTATTGTCAACAATACATAATAAAACATTCATATATTCAAAAAAAAATCACATCACTTCTTATATACGACGGCCATTACCAAAAATTCCAATTTCTATGGCTTTGACACGGTTTCATCACATTACTGTATTCTTTCTTTGTAGTGGCGAAGGTGATATTGTGGAAGGTATCCATAATGAATAATAAGACGAAATTGTCACAACCATATTTATTGAAAATATTGAGAAACTAGTTTCGGTTGTTATACCATTATCAATCTCAAACAAACTAAAACTAAAAGGTTTTGATTGACTGAAGGCCATAACAAGTCAAGTTGACCTGACTATGCAGAACTTGATGAAATATCCTGTATAATTAAAAACTATCGTCAGCAACATTGCTGAATAATATGAACATAACTATTATGAATAATAAGACGAAATTGTCACAACCACTTTTATTAAAAATAGTGAGATACTAGTTTCGGTTGTTATATCATTATTAATCTCAAACATACTAAAACTAAAGTACAGAGTAGCTTAACTGAACATGGAATGATACTATTGGCTAAGCGAGAAAGAGGCTGACGTTCATTGAATGTTGTGATTGGCTGAAGGACATAGCAAGTCACGCCCCCTGGTGGGAGGAGTAACAAGCAAAAATAAGAGTCATATCAAAATCCGTGAACATCTCAAAAGTAACAAAACAGAAAAATACACAATAAGGCTAGAATTGATCCAAATTAAAATTAAGGTTGACCGTGTCTGCATTTCAGTGAGCTTCTAATATTTTAATTTGATTCAATTCTAGCCTTATTGTGCATTTCTCTTCTTTGTTACTTTCAAGATGTTCACGGTTTTTGGATTTTGATTTGACTCGTATTTTTGCTTGTTACTCCTCCCACCAGGGGGCGTGACTTGTCAGCCAATCCCAACCTTCAATGAAGGTCAGCCTCTTTCTCACTTAGCCAATAGTATCATTCCATGTTTAGTTTTTTTTAAGCTACTCTGTACTTTAGTTTTAGTTTGTTTGAGATTGATAATGATGTAACAACCGAAACTAGTTTCTCAATATTTTCAATAGATATTTTCAATATTTTCATTGAGACCAATAGATGTGGTTGTGGCAATTTCGTCTTATTATTTATTACTGTATTCTCATACCGAATATTCTATTAAATTACAAATAATTGTAAACTTGTAGAGGTTAGAGTCCACTGACTGTGACTCCAATAGTCACGGGTTCAACTCCTGATCACGCCTGCCATCCTTGTGCATTCATTCTTCTCATTATCTGCTTACAAATCTCAGATTCGTATGTGTATCATAAAAAAAGCCTTGAAAGGTAGAGAAGTTCCGAAAAAATAGTATGAAGAACATTGAGACAAAATAATATTTGTATAAATAATAACACCAAACAGTGCAAGGAAAACAAAGAACAGTCTTCAACTGTGGCAGCAAGAACTTAGCAATTCAAATACTGATGTAACAGCTTCTTTTGTTTAAATGTACTACATCAGTTGTAGTTTAGTAAAAACATGTCCGTTAGGTCTCCATGACCTTTGACTTTCATCCAAGGCCGTCCATCTTCTGTTATTCTCTAGCCGTTGAATATATCGCCTCTTAATCACTCTCATACTTTCTCCCTCGCTCTAGCTCTCGCACTAATTCACTCTTTCACACTCTCTCTCTCATATATACACAAACACTCTCTTTCACCCACACTCTCACTTAGTCACTTCCTCACACTCACCCCTCCCCCACCCTCTCTCGCCACCCTCTCACTATCACTCGTTTTCTCTCTCAGTCGCTCTCTTTCTTTTTCTCTCTCTCTCTTTCCCTCCTCTCTCACTCCCTCTCTCTCTTTTTTCCTTCTCTCTCTTTTCTTCTCTCTTTTTTCCTTCTCTCTCTCTTTCCTTCTCTCTCTTTTCTCCTTCTCTCTCTTTTTTCCTTCTCTCACTCTTTCCTTCTCTATCTTTTTCCTTCTCTCTCTTTTTCCTTCTCTCTCTCTTTTTCCTTCTCTTTATCTTTTTCCTTCTCTCTCTCCTCTCTCTGTCCTCTCTCTCTCCTCTCTCTGTCCTCTCTCTCTCCTCTCTCTGTCCTCTCTCTCTCCTCTCTCTGTCCTCTCTCTCTTTTTCCTTCTCTCTCTCTCTTTTTCCTTCTTTTTCTCTTTCCCTCTCTATCTCTCTCTCTCACTCTTTCTCTATCTTCTCTCTCTCTCTCTCTCTCTCTCTCTCTCTCTCTCTCTCTCTCTCTCTCTCAGTTAGGATGATAGGTGTGATAAAAAGTATATCAGATTGAAGAAAATACATTCATTCTGCTTCAACAGAAAGAACTATATTTGGGCTAACGGGTAACTCACGTGATGTGTTTGTTAACGAAATAGCCGCATCAAACTTTGGGGGTAGTTGCTTTAAGTGTGACATGATAATAATAATATTATAATAATTTTATTTCCCTTTTCAAATGTACAGTAAAAAGTATTTTAACCAATTGGTTCGATATTTATATTACAGGTAATAATAACATATATATAATAAATAATACATATATTTAGGAAATCATCCTACCCCACTTTAGCATTCCATGTTCCAGAGTAGGTGTTAGTAGAGGAAAATGGGAGGTTTAAATAATAATATAGGATATAGGATTAAGGATTGGTGAGTTTTCAAAATTACAAGTTTCCATCATAATCATTGTTTGAAAAAATCCTCTGTATGCAGTCTGTTAATATTTATTAGCCAATTATAAAGCTGTTGCTTGAATTTATTGATCAGTCCTATTGCTTTTATGTTTTCAGGAATTCAGTTGTAGATTTTTGGTGCTAGATGATTGTAGTGTCTTTGATAGAGAGCCTTTTTTTGCCCTGTTTGATATGAGGAGATGCCTGTATCTGGTGTTGTGGTGGTGATTCCTGTTCTGGAAGGCAGATTTGTCTTTGTGCAACCTAGATGCTACTTCCTTTGCATACAGCTGTCTGGGATCCAATACTTTGAAATCACTAAACAGAGGCTCCGAGGGTTAGCGGGTTGGCTTCTTTGTGATGATCTTTATTATAAGCTTCTGCACTGTTTTTAGGGGGTTGATATGATGTACAGTACAGGCTCAACCCCAACCGACGATTCCTTACATGAGCAGAGACTGCACAATGGAACAATAAACCTTCCGCATACATTCCATGATACACAAACAATTTAAATGTAGACAAATGCGAAACATCCGGTTCATTGAAAATTGATTGCAATAGCAGTTGGCTTTTTAGTGGGGACATTTTTATTGATGATAAATAATAAATACTGGCCAAAAATGTTGGCCTTTCCTGGTTTTGCAAACTGTAAATTATCAAGTTTTAAAGACGTACCCTTGTTGGAAAGCTCTGAAGGTAAATGACACTGCATTCTACTAGGAAAAATGTAAGATTTGAGTCTTGCCAAAATTGACTGCTTGAATTTATGAAAACTATGGGAACAGAACCGTCTTCTTAATCTCATAATTTTCAAATCCAATTGATTTCATGGCAGTGACGAGACACATCACATTGGATTGAATCAACGAAGTATTCAATTGAAGATTGTAAATAAGAGATTTAGCATAAGTCTAGGACACATAATTTTAAGAGGTTTCTGAAATTGAATTTGATGGATACCAGATAAATTTAAAATGCTTTAAATTGCAAAATGCAAAATTAAAGTCAATGAGTTTAATATTTTTAACGACTCTGCATATTTGGAAACTTTTGAAGAATGAAATTTTACTCGAAGTTAATGTTCTTGCTATAAGATTATTCTTATCTAGTAGTACCTTTGGTCTTAAAAGAATGCGGAAATTCAGCAGAGGAGAAAATAATACTGTATAATTTGTTAAGTTGACCTGACTTATCCAGAACTTGATGAAGTATGAAATATCCAGTATAATTAAAAACTATCGTCAGCAACAATGCTGAATAATATGAACATAACTATGTTCATAACTATTATGAATAATAAGACGAAATTGTCACAACCACATTTATAACAATAGTGAGATACTAGTTTTGGTTGTTACACCTTTATCAATCTCAAACAAACTAAAACTAAAGTACAGAGTACTTTTAGTTCTTTAAAGTATAGAGTAGTTTTAGTTCTTTAAAGTATAGAGTAGTTTTAGTTCTTTAAAGTATAGAGTAGTTTTAGTTTGTTTGAGATTGATAATAGTGTAACAACCAAAACTAGTATCTCACTATTGTTAATAAATGTGGTTGTGATAATTTCGTCTTCTTATTCATTATGGATATCTTCCACAATATCACCTTCACCAATACAAAGAAAGTTTATTTGTTCTAATAATAAATTCGCAATAAATGCAAACTTAAAAATGTAAGCCTAATGGAATTTTCCGATATAATTCACCAAGAGAAGTTTATGTTGGTGTTTATGTGGTTCAAAATCTGATATTTTAACCCTTTGGCAACTTTACTTCTGCCATAGGATAAACAAATAATATTAGTTAAAACTCAAGGATCTAGACATTATATACTCTTGTTTTTCATGAATATATTTACTTTGACAAAGGCCTTCTACATGAATATAAATTTATTTTATGTTAACAGTTTATTAGAAACGGTTAAAAGAACGGTATATCTGTTAGCTATATCAAGAGTAGTCTGTGGAAAAGAAAACTCATTGCTATTACTATATATTTTCCTGTTGAATTTGCGTCGCTGGTTTGCCAAAGCGATGACCTTGAGTCAAGGTCAATGCCAAACGGGTTGGTATGGCCGAGAATGTGGGTCACGCCATGAGTCACGTGACACGTCCGGCGTCTGGCTGTGACGTCATCAATTGCGTTGGGTCTCTTTTTCCCGCCAAAACAAATATCACTCTGAATTCAGCAACTTTTCATCCAACTCGGAAAGACTTATAAATAAAGTTTCCAAGCGGCTTATTTTTTTTTTTAAATTCGATACCTACGTATTATACGGAAGCCAAATTTTGAAAAAGGGAGATTTTACAACGCAATTTTTAAAAAATATTTTGTATGAAAATGATTATTTAATTTAATTATTAAACCATTTTCAAATAAATAGGTAACAAATAGAAATAATAAAAAAGCACAAAATAGAGCTTCTTCTTCTTTTTCTTCTTCTTCTTCTTCTTCTTCTTCTTTGTTGTCTCCTGGTTCACTTCAATGATCAGGTCTGTTGAAGATGGTCCGATACCCATATTTTACCGTGTTCCAACATCTCTCTTTAATCATGTTTGTGGAAAAATCTAATTTTTAACCGACTTCCAAAAAAAACAAGGTTCTATATTCGACCTGTTTTTTTTTGTTTTTTTTAATGTTTGTACATCAATCATTCGAACACTATTGAAACGATTTTGATGAATTTTTGTAAAAATGAAAGAGCATCGCTCAGCGGTGGTCCCATCCAAGTTTCGCAAGGATCGGCCCAATACTTAGCCCAATATTAAACAAAAAGGAGCATTCTTCGATGTCTTCATTTCAATCAAGTTTGAATAGGATAGTTCCACACATAACCGCCAATCGGATAACCGGTGTCGTTTACCAGGCTGATCATTGTAATCATATGGAGCGCTTCACATCTAGACGGTTTTCGAAATCATATGATGCAATGCAATTATGCCGGGTAAACGACATCTGTTACCCAAAGCTGGTTCAGTGTGAAACAAGCCTGTAATATCCCGTTTTGACCAATCACGTGAACTTAATTTGAATTGAGAATAAGAAGAACATAATATTTCTGTTCATATGTTCATATGAAAATTGTAAATTGTATATAATTTAGTTGATGTTATGGAGTCGTAGGAATAAGGTTATTTAGTTTCAATCATGAGTTAAAGTGAAAAATGTTTTTGAAATCGTTCATTTCAAAAAAAAATAATTGAACAATATTCTTCAAGGAATTAATTTTTCGTAATAATCGCCAATTCACAGAGAATTTGGGAAAACAGCTGATCTTAGAAGTATTTTTAGTTTCACTGATGTGATTGTTTTTGAGGTTATGTTTGATGATGCTTGTTTACTAGCTCAAAGTTTATGTTTTTTATATTTTAGACTAAGTTAGTATCACGAAATATATCGTATGTAACTCGCCCGGGAAGATGTTTACCATACTCGTATGATAATAGCGCACTCGACTTCGTCTCGTGCGTTAATTTATCATACAGTAAACACAATTATTTTCTGCACTTGTAACGTATAGGCCTACTATTACAGTGTAGGTACCGTATATTCTGAAAGGGACCACATCAAAATGAATCAAAAGCCATTTCACTTTTAAGAAGCATTTCGCTAATATAATTTTCCTAAATATAATATTTCACATTAAATAAAGCGTTGTGGAATTTTCCTTAGTTTATCTATCCTTTTTTAATTACCGTACTTGAGTTTGGATGTTATATTGGCTTGCTAATTTGATAAATATTTCATAATCTAGGCTTTAAGAAATTTCTCATGTTTTCAAAATTTGAAAATTCAACTAAAAAGCTTAAAATAAAACAAATTTTAAAACAAAGAAACCGACTTCAATGAAATGATACTCAAACATTAAATAATACTCACGTACTAAAAAGGTTAAAATAAAGTATTTACTTTAAACTGAGAAAATTTTAAATTTCATACAAAAATCTTTTGAAGTCGGCGCCAAATATTTTATGAAGTTGATAAGAAATTCTATCTAATATCAAAACTAACACTGTATTTTTTGGAGGATGAAGCCCACATAGCTCTGAGACCTTTGCGTGGGTAATGAATTGGATGATAGTGATTGATGAGTTGGACCCACAGTTTTAGGTGGGTTCCGAACCACTGGATTTACACTCACTTTCACTGAAATACAGTGTCAGTTTTGATATTAGATTGTTCAAGTATTTTGTCATGGAAAGCGTCTCAGAGTAATTATGTTATATTTTAGAAGTTTATAGAAAATTTGGCGCCGACTTCAAAAGATTACTTGTATGAAATTAAAAATGTTCTCAGTTTAAAGTAAATACTTTATTTTAACCTTTTTAGTACGAGAGTATTTTTTTATGTTTGAGTATCATTTCATTGAAGTCGGTTTCTTTTTTAGTTTTAAAATTTGTTTTATTCACATTCAAATGTGCTTGCGGTGAATTGAGTTTTGTTCATTTCAGTTACAAAAAGGCTGCATAAATTGTGCTGCTTTTCAAACATCTCTGTCGAATGGGGTATAGAAAGTAGCTCAGAGGTGTGCTCGATAGTATGCGCACTCTCCTATGCAGTCAGACCCTTTGTAGTGGTGAGAGTAGGCTGTTAGGCATAAAGCTTCAGCATTAGTTTGGTGGGCTTGGCATGCTCGTAAAATTATGTTGGCTCAGTGAGAAAAGCAACCGCAATTGCGCAAAACGCCTTTGGACTAGAACATAACTTTGAGGTCTGATGATTCACGTACAGTCGAAATCGGTTATGGTATATACATACAAAGGTACTCTACCATATGGCATTCTATCCAAAAGACTGTACTGGTTTCTTCTATTCTGCAATATTTTTTCATGCAGTGTGCAGAGGTAACAGGCAGAGCTTGGGAAAGTGATATCCGAGTGCCGTAGCAGGTATCTGTTCAATCAGAGATAATCTACGAAACTCCTGGGCGCTCTTTGTAAGGGTGACCGATTGGATTGGCCAGCAAAAAAGACTCTTCTCTGCTGTAAAATCACTTCCTGGTGGTTCGGAACCGACCTGAAACTGTAGGTCCAACTCATCAATCGCCATCATCCAATTCATTACCCACGCACAGGTATCAGACCTATGTTGCTTCATCCCCCAAAAAAAGCTCTCCTTACATTGTTTTTATACATGATGATAAATTTATTTATTTATTCATCTGATACAAACTATATGGAAGCATATACCCAAAGCTGCTTCCTTGACACAATTTTATTAAAATGAATTAAATTATAAATTTATGAAAATACTTGGATACGTGGATATTTTTAGTTTCCGGTTGACAATTGACTAAATTTATTTTACACAAAGCTTTATTGAATATTTCTACTCAAAATTACAACTCATCGACAATGTCAAGTTTATTATGCTACCGGGTTTTAGGAAAAAAGAAAAATCCACAATCAACTGTATTCAATCAAGTGAATGTTTACATTAATATGTTGTTACAAAAGCAAACAAGCAGTTATTCATGCACTTGTTCTATTTATATCATTCTATTGTTTTCATGGTCGGACGTGACTTTGACATCCCAATCTTCATTCGCTTGCTCTTCACATTTCTATGTCACCCTTATTCTTCAAGTCTGCAACTCTCTCACTCAATTGATCTTCTCGTCAATTCTACATTCTTCTTGAACAATCAAGGTTTATATTCCAAGCATTCTTGAAGCTTCGAGAAGGCTCCAATTCTTGGAATTATACAACTATAACAGCTATATAAAGAAGTCCACGTGAACAAGCTATAATAGGGCCACAGACAAAAGAACCTTCGCGCATTGTATCACTGTAGTTACCACTCCCCCACAGATCCCACTCTTGTGCGAGTGAGAGCGACAGCTTTATTGTCCTCTCACTCACTTGCTCGACCGATGACATCATACCGGAGCGTTCTTTTCAATTCATACATTATTATTACAAATGTTCACTGCAGGACAGCCAAGCGTTGACTGACCCCCTCCACAACTCTAGTGAGCGAGTGAGATAAACTGCATAACATGCTCTCTCTCTCTCTCTCTCTCTCTGCGCAGTAGAGTTCATATTTTGAAGGTTCTTTTGTCTGTGGTTGGATTATAGTTAGTTTTTACAAACCCGCGTGACAGATTGTATTACAGATCTTGCGAGAGAGACAATCCAGTGCCAGTGGAGTAAACAGTGCTTTATTTTGTCTTTAGATAGTGTCAAGTGCAGAGACAAGTGTTTACTGTTTATGCAGCTTACTAATAGTTTAAAGACGTTGTGTTAAGTGATATTATTAGGGACTGTCAAATAACGAATTGGACTTTGTTTTTGTAAGTGATTAGTTGCTCTTTTTATAATTTCTTTCTGCATTATTGTACAGTTTATTGGACTCTTGTTTCTTTTATCATTGATCAGCCTGTAATTAATTATTCATTTGTACAGTTTATTGGACTCTTGTTTCTTTTATTATTAATCAGCCTGTAATTACGTATTCATTAATTCTTGTAAATAATTACTGAAAATAGGTATTAGCTTGTCATTTGATGACCTGTTTTTATTTATTAATTGAACTTACGGAGTCGGCGTAGCCGAGTTGGCTTATCGCTGGTCTGATAAGCCAAAGGTCCTGGGTTCGATCCCAGTTGAGTACAATATATTTTTCTCGAGTCACTCCCGTGTTTCGGAGGACACGTTAAGCCGTCGGTCTTGGTTGCATATAAAAAAGCAGTCGTTAAAAAAACGGCGAGTTGGAACTACCCGTAAGGGTCTTCCCACCACGAAAAGCCATACGAATTTACTTTACTAATTGAACTTACAAATATTTGTGTGTAAATAGACTAATTTGTGTAAATAAAGATCAAGTGTGAACTTTAGTGTTGCCAGCCTTATTTTAGCCAGTAGAACCCGTAACAATATTATGTAGAGGGCAATAATCAAATCGATAACCAAATGATTACGCAGCTGAGCCCAGAGTAAAGCCTATCCCACGTATCGACTTTGGACGTTAGATTTTCGTACGAACTCTACACGATATTTTATCGGCTGCCAGTCGTTTAGCAAATGACGAAGCTCTTCGCAATATATAAATAAATAAATAAATAAATATATTTATTAACATGAAACGCCAGTACATGCAGTGACTGCCAAGGCAGATGTCTCGTCACACAATACAATTTACATAAATACATAATACAAAAGTTAATAAAACTAGCCTATCTATAATTTCACAGGTTGGTCAGGGGGTCTTCAAAATACTCATCTAATTTATAATAGGCTTCAACTATAAAGTGTGATTTTAATACTTTCTTGAATTCGTTAAATTTTAATTTTTTTACAGCCAGAGGCAGTTTATTATAAAGTTTTAAACCTGCATAGTGTGGGCATTTTTCGTAGACCTGTAACCTGTGAACCGGGTACCTATACAGTTGCTGTTGTAAGCCACGTGTGCTGTAGCTATGAGAGAAGGAGTTTTGCTCATAAGCGCTTTTACTTTTATGTACAGTTAAGAGTGATTCCAGGATGTATAAGCTGGTAACTGTGAGGAATCCCAGTTCTTTGAAGAGAGGCCTACAGCTAGCTCTCCTATCCATCTGTAAAATCGATCGGATAATTCTTTTTTGGAGGAGTAAGATTTTATTTGTCGAGCTAGAATTGCCCCAGACAGTTATGCCGTATTTAATAATAGAATGCACATAGGCGAAGTACACCATTTTAATCACACCCAAGGAGACCGAATTTGCTAGGATACTGAAAACATAATTTATTGAGCTGAGCTTAGCCGCGAGTTTATCGATGTGGGTATCCCATTTCAGAAAGGGGTCAACATGTAATCCTAGGAATTTCTGGCAATTTACGTTGTTCAAATAAGATGGCATACCACTCATACCAGTAATAGAATATGCTCTATTAACCGTATGGAAATGGATAAAAGTAGTCTTGTCAGTATTTAGCAGTAATCCATTACCAGAGAACCAGGTTTTTATATGTGCTGTGAGCTCCTCAATTACGTTAGATAAATTTGGAATATTTTTTTCTTTTACAATTACAGTTGTATCGTCAGCGTAAAGAACTATGTCAGCAGGTATTGCTTTGGGTAAGTCGTTTATGTACAAGGTGAATAAAACGGGGCCCAGTATGGAGCCCTGGGGGACCCCTAGGCTAATTTCTTTCCAGCTAGAGTATTGTTTAATATTATTTTTGTACACAAGAGTACATTGTTTTCGGTTCCTCAAGTATGATTCAAATAAGTTAAGACTATTACCAGTAATGTTGTAATCTCTCAACTTATCAATTAGTAATGAATGATTTATGCAATCGAAAGCCTTAGATAAATCACAAAATAAACCAGCTGTATGGTGACCATCATCCAGGGCTTTTGCTACATTGTTTACAAATTTGGTGATGGCATTTTCAGTGCTGAGGCCTTTTCTAAATCCGAATTGCTCGTCAAGTATTATATTGTTTTTAATGATGAATTCGGATAATTGCTTATTTATTACTTTTTCAAATATTTTGGCAATATTCGATTGAAGAGCGATCGGCCTATAATTATAATAAGAACTCTTTTCTCCTTTCTTAAAGACTGGGATTACTATGGAATATTTCAGACGGTCTGGGAACACACCCTGTACAAGACACTGATTTATCAGTAATGTCAGAGGGTGGGCGATCAGATCAATGGCATACTTTAATAATTTAACTGGGATTTCGTCCCATCCTACTGCTTTAGAATTTTTCAATGACCTAATTATATTCTTCACTTCAGAGACAGCCACCATAGTGAATTCTAAGGGTGGAGTATTTTTGTGTTTTTCTTTGAGAGTTTCATGAATCCCTGTCTCACTAACATTGGGAAGATTTAGGCTCGCTGCCATACCTGTAAAAATATTATTGAAATTTTCTGCAATTTGTCTACCTGAGTAACCCAGTCCATCATTTACATCCTTATTTACTAATTTATTTACTCCAATCTCATTTTTAACTACTTGCCAAGAGGCTTTACATTTATTTTCGGATTTTAAAATATATTCATTATTGGTCATTTTTTTAGCAGCTTTGACAACATTTTTGAAGATACCCCTATATAATTTAGCATAGTTTGATAGATTAGTGTCGTTACTATGTTTTGCCAGCTGTAAAATCACTCTTTTCCTCTCACTGGATATCTTAATACCTGTAGTCATCCAAGTCTTTATAGAGTCATTTGAATTCTTCCTTTTTGTACATGTTATTTAATAGGGAAAGATTCATGAAATTGGAAAAGCAGCTCTTTCAGAAAGCTGTTATAATTAGTATTGACATCCTTTTTGTGATTAAAGTTCCAATTCCTATCTACCAGACCTGCACAAAAACTGTCCAGTGCTGACCTACTAAAAATCCGTTTCTGTGAATTTCTATTTTTTCTAGAATTGTTTTTTGGATAAGGCAATTCCAATAGCAACGCATTATGATCAGATAGACCAAGGTCCACTATACTTCCAGAATTTACTTTGAAAGTCATGGAAGTTAAAACATTGTCGATGCAGGTTTGACTTTGGTTTGTAATTCTGGTGGGGTCACAAAAATTAAAATTGAAGCCATAACTGATATAGGTGTCTGCTGCCCTTGAAACCGCCACACTCGGTAAACACTTGAGCACTGATACTCTTTATGCATGTCCAAGGAAAAACGCCACATGATGTAATCGAATTTCGCGAAAGGTCAATTGGATTGTCCTTGGTACATAATTCAGAGCACTTGAATCCATACACTGACTAAATTGAACAACATTTGATAATCGGTTTAATCTTCTGGCTACACAGTGCAAATTTCGCTGCTCATCGCACCGTTTCTGGTCTATTTCATCACCATCATTATCATTGTACCATCATCATTGAAAACAAATAGGAGTTGAAATTTCAACCAGTCTGGTCGTCGTTATGTGGAATGTGGCTTAAAACATGACTGGTGTGGAAAATTAACTTATCTGGGACAATGCAATTATTGTTTAAAATTCATCATCGGGGTAGGATTATAGATAAGTGATTTATCTATTCTATAAAGTATTGATCATAAAATAATAATTATTATTCAAAACCAATAGTGCTCGTACATCTCTGTACAGCATACAAAAGGTATATTCAGTTTTCGATAATGTCTTAATTTTTATGATCGTTTGGCAATGCTTGATAAAAACCTCCATTTTTTCAAGTATTAAAATATTAAATATTATTTTTTTTATTGCTGATGATGGCCACATGAGTTCGAGACTTGTGCGTGCGTAATGAAATTAATGATAACACATAGATGCCAGACGAAGGAGCATAATAATTGAATGACTTATATCATTTGTGTATTCTAAATTTTTGAAATCACAATTTTTATAATTATTTTTTCCATTTTTCGATTGCTTCAGAGTAAAAATTTTTGAAATCACGATTTTTCTAATTATTTTTTTCTATTTTTCGATTGCTTCAGAGTGAACATTTTTGAAATCACGATTTTTCGAATTATTTTTACTATTCTTCGATTGCTTCAGAGTGAACATTTTTGAAATCAAGATTTTTCTAATTATTTTTTTCTATTTTTTTGATTGCTTCATTTTTGAAATCACGATTTTTCTAATTATTTTTTATATTTTTCCGATTGTTTCAGAGTGAAGAAGAGATAGACGTCAGATAAGATAAGTAATGAGACACTGTAAATCAAGAGAGGAAAATTTTCTGAAACTAGACGACAAACGACCCAAGAAGACCTGGCTTAGACCATTAATATTCGTTCTTTTAAAGTTTATATTGTACTTTGCTATATCCCTTTAATATTTCATAGGGCAACCCATCGCGATTTCATAGTCTTTCTAGGATGCCTAGAATCTTTGAATATTGAATATTAATAAAATTAGTTGTTTAACGGTTAAAGGCATTATTGGCCTTGAATAATTAATTATTCAACATCACCTTGAAACACAAACTTTTCAGAAACATTGTATATCATAAACAACTTTGAAACAACCTTGATTCTGAGAATCCATTTAATAATTTTATTATATTTTACAAAAAATAACAAATTTCTACAACTCGCTAGATTAGAAGTGCCCAAAACTGGACATCTCAATAAAAATTAAACATGAAACTTATGTGAAAGTTTGTTCTAAACAAGCCTTATAGAATAGTTAATAAAAATTATCATGATTATTACCAACTACCAGGTGGAAGTGTTTTTTATCGATCAGAACGGGAACACTAGACAATAGATAACATTGTAAGTCATCGATGCACCAATATTAGCAAAGAGAATAATGATTGGTTTTTATCTTATTTTAAAAGTGAACGGTTCTTAGACCTAATACATCTACAGTGGCCAAGGTTACTGCATCCATGCTACAGCGATGACAGAGCAGTTTTTTATGGCTAATAATAATTTGTTGCATAATAGGTACAGCGTACAGATGCAGTTTGTTCTCGAGATGCAGATCCGTTATTCGAGTGAGAAAGAGAAAGAGTGTGAGAGAGATAGGTTATAGTTTGAAAACATTTTTTATTGACCTTTAGCGAATAATTAAGTTGATGATAATTGTGCAAGGAAGTGGGTGTAGTAGGCTGGCTGGCTACTGAGGAAGATAAGATAAGATGACTGCCTTTATTTTAACCTGGAGGGCGGAGTTTGGACGCAGCCGGCCCTCTCTTACACTCAACCCTCCGTTGTCATGATAATTTATTTTTATCAAAAATACAGTAATATAAGAATTTATGAAAGAAAAAAATAGAACAAAAGAAAGTTAAAGAAGTGTATCTATAATTAACCAATTACAATTTTAAATATTCATTCTTTTAATAGTAAATGGTGAGCTGATGGGTTTAAATGAATGAATAATATTGAGTGCCCCTCAAAACATGGGAATCGTGCGGTGTAGTAGACCAAGTTGTGTATTTTTGGTTGTCCAATTGCACCGATCTCAATATAGTTGAAATTTTAGACTACCATAACTATTTTGCTTACGTTTATTTCACAAGGTGATTTTAAGTATGGAAACGGCTTTATATTGCGTAACTGAGACGTTCTTGTCGAAAGAAGCTTATGCGGATCAGCATAGTTTTAAAAATCCAACTTTTTGCTGGGTTTGAAATTTTTGTCCGCCATATTGGATTCAACTTCATTTTTTTAAATAGGATGGTGATCATATCACATCATTTCAGTGTGAAATTTCAAGAAAAAAATGGCGTAAACAGTTTTTCAAAAGATGCTTTTGTTTTCGATTGAAAGATTTAAATTTCCAATTTTGGGAAAATTGTGTTAGCAATGAAAAAGGTAGAACGCACTGCATGAAACATTTTATTGAAATTTTCATTCATAAATTATCTAATAACTAAAATGTGATTAATTTGTAATAATATCAACATCATAAATCAACTTTTTTCCAACATTTTTTTTTTTTTTTGTTAATGATACCTACTGACTGATATTAACACCGGTAGCTGAATTGTGGTTGATGAATAATTAACATAGTCATTTCTTTTGTTGTATTGTTTACTTATGAATTATCAAGAGTTACCACCGTTTAAACTCAGTTATTAGATAATTTATGATTGAAAAATTCTATCTTTCTTATTGCTAACATAATTTTCCCAAAATTGCTAATTTAAAGGCTTTTACATCGAAAACAAAAGCATCCATTGAAAAACGGTTTACGCCATTGTTTTTTTTCTTGATATTTCATACTGAAATGATGTGTCATAGGACCACCATCCCATTTAAATAAAAATAAAGTTGAATCCAAGATGGCGGACAAAAATGTTAAACCCTGCAAAAAGTTGGATTTTTAAAACTATGCAGATCCGCAAAAGCTTCTTTCGCCAAGGCCGTCTCAGTTGCGCAATATAAAGCCGTTTCCATACTTGAAAATCACTGTATAATAACGTATTGAAAGTTCATCCAGCGTGTTGATTATTAGATTTCAGCGACAATCTATGGTCTGAATTAAAATAAGTCCACCAGCCAAAATGTTTCGTTGCCAAATGGGGTAATATTTCGATATCAGCAAATCTGTAATTTAATAAGTGCTCTACAGTATATGTTAGAATGCATCCCTGATATTTTTAGTCGACAAAAAAAAATGATAAAGAGTTGAAGGTTCAAGAGAAAATGTAACTTTCAATAAAATAAAAAAATTGCAGGAAAGTGGATTTTTTCCGAATATTGTTTTGTTTTCGGAGGTTGAAGAAACGCGGTTTTCTGAGACCTGTGCGTGGGTAATAAATTGGATGATGGTGATTGATGAGTTGGACCTACAGTTTTAGGTAGGTTCCGAACCAAAGTGATTTTACAGCTGAGAACAGAGTCTTTTTACAGGCCAATCGAATTGGTCACCCTTACAAAGAGCGCCTAGCTTTCGTAGCTTATCTCCGATTCAACAGATACCTGCTACGGCACTCGGCTATCACAACTTAGCCCTGCGTCATAAAATAGGGCGGGAATGATAGATATTTGACTAAAACCGTCGTGTATGCATTTTTACATACAGATCACTTATTAAATTGTAAATCTGTCGATACCAAATTTTTCACCCCATTCGTCATCAATCGCTTTTTGGCTGTTGGAGTGCTCAATTCTCATTTTATTTTATACAGACCATAACTTGCTAAAAAATTAATGTAATTTTTTTAATTATTTAAATTAATATTGTTTAAAGCATAAAAATAACTTTTCCGTGTTCTACAAAATTTGCACATAATTTACTGGTTTTATGTGTTCTAAGGTTTTCATAAGGGTTTTCCTTATCTCCAAACTGGTGCTTTTCGAAGCTAGAAGTTTTCTTTTTGTTGAATGCTGATTTTGCCAAGTTTATTCTACATTTTATCTCTTTTGTACTTCTTCCATCCCAGGTAATTTTA
This sequence comes from Conomelus anceps, assembly GCA_948455865.1. Lineage (NCBI taxonomy): Eukaryota > Metazoa > Arthropoda > Insecta > Hemiptera > Delphacidae > Conomelus > Conomelus anceps. The sequence goes on from OX418221.1 coordinate 56,204,795, forward strand.
CTTCCCAAATAAATGAATTCTTTCACTTGTTGAAGGGAGCATTCTCTAGTTTTACATTTGTTCTCATTTCTTCGGTTTTACTGCAGGTAAAAATCTTTGTCTTGAGGTTGACGTAGGTCAGCTATTCTATCTTGGTAAAGCTAGACATAACCATGATGTCATCAGAAAACGAAATATGTTTTATTGAGAGGAGCTGTTCAACGAACCCATGAGACCAATGGTCTTATGTGTTCGCTGGAGCTGTTCTCTGAGAACAGATAACTCTCAATAAAACATAAAAAGAAGTGAAGTGATTTTAAGAACAAAAAAGAAAACATTCATGATTCATTATCATTTTAGTCTGTGATCTTTACTTGATCTTGTATGTTTTGAACTGAGAATAAAACGGAATTTTGGCGTATGTCATTATTTATTCTAGTTAAACGTACGTACAACAGTAAGATTGTTTATTTTCAATAATAATAATAATAATAATAATAATAATAATAATAATAATAACAATTATTATTATTAGTACTATTATTTTTATTATTATTGTTGTTGTGTTTTTTTTATTAATATTATTTTATTTTTTTTATTATTGCCGACCTCACAATCTAATGGCTGGTAGGCTATCTACGAATCATTGATCAAGTATGTGCCCACTAAATATTGTAAAAGTAGTTTCCTGAAATTGTTTCTTTAGCTGCTAAGGTGCTCATATACATTTAGTCACACAATTGCTATACAGTTACATTTTTGTGTTTTCTGTGTTCACAGTTAGTTTTTTTTGTTATTCTCACTTTATCATTACAATACGACAAGACTATTTTTCATTATTATTATTATTATTATTATTATTATTATTATTATTATTATTATTGTTGTTGTTGTTATTTTTTGTTATTATTATTATTATTATTTCATGTCAACTCGTCGGTTCCTTGGCTACTCTATTGTATCGGTTTTCTATTTTAACTGAACTTATGTTATAACATTCAGTTGTAGAGGGAGAATTGGGTTATCAATATTATCATTCATTGTAAATTAAAATAATTAAGTATGAGACTATTGATCCGTTTTAATGGTAGTTTGGCCCAGGTCAGTTCTAGATGTCAAATTTATAAGACGACCACGATCGATTGGCAGTGGAAATTCGCTCGCGATGACCTAGATGCTAATTTTGGTGGAGTTTCAATGTCAAGCATGCGACTATTTTCAGTTCAAGTGCAAGGTCGCTCCTGACGTACATCTCACGTTCACCCACTCGTTCTTCCTTACTCCCTCTTACTCTCTCACTCACTCTCTCTCACTCCCACTCTCTCACTCTCTATCTTTCGTCTCAATTCACCTTCAGGTGTTTTGTTGCTTATTGAACATACAACACAACTACTGCGACTTTTCTAGTTTTTGCGCACCTCTCTGTTCTGGCAATTGTGAGATCACCACTAAATCAATTCACCACGTGACCTTGTATTTTTCTCATTATCTTTTGTGATTAATAACAGCCAGTCGTATATTATGTCGTTGTTGTTTTAGCTATAATCTTTCATGTTCATGCAAAAGCGCGCACTTGAACTGCAATCGGTTTATTAGTAATATTTCGGCAATTATCTTTTACATAATCTCCATACATGGTATTTTTGTACTGCCCTGGATAAAGAGGAATATATATTATACCACTTCATTGTATTTTTTTTTTAATAAATCATATCCCCACCCCAGTAATAGGTATTTTGACAATTAATTATTTATGAAGTAGGCTTACAGTATGTAATCTCCATATATAGCGAGCGTTCTTCTAGTCTACTACTAGTAGATAGTTTTAAAAGTACCATGGTATTATATTCATTTAGTGAATGACATTTTTCTACATCATGTTCCAGTTTTTTAGCTCTCACTGTACGAAGTACATAGGGGGAGGGCATTATGCGGAGGCTCTGTCCGTCCGTCTGTACGCATAAAACTTCAGAGGTAAAACTATAGGGGTAGAGGTACCAAATTTTCAGGAGGTATTAGGCACTTCATAAGAAGAAAAAATAAATTCAAATCAAGTTCATCGGTCCTCGCTGAAGGACACAAGAAGGAAAAATATATCCTCAAAAGTTATCAGTTTTTTGAGACACGGCTTTGAGACATGCCTTCTGTCAGTTCTAGTGAATTGGAAAATTTGTATTGATCTGTATCAGCTGTTTCCCTATAGAAAAAAATCGATTTTTCTTCAAATATTTGAAAAAAATACGGTCAGGACAGTGAGAGAGTTTCCTTTGATTTACCGTAAGGTATATTCATTCCACTTTTTTTCTGAAATGCACGTCGAATAAACTCGCTTGTAACTTGTAACAAATCGTAAAACGAATACATCACTGTACATGTTAAATTCTTTATACAGAATTTCGAATGTATGTCCGATAATTTGTTTTACCATATAGTTATTAATTACACGAATCCGTCAAACATTGTAGAAATGAATGAATTTCTTCGATCTTGTACATTTTAAGATTTTACAAATCAAAGTTCGAGTTTAAAATTTTTCAGGGTGGACCCTCCCCGAAAGGCGAATGGGAAGGTCATAGCTCTTCCCTAAAAATCTTTAAATGCGCATTTCGAAACATAAGTTTTTAAAGCTTATTTAAGGGGACCCAGAGGTTGATTTAAAAAAATTTTCAACATTTTTTGTTTTTTGACTTAGAATATTCTCCATGAATTTCTCTTTACAGTGATACCAAACATATGGTATTTTGATCATTGTAAATATTTTTAATATTTTTTTGAAAAAATACAATTTTTCCTTCTGACGTAGATTTTACCAGTGAAATTTCTGTATTTTCAAAACTTTCTAATATTTGAAACATTGAACTGAGAAATAATTATGTATTTGGTATCAATGTAGAGGTAATTTTGTGCTAAATCATATGCTAACACTATTTTTCATGCAGATACAACACAGCTGTTCATTTCAGTTTAGATTTGAGGTTATGTTTGAAACAGACTATGTTAACATAATTATGTTAACAGAAACAGTCTATGAAGGGACAAAAACTTGATGATGGATGATTGTTAGGTGGCAAGAATAGGCTCACAGATGGAGCAATTGACCAGCTACAGTCATACTGTATGGTTATAAGAGGTAAAACTTCTGTAGAGGATACGAGGCATGCAATTTGGGCAATTTATTTCCACAAATTGTCCACAGATGAGACACCATGTCATGGTCTTTGTCCTCCTGGTCCAGACTCATGGTGTAAATTCAAAAAACTGGAACTGGGTATCAAAAGAGTACAAACACAGAAACTCTCTGCCAGAAGCTGTGATGAAAGCCATCAAACCCATCTTCAAAGACTTGTCACAGCCCAGCCTTCTGAAGAAATGCCTCTATGGTAAAACGCAGAACACCAATGAGTCTTTCAACAATCTTATTTGGACAAGAATTCCCAAAAATGTCATTGTCAAGCTGCATATCCTAAGTCTGGGTGTTTTTGATGCAGTGGGAGTCTTTAATAATGGCAATATAGTAAAGTGTAGAGTCTTGGAAAAATTGGGACTGAATCCAGGATTCTTTACTATGAAAAGTATGCAAATGCTTGATTTGGAAAGAATATGGAACAGTGAAAAGAAAATAAGTGATTTTGAAAGGAAAGCAAGGAGAAAGAAAATAAACTTGAGAAGGCTGCAGGAGGACCAGGAGGAAGGACAGGCAGACTATGAATATGGAATGTTTTGATGTCAGTAACTACAATTTTGCTGTTTTTCATTGTTTCTTGTACACCGTCTTTGTTTTTCATTGTTTCCCGTAAATTAGGTTTTTGAGTGATTGAGGAACATTTTCTCAAAAACTACTCAACATATGATGCTGAGATTTTTAGAGGTTACTCATATCATATCTTTACACATTTTGACCCGGGGATTTTGGGGAAAAATGAGGTAGAAAAAAGTTATAGCCATATATGAACGTAATTCTTCAATGTTGAAACATACTTCTTTAAAAAAATTATTTTTCGAAATCTAAGCAATATTTTTCAATTCCCCCGGGTCAAAAGTTGTAAATAGAGCTACTAAAGATGTGGTAAAAATTTGGTAGCTATAGGACTATTTGTCACTGAGAAAATGTTCCTTACATTAACATGGGCTTAAATAGCACCTCCGGGTCCCCGGAATATAGTTTAAAGCTAATTGAAGTTTTTAAAGCATTATTTGTGTTTAAAAAAAATATTTTTTCAAGACTGCTGGAGAACCAATAAACTTTATATTTTTATTCATTTTATATATATATGTTGTTACAAAAGCAAACAAAGCAGTTATTTACGCACTTGTTCTACGTAGATCGTTCCATTCATGGTCGGACGTGACTTGAGACCCAATCTTTGTTCTCTTGCTCTTCACATGTCTTTGTCACTCTTATTCTTCAAGTGTGCAACTCTCTCACTCAATTGAATTTCTTGAGATTTCTTCAGACTTCTTGAACACACGAGATCATATTCTGTGACCTTCTATGGCATCCTTGATTCATCTAGAAACTGCTACTTTTTGGAATTATGACAACTATCTTGTATATAAAGGAGCTCACGTGAACCAGTGAGTTGAGTCTTACAAAAGCTTGCGTGACAGTTAGTCTAAAATCCCGCATGTCAGATTGTGTTACAGATCTCATGCCAGTGGAGTAAACAGTGCTCGATTCCAGTGTCAAGTGCAGAGACAAGTGTTTAATAGCTTACTAATAGTTTAAAGACGTTGTGTTAAGTGATATTATTTGGGACTGTCAAATAACGAATTGGACTGTGTTTTGTAAGTGATTAGTTGCTCTTTTTAACATTTCTTTCTACATTATTGTACAGTTTATTGGACTCTTGTTTCTTTTATTATTGATCAGCCTGTAACTAATTATTCATTAAATCTTGTAAATAATTACTGAAAATAAGTATTAGCTTGTCATTTGATGATCTGTTCTTATTTAATTAATTGAACTTGCAATTTAGTGTGTGTAAATAGACTAATTTGTATAAATAAAGTGCAAGTGTGAACTTTAGTGTTGCCAGCCTTATTTTAGCCAGTAGAACCCGTAACAATATTCAGAGTTTAATAAAATGTTATATCTACCCACTTTCAGGTGGGCTGGTGCTCAGCAGCATCTGCTAGAGAGCCCTTTCCCCAAAACGCAACTATTTCTTCTTTTTTCTAAACGCAACAATTCTTTCTTCCTTATGAATTGAATGGTACAAACTGTTCACAGTAATGCCATAAAACTGTCACTCCCTACGCCATCATCTATAAAATGCTAATTGGCAACTAGCCGGCAAACCTGGGTCCACTGATGGTCATAAAGTTATTTTATTAGAAAAGATGACACAACACGACAACAGTACCAAGTGGGCCTAGGCCAACTAGCTGGCTGCTGTGCTAGCTATTGAGATAGCAGAGGAGAAAAAAGCAACGGGAATGAGAGTTTTTTTTTGCTGATGATGCCCACATGAGTCCGAGGCTTGTGCGTGGGTAATGAGGTGAATAATAACACATAGGTGCCAAACGGAGGAGCGGGAACCCACGACAGTAAGCTGAGGTTGCAACAACCAACTGCGCGAAGCGGCCCGCCAACAAATTTTATTTTAATTATTAGAAAACAAATTTGCAGTTTCTACTTTTGCAAAAACTCCTCTTTTGTGCAAAACTATTGTGACAGACGACAAACAATATGCTACCGACAGGTGGCAGCTATGTAGGCAGTTTGTCGCATTCTAAACATGTTGATGGCAATAGATAAGTCTGTAATTTATGGATATCTGTTGAAACGTTTTTGCAAAGTTGGACAGTATTATTTGCATTGGTGACAAGACCTTGACAGGGACAGAGAAGAGGCTCCTGGGTGCAAAGGTCACACCACACAATTTTGCATTCAATTGCTAGTAGACTGAAACAACGAGGAAACATTTGTGCTCAAGGCTGAAGCTAAACGATTCATCTGTCGTCATCCAGTTCTAATCTATTGGGTCGTAAAAGTGTACGCTAATAGGCTGAGACGGATAAATAGACTGATACAGTGCATGTGAAGTAAGAAGGTAGTTTGACAACTTACAGGCAGTAATTGACAATAATCTGTCAACCTTGTATGCTACTGATACAGTATATCACATGTGCTGAGGAAAATTATATTTGAAAATTCTGAAATAATTACTTTGAAAATCGTAGTTTTCTTTTGGAAAACTGGATATTGTTTTGCTTGTTGTCTCTTAAAAACAAGTTTATTTACACGATTTTTTTTCCAAGATATAATGCAAAATGACATGGGAGGGGCAATTCGACGAAAACATAAGGCATAAATTTATGAGGGCAGAATTTAGTGACCTTCAACTACAAAAACAAATATTTTTCTGAGTTTAATCCAGAGCCTTCTGGGTTCTAGTCCAGAAGGTGCAGTAGCCCACTAAATAGTTTTACTCATCAAATAATATGGTATGACATGATTAATAGATAATTGAGGAAACTATTAAAATCAGTGACGACTAAAACTAGATTACAAGAAGTGGAGAGGTCAAGATACACAAACAACTTGTTTTCGATTTCCTAGTACAGCCTTGAAATTTTTCTAATAACGCAGAAAACTGCAATCATTTAGAAGGCTACTACGACTACAGTATATTGCAACTCCTTCCTTCTTATGCAGCATTGAATAAAGAGTTTAATGTGAGTATTGTTGAAGAGATGCTTCCTGAATTATGAATTTTATTACTGCTTTAAAGTTTTTTAACTGTAAGGTAAGGTTTACCTATTTACACCTACCTAACAGTTTTTTACAACCTAGCCCACATGCTCTATGTAAGTGATAGATATCATTATTATGAGCAATGGAAAAGAAATTTTATAAAATACATGTATGGCTTCAATGAAATCGTTTTAAAAATAGCAAACATCAGTAGCAGATGACGTCAATTTTGATGCAAAACCTATACTGCAAATACTCATAACTAGAAATTAATAAACAAATTAATAAACATTAATTAATAATTAATAAAGAAATCCAGGAATTAATAAACATAACTAAAATAAAAGTAAAACAACGAAACCCCATCGAAAACTATTCGTTATTAATCGTCATCTAATGTTGAAGAATAGCACTTATCACACTACTCGTACACTCTACACTTTTTATAGTACAGGAAACATAATAAAAAATGAAATTTCTCGAACAGCATTTATTGGCAGGAAGGTAAGACCTGAATAATATCGAGCTTGGGAAAATCAGTGGTATAGACGGATTGAAGGTTGGTGGGCGGGGGGGGGGGGGGTGACCGCTCCCCCAAGAGAGTAAAAATGTTAAAAATTATATCATAAAGATTATATGTTTAAAGATTATAGGTGATCGCCAAAAATTAGAAGTACAGGAGAGAAAAATCTTGAGAAAAATTTTTGGCAAGCATAATGAGAAACATAATATCTTCACCTGCAGCAATGAAGAAATCTATAGGCATACTGAAAAAATCACGGAGACAATTACAAAGAGAAGAATAGCATTTTATGCCCATTTATTTAGAATGGATCCAAATAGACAGACACATAAAATATTTAATAAAATAAGCAATAGAAAATCAAAATTCAGTTGGTTTATAGAATCTAAAAAATATATGCAGGGATTGGATATTACAGTAACTGATTTTTTTGATAGGGCAGGCCTAAGAAGGAAGTTAATAGTAAATGATTTTCCAGAGGAGCCAAAAATTGAAACTTGGTCTCAAGAAAGACGAATTGCTCAGAGTGTCAGGATGAAGGAGTATTGGAGGAGGAAGAAAGAGACCAACATGAATTGAATGGTAAATAAATGCGGTCCATAGTAGGCCTATACAAAAAAAAGATTAGATGGAAAAAAGTCATTAATCAAGATATTTCGAAAACAAAGGGCCCATTTCAAAAACGTCACTGGACATTTTTTGTCAGAAATTTTATGTAGAATCTCTGGTAACCGGCTTGTTTACCTTACATGGGTTACACTGTATAAAATAGTTGTGTTGGCTTGGGTGTGTGAAGGTTCATGTGTTGAACTGAAGAAGCAGAATGTAGGTCACGATGTCAAGCTCAATGCACCCTCACACCAATTAGTACAGCTGCTACTGCTACAATAGTGTGTGTGGCCGACCTTGTTCCGAAGATTGAAAAGCGTTGAAATTTTGTCTTTTGACACTTTTTTCTTTCTATAGGGCTACCGTTGCACCTCCCAGTAGATCTATTGTTCAAAATGGTGAAATCTGAAAAAGGTTACTACAGCAAACAATACGCGAATCTAACAGGTATTGTTGAAATCTAGGAATCCGCTGTCTCTCAAATGAATGGTGATGACTGGGTTCTAGAGAAATAGAATCGTTGTGTATTCTTCCCAGTTTCTCGAATTTAGGAGAAAAAATAAGAAGAGTCTGTGCTTGTGAGGCCCAGTCGATCATTCCAATTTTACATTTGTCTGAAAATTGGACACTCTGAATTTTTTTCTGAGGATGAAGGCCCACATAGGTCTGAGAACTGTGCGTGGGTAATGAGTTGGATGATAATGATTGATGAGTTGGACCTACAGTTTTAGGTGGGTTCCGAACCACCGGGAAGTGATTTTACAGCAGAGAACGGTGTCTTTTTTGCTGGCCGATTTAATCGGTCACCGTTACAAACAGGACCTAGGAGAACGCATCTTATCTCTCTGATTGAACAGATACCTGCTACGGCTCGCGGCTATCACTTCAAGCTAATGTTTGGAGCAAAATTTCACCCCAATAACGACAAGCTTATCTCATTTATTTTGGAATTTACTTGTTAACTAACTTTAAAATTGAAACCACCAACTTTATCTGGCTGGTACAGATTCTCTTCCCTGCAACAGAAGTTTACTTATTTTTAATGATAACAAAACAGTCTGATATTTACTGCTCATTCCATCAAGTAGATTTTCACCGAATTTCAGTGCCATTTGGCATATTATGTCATAATTTAGAAACTTTATGATATTATGATGATACAGACATCACTGCAGGAGAATCAAGCCTTCCAAGGTGTGTTATCTTTGAAAGGCTCTGGGTGACAGAAATAGAGTACATTTTTCATAGGATGTAAAGTTTTTCACGTGAATTGACAGGGGCTCTTAATGCAAAATTATACCTGGAAGTGCTATTACCACATCAAAACCAAACGTCTACTGTACGTCCTGTGTCTGACTGAGCATTGGCTTAGTGATAGTGAATTGAAAGTCTTCTCATTAGCCCGCAGAATGCGTTTTGTATGGTGAGGATGTGAACATTTTGCTGAGAAACGCCACTCAGTCGAAGATTCTCGAAGCGTCTGGTGACCTCCAATTCTTGGAATTATACAACTACAACAGCTAAATAAAGGAGTCCATGTGAACCAGTGAGTTTAGTTTTTACAAACCTGTGTGACAGATTGTATTACAGATCTCGCGAGAGAAACAATCCAGTGCCAGTGGAGTAAACAGTGCTTTATTCAGTCTTTAGACAGTGTCAAGTGCAGAGACAAGTGTTTACTGTTTATGCAGCTTACTAATAGTTTAAAGACGTTGTGTTAAGTGATATTATTTGGGACTGTCAAATAACGAATTGGACTGTGTTTTTGTAAGTGATAGTTGCTCTTTTTATAATTTCTTTCTGCATTATTGTACAGTTTATTGGACTCTTGTTTCTTTTATTATTGATCAGCCTGTAACTAATTATTCATTAAATCTTGTAAATAATTACTGAAAATAAGTATTAGCTTGTCATTTGATGATCTGTTCTTATTTAATTAATTGAACTTACAATTAATTTGTGTAAATAGACTAATTTGTGTAAATAAAGTGAAAGTGTGAACTTTAGTGTTGCCAGCCTTATTTTAGCTATTAGAACCCGTAACAATACTTTTGATAAATTAGATAAATGGCTAAATTTTTACAAGATTAAAGAATTCCCATTTAGATCGTCAAATGAAGTGGATTTGGAGATGAAACACTACACTATAAAGTCTCTAAAAGAAATTAACATTCTTGGAGTAGTGATATACTCCGAACTTTCCTGGAAACCTCATCTAGAATATCTGAGAAATAAATTAAATTCAGCAGTTTTCTTACTCAGAAATTTGAAATTACTTCAAGACGATAAAGCCCTGTGACCTGAGCCCTGAATTTTCCACTCGTTACCGACATATGGTATAGTTTTTTGGGGAAATTCAAGCCATGTAATCGTACTTTCCAAATTACAGAAATGGGCATTGAGAGTAATAGTAGGTGAATCCATTAGAACCAGCTGTAGGCCATATTTCAAGAAAGTAGAAATTCTCCCACTACCATGCTTGTATATACTCGAAACCATCTGCTTCATGAAGAAATATCAGCATAAATTTAATACACTTGAAATATTTAATTATTATAAAAACGAGATACAGGAGTAACTTTAGGGAACACCAAACATCCATGTATGAGCGAGGGGAATTTTTTTGGGGTATACGGGCGTACAATTTATAGCCAACGCGCCTGAAGAAACTCTCTGGTGACAAATTAAGAAATCATATGAAAAGGTAGCTGGAGCAGTGGATAGTGCTTATTTAAGCGGAGAATTAGGGCGTATTATGAGAGACAAAGCAGCTGATTGAGAATCTTCACACCCTATGTTATGTTTTATTATGTAACTTAAATCTATGGCAAATCCAAAAACCCATTCATAGTCAGAGGGTGCTAATAATAATAATAATTTTTAAAAAGAATAATGAATTATAAAAATAAATATTAGATTTTGTGAATTATTGTGTCATAATTTATTCAATAGAATATCAAATTAATGTGAAAATTCGTTTTTTTGCGAAAATGAAGAGAGTACATGGTATTCGCCACAACGAAAAACAATTTCTATGTAATTTATTTAAACATTGATGTAAACATTACTAAACAGGAATTTCATAAATTATTTTTTAAACAAGAATAATATTTTGAGCTATTGTGTGCGCTTCAAATCTTCACCAAATGTTTTTCTTTCCAAAGTCAGGCAAATGCTTATTGCATTCATGAGGTGGTCTTGTCTCAGTATCAAAATAATCAATATCATGTTTCGGAGGACACGTTAAGCTGTCGGTCCCGGCTGCCTAAAAAACAGTCGTTAAGTCACGTCAGAGGCCCTGAACTTATTCAGGTGCGACCTGATAACTCTGACACCAGACCTGAGCCAGCCAGGTCACATGATATAATTATTATTATTATTATTATCAATATCATAAGTACAGTATGATCTTTTACTTTATCGATATTAAGTAAGTTATAAGTGATATTAGTTCACTAAGTCTGAGTTTGACCTATTAGCCTGTATTTGGAATAATTTATCTTTTCCACTGAAGGCGTTCAAGAAATGAGGGAATATCGATTTATTGTTCTAACCTCGAACCAGGATTACCTTTTCCTATATCAAAGCTCGATCGAGGAAGTAAAAAAGTACTGTTCAAATACAGGATCAAGTAACAGCGGGATACTTCGGCCGTTATTGTTTTTCGGTCAGTATTAAAATAGAAAGAGAAAGAATAGAAAGGGAGAAGCCAAAAGGATTGGGAGAGTATGGCGTGTAATAAATAAAAAGAGAAAATAGGTTAGTAGAAATTGATGAATAGTAGTGCTTGCTTACAATGGCGCTAAAAATATCTTTAAATGTTTTCGTGGACCATTACTCATTCTCAAATCTTAATTCTCCTTTTCCTCTTACTTCTTCGCCCTTTGCCATTCCATCATTCTTTTGATGTTTTTCAACATTTGTTCAATGTGATGAATTAATTATGGAAGAACGATTGACGTTTTGAAAAAATAACACATTTTTTTCATTTGTTATAGCTTGTTTCTCAACAATTACGCTCAGTATCTTCTTTCAGGAGAATTTTATAGACACAATTGAGGACAAACCTTTTAGATAATGTATTGTTACGGGTTCTAATGTCTAAAATAAGGCTGGCAACACTAAAGTTCACGCTTGCACTTTATTTACACAAATTAGTATATTTACACAAATTAATTGTAAGTTCAATTAATTAAATAAAAACATATCATCAAATGACAAGCTAATACTTATTTTCAGTAATTATTCACAAGAATTAATGAATAAGTAATTACAGGCTGATCAATAATAAAAGAAACAAGAGTCCAATAAACTGTACAAATGAATAATTAATTACAGGCTGATCAATAATAAAAGAAACAAGAGTCCAATAAACTGTAAAATAATGCAGAAAGAAATTATAAAAAGAGCAACTAATCACTTACAAAAACACAATCCAATTCGTTATTTGACAGTCCCAAATAATATCACTTAACATAACGTCTTTAAACTATTAGTAAGCTGCATAAACAGTAAACACTTGACACTGTCTAAAGACTGAATAAAGCACTGTTTACTCCACTGGCACTGCATTGTCTCTCTCACGAGATCTGTAATACAATCTGTCACGCGGGTTTGTAAAAACTAAACTCACTGGTTCACATGGACTCCTTTATTTAGCTGTTGTTGTTGTATAATTCCAAGAATTGGAGGTCACCAGACGCTTCGAGAATCTTCAAGAATGCTTGGAATATAGACCTCGATTGTTCAGGAAGAATGTAGAAATCTCGAGAAATTTAATTGAGTGAGAGAGTTGCACACTTGAAGAATAAGAGTGACAAAGACATGTGAAGAGCAAGAGAATGAAGATTGGATGTCGAAGTCACGTACGACCATGAATGGAATGATCTACGTAGAACAACTGCGTGAATAACTGCTTGTTCACTTTTGTAACAGTATAATAAATGTAATAAAAATCAAGAGTAATTTCAATCTGAAATTATTTTTCATACCATATGTATATTGTTTGTTTTTTTTTGCTTTGTAGTAACATATAACCTCTTAGAATTTCATAGACACAATTGAGGACAAGTCTTTTAGATACTGTATTATAATTGTATTAAAAACCAAGAGTAATTTCAATCTAAAATTGTTTTTCATGTTATTTATATATATATATTTTTTTTTTGTTTGTATTGTCTTGTAGTAACATATATATATAACCTAGGTGTCAGAATAAAGCAGGTAGAATGTAGAACTTGAATATCAAGTTCTGATCAACTTGGTAGAAAGAATTTGAACTTGTTTCAAAAGCATATTGGAGGAAAGCAGAAACTTATAAGGGTGTTTATATGATGCAGCTCAAAACAAAGAGTCAGATACAGTACAATAATTATTGAAATATCTCAAGTTAATTTTGTTTTTTATTTTTCCAATTGAAACATTGGGAAGTGATAGCAGGTACCTGTTCAATCAGATAGAGATAAGCTGCGTTCTCGTTGGTCCTGTTTGTAAGGGTGACCGATTAGATTGGCCAGCAAAAAAGACACGTTCTCTGCTGTAAAATCACTTCCCGATGGTTCGGAACTCACCTAAAACTGTAGGTCCAACTCATCAATTACCATCATCCAACTCATTACCCACGCACAGGTCTCAGACCTATGTCAGCTTCATCCTCCAAAAAAATTATCTTTCCTTCTTCAATAATGATTGTATTTCAAATCCAGTAAATGCAATTCAGTTTCTTCAATTTTTTCTCATGGAGGGTAAATAATCTCTGGATTCTTCTGCGAAATTGCAATGACAGAGATGTATAGAAATATTTCCCCCCCCCCCCAAATCATGGATTACTGGCTAGTAAAAATGGATTTAAAATTATTCAGTTCTCAAATTTAGCTGTCATTTTGATTGCCATTAAATAAGCTCTCTTCCCACATTTTCAAGTAATGATTAAATTATAAAAAGTCTATTTTCTACATCCCCAACAAACTTAAATTTAATCATCTACACATGTTTCTCCATTACTATTATTATTATTATTATTATTATGATTATTATTATTATTATTATTATTATTATTATTATTATTATTATTATTATTATTATTATTATTATGATTATGATTATTATTATTATTACTATTATTATTATTATTATTATTATTATTATTATTATTATTTGACAGATTGGTTTCTACTTTCTTGCAGATTTGACGCCTAGTGGGACCGGACTCCCCATGTACATGTACATGTCAAAATGGCAAAACGCCTTGATAAAAGAAATTAAAAAATTAAAAAAAAAAAAAATTATTATTATTATTATTATTATTATTATTGTTATTGTTATTATTATCATTATCATTATTAGTATCAGTATAATTATCATTAGCATTATCATTATATCTTACAAGTTGCAGAGATGTCATTGATTGTGATTGTTAAACAAAAGGTGCCCATATCACTCCAAAAAATAACAGATTTACTAAAAAATAAAATAAAAATTACTACACTATATTACTCTCAAATACAGGTCATCAAATAAGCAGTAGCTGAAAGTATCTAATTTATCCTAGTCTTTTTTTTATAAGTATTTGCAACTTTAGAGTCACATCTATCCTAGTCACTTTGATTAATTTATTCCTAGATGTGCATATAAATTGCACCACTTGTAGTCACCTACACAAAACAGAGGAGTGCTGCCCACTAAATGGAGTGCAAAGTAAGAACAAGTCTTTGAACAATATGTAAACAATTTGAAAGAACACAAGGAAAGTTTCATACCACAGTTCCTATGTACGAATACTCTTTTTTATCTTGAAACTGCTGTAACACTTCCATATCGCCCACCTCCATCTTGTTATTAATCCAACAAAACACATCCTGTACATTTGTGACAAGCTCTACCCAATTCATACTCTTCTTTTCTCTCTCTTTCTCTCTCTTTCTCTCTCACACTCTCACTCTCTCTCTCTCACTCTCTCTCGCTCTTTCCTTCTCCTTGGAGCGCGGGCGACTATACAGTGAAAGTGACATCGCAACGAGCTGAGAAAGGTGAGAGTGAAGACAAGGAATAAAAAGTAGTCTACGTCTACCTTGACCCAGAACTCAGCCAGTCTATCTCTTGTGTGAGTGTAGTATAGTCTACTCTACACCACTTTCGTCCTTTACTTACGGATAATCCACGTGCCCAACTCTCGCACGCCCGCTCACATACGCCCGCTGCATACAGAAAGTATGTTAAAAACAAACCGGCATCTTTGCCTGCAATGCAAAGAAACGTTATTTGCCTTTTTTCATACCAATGGCTTCCATTGGTGGACATAGTTATTGTAGTGATACCAAAACTACGTCTAACATTATTGCTAACCTGAAAACTCTATTTTCACTCCCTTCTTACTTATGGCATTGCATTCTGGGGAAATTCTACTGACATTGACCAAATATTTAAGTTACAAGAATGGGCATAAAAAGTAAAAATAAAAGGTTAGAGGGGGGGTGGGAGCTATAACATTATACAAGGGACCACACTATTTATAATGCTATAATATCGAAATGATATTATAAGAGGGTTACCAAAATTTGTAGTCATTCTGCTTAATAATATTTTTATTTATTTTTTAACAAATATAATGCAGAGTATCAGCAAAATTAAACTTAATATTTTCTTTGTAATTATTTTATTTCCAGCTGATTGAAATAAGAAACATAAATATGTATTATTAGGTTGGTATACCTCATTTTTTGTCTTGAAACGAATAGAGCTTCGTTGAACAGTGAAAGTGAGCTCTCATTCCTCTTTGCCAATCCACGAAAATGGAAGCTTTTGTATGCTACCAGACATTTTTAAATTTACCACTATTTTGGGCATTTTTGAAATGGAATTGGAATTAGCTAAGATGTTTTAATATCAATGCCATGATTTTGATTGAGTCACCTTTTTAACCCAGATGGGTTTTTTGATTTGGATTATATAAAAAAGAAACGAAACAACTTTAATTTGGACTGTAATAATGGAATTGCAAACTGAACTTAATACCACATGAACCGATACTATCCGCAATTCCAAAAAATTAATCAAGGATGAATCATCGCAATATACGTAATAATTGGAATTCGATTTAAACTCCGAAATAAGGTAATATCTACTACTTTTATTTATACAAGGCCTCCTACGATAAAACGTCCAACAGTTAATTACCTCGCTACGTTTCATAGAATATTCGAAGTTATTCAGACTCAAAATTAATAAGAATTTACCATTGTAACTTTTACTAACCATTTTAAAGCCTGTTCCGTCGATATTTTTTAGCATTATAATTTTTCTTTGGTGACTCATGAAAATTCTGTTTTAATTATTTACCTCATTTTGTCCTGCCTCAAGAGTTTTGCCACAGGCCCTCTACCTAAGCAGCTTTCAATCTTTTAAGTGACCTGACCTTATTTGAAACTTTCAAATAAAGTCAGGGTACAACTGGAATATTGATAAATAATAAGACAATGGCATTATATTCCTGCTGACATCAAACCCGAGGCCCCAATTACTAATGTGCACTGTATTTATTCTTTGTTACGAGTGATGGTGGGAGAGAGTATTAGAACGAGCTGCAGACCATATTTTAAGGAATTGAAAATATTTCCCTTGCCTAGTTTATATATTTTCGAAACTGTCAGTTTGATTAAGAAGAATGAGTCAAAATTTAAAAAAAGGTTATATGATTCACTCTTATGAAACTAGAATAGACATGGACTCAGAGATGAAGCACATCGCACGGCTCTGTAACTGTAAGCAAAGGGAGTGACAAGTTCTGGTATAAATTTGTTTAATCTTTTGCCGACCCGAATAACCACTCTTGCACTTGAAAAATTTAAAACTTATTTGAAAGCAGAGTTGGACACAAAATGTTTTTTTCAAAACACGAATACATCGATTATTTTAGTCACAGTGATTATTCTTGAATGCACCATTCCACATGTATTCCACAAATATGTAAGCACTAATTCCTGACAGAAATTGAACAAATCTTTATTATTTGTCTACACAAAATAATAAATTGTGTAAATTATGAATTTAAAAATATTACAAGTCCATACACCCCTTTGAGAGGTGGTCAGTGGTCGCTTGATAAATCTAATCTAATCTGATCTATTCATCTTCCTGCTCTTAATTCAGGACCCTATAGAGCAAGGTAAGACAAGTAGTGGTCAGTTTAGCTTTAGCGTTATCGTTAACGTAGTTCTGCCCAAACTCGCTATTCTCTGCTGATTTTGGTATTTGGAGAACCAACGCTCATGGTTGTAAGGAGAAGTCTCATGGATATCACCAATTGGGACGATGGGATTTCCAATGCTCAAATTAATTTTGAATAAGTTGTCTGGCATGTTGTCAACCATCCAAAGAGCACTAGCTCGCCCCATCAGTAAGTTTTATCAAACTGGCCTCAATATAGTTTTAGTGTTTTGTTTAAAGTTAATTCCTGAATTGGCATTTTTCAATTGAATAGAATCAATAATTGTACTCCTGAGTGACATTTCCGGTGATGCAGACCTATCCTAAGATTTGGACTCTAGTTAAACTTTTATGGATAAAGCAGTTTTGGGCTGTTGTGTCTTCATATTAATTGTAGCTTGGTCATGATAAATAATTTTTTTTCGAGAGGATGAAGCCCACATAGGTCTCAGACCTGTGCGTGGGTAATGAGTTGGACGATGGTGATTGATGAGCTGGACCAACAGTTTTAGGTGGGTTCCGAACCATCGGGAAGTGATTTTACAGCAGAGAGCAGTGTCTTTTTTCTGGCCAATCTAATCTGTCACTCTTACGAAGAGTTCCCAGAAGAACGCAGCTTATCTCTATCTGATTGAACAGACACCAATAATATTTAACTGTGATGATAATAGTTTTTTCACTATTTGAGTTAGCACCTAGTTGGAAACTAATAAGCTATTTATTCTATCCTAATTTTACTAAGACGTTACCAATACAATAATTAGATTTGGTTACTATTTTATTACGTTTTAAGGTTTGAAATTTACACTATCACGTTCTTTTGTACATTAAACACATAATCATACTTCACTTCACTAGCTCATGTGGTATTATTCTGTTGAGCCTCCGGACCAGATCACAATCGTCAAGCAGCTTGATTGGCTCAATGTTGTCATGCTGGTGGAGTTCCTCTTCATGTTTAGACACAATCCTCTCTATCGCTGTAGTAACAGTATCCAATTGAATATCACGATGAAGATCAGCATTCCTGATGTACCACGGAGTATTTACTATATTCCTCAGTACTTTGTTTTGAAAACGTTGAATTATTTGCTCTTTAGATGGTTTAGTACAGCCCCAAATTTGAATACCGTTGGTCTATACAGGCTACAGTGCCGTTTGTACAGAAGAATTTTAACAAGGAAAAGGATCTGTTCTTTTTCAAGAGATTTCCAATTCAGAAAGTTTCCTCCATCTATAGCTACCATGGCCATGTCAACTTTGTAGATGATGACATTGCATGTGCACTTTTTCACAATTGTAGGCGAATGCAGTCACTGGATTGATTGATGATCAATAAATAGTTACGATGAATCATAATGATTGATAATAATCTTCAATTGGTATGATGAACCAATAACATAATTATAATTATGAATGCCTGAAGTGGGATATCCATATAAAATCCTTCTGTAAAAGAGTTAGATATTTATCCTTTAAGTTTTATCAAGTAAATAAAATTCTTAATAAACAGCACCTAAAAATGTACCATGCACTAGTTAAATCAATATTACAATATGGCATAACCGTTTGGGGGGGGGGGGTTTCAATAATTCCGGAACACTTCCTCCTGAATACTAAAATTACCAGGAAAACTAAACAAGAAAAAAAGACTGGATTTCTAGAAATTATTTCTTTGATCTTGATGTCTGAGATCCGAGTTTCTGCTCTGACTGATGTTTACCATGTCTTTTGATTTTGAGTGTACTGATATGAGATTGTGGACTCACTTGTTCTTTTCTGTCTTCTCTCTCTCTTTTCTTCTTTTCCGCCCTGTACGCATTTTCAGGGTCTTTCCACTACGTCTTCTCCTCTTCCTTTCCCCCTATTTATCATTCTACTACCCGCCTAGTACATGGGAAACCATAGTTGGTTGGGTATTCTCCTCCTCTTTCCTCCCTCTAGCACACCCCACCACAGAGCCAGTCTTTTTTTTTCTTTTTATATTGTAGTCTTGTTATTATGTCTTTGTCAAACTTCAATTTTGTATTAATTTTGTGTGTTTATGTGTGTGTATGAATAAATTGAAATTGAAAGTACTCCTTGCAGTTCAGTTTGAATAAAGACGTCATTCAATAAAGTTTCAAGTATTTTTTATTCAGGTCACAATATCTGCATTTTAAGTTGAATATTTATGTTAAGAAACCTCCAGTATACAACCAACAAACCCCCTTGCGCATTTTATAAAGTAGGCTAATGGAAAAAACGTTCCTAGATAACGATATTCCCAACTATCTTTTTTCTATCCAAATAGGATCTTTCCTTTTTCACGTAGACTTATATTTCATCTCACTCTCACATGTGCATACGAACACTCACTTCTCTCTCTTCCCCCTTATTACTCTCTGTTTCACTCCAATGCAGCACTTGTCATGAATTATCCTCCCAACTTGTGCTCTGAATGTCCCAAACTCCCAGGAGTTTTGCCACGTGCAGTGTACTTGCTCTAGCTGCAATATACACGTGTTCCAAAACAATTCAAATGAATGTCATCCCGCCTTTTGTCTTTTATTCTTCTCAATTTTCTTATTCCTGTGGAGTAGAAGTAAGTTAGACAAGCCAATTATTCGTTCTCATGTTTCCTAGCCACTTTACAAGAATATTATCACTCGTTATTTGAGACTGTCTTAAAAATTAATCAATTTGTAACGAATATTGTACTTCCCAAATAGTGTTATCGCTTGATATTTTTCATAATTTAGGATTCCGATATTTTCCTTTTTTCAAGAGCATGAATAAATTAAATGGAAAAGGAAAACCTTCCTTATTTCCTTATAAATATTAAGAAAACAAAAATAAGAGGAAACAATTACACAAATTGAGAGATATTTCTCTCAAACACAAACACTCACTTCCTGAAAATAGTTTCCGCTCTCATGAGAGAAAGATCTCTCATTTTCAACGCTATAACCAATTTATTTCCTCCCCCTTTTCATGTAAACCCGCATTTTTCCCTTAAAACATTCAACGTTCGAAACAAGAAGCTCAAGATAAACATTTAATCACACAATACAAACAATTTTTCAGGTCTTCTATGATGACGTACGGAATTCGATTGTACGATATTTAGAGGTTGATCTCACCAACAGGCTTGGCTTTATGGAAGGAAAATAAATTGTTGAATTGTGGAAAGTTGTTTCTTCGCCTTTTTTGTACTATTTATAATAATGCACTGTACTGTAAGTATGGCTGCTGTAAAACTGTAATGGGATGTATACTAGTGATGCGCAATGTACAATGGGCAAGCTAGTCCAATCCAGCCGGCGACATAATTTTGAACGAGCCCTAAAATCAAACATTTAAAGGAAAAATTAATCTTCTGAATAGCTAAAATATATAATTGATTAATTATTGATCGCGTTTATAGCTTCAAGTATAAAATTATGGCATCTTATTTTGCACTGATAAGGTCTATAATGGTTTTTCAAGTAGGGAGAAATAGGAGGCATTGAGGGATCTGAAAGAATCATTAATCAATAATCATAGAAATAAGAAATTTTTTAAAGAACTTCCTCTATGTTGAAACCAATACATTTTTGAATTTGGTGAGCAATTACACATGAGAGAAACTAGTTTTGATGTGAATACAACACAATGTCTCTCAATACAACACATATATCTCAATACAACACATTATTTAATAACAAACACATTTAATGGTTTGGCTTCAATGATTAATCTCGATGAAAATGTGAAATAATTTCCATATAAAAAACGGAAGAAATTAAACATTCAAATTAAACGATCAAATTTACGAGACTGTAACAAGGTGGCATAGAAGTGAAATGAAAATAAAACATATCACTTATAAAATTTAGTTTTACTCATATATGCCTTTATATTTTTTCATTTTATCCGGCCAAAGTTTACCCATGTGCAATGTAGACACATAATTTTTTCCTTAGTTAAATTATTATTTTATTAATTTATTGAAGAAGTGCAATATATTCTTCTATTATACTGTCTGATTAATACAATCTTTCCAAGATAATTAGAAAAAATCATTTCATAACGTAACATAACTGAACATGCTAAAACAGTTTAGTCAGTAATGATCCTTGTTCCGAACATTTTCCCAAAATGTGTTTTCAAAACAGCTTTTCAACTTTTCCAAAATCTCTTACCAACAATTGTTTTTCAAATTTACCTGATTCAACTAAGTTTTACTCCGAAATCAGGGGCAAGTTCTGGGGGGATAAAGGAGATGAGGACTTTTTAGGTAATATCACCCTCAAATATTTTCTCACATGTTTTCCCCGTCGGAACAAAAATTTCTGGATTCGCGCCTGTCCAAAATGGTCCGTTATGGTTTTTCTGAGACAAAATTTTGAGTAGAATGTATCTGTTTTCTAATATATGTTTTTATAGAAGAACGAACGCTTGATGAATTGGTTTAGTTTAAGTGAATTGACATCTCACATGCTGTGCGAGCCTAGCTCGGTAGCTGCAGCTTAACATGACTATCAACAAATTTATTTTATTTATTTAATTTATTAACAAATTCCAAATTTCCAAGTGTTTTGCAGTGAATTCAGCAACCGTGATAAATTTACAAAAGAAGATCTCATTTCTTATACTTCCTCAACCCATATAATATCGGTACTTTAAGTTGACGTTGAAATAATAATAAATTCATGTAGAATCAACCACAAGCCGTGCAGAGATATCAGCGGAGCTGACCTGCTTCCGATGGAGTAGTGAAAGATCATGTCGGGTGAGTCATCATTGCCGGAGTCGGAGATCCTTTGCCAGGACTTTTTTCGTGTTTGTGTGAATGTGTGGGCGGGTAAGGAAAGGCGAGGGTGGTGGTAGAGGTAGAGGAGCAAGCAGCTGCTGGTGAAAGTTTGTCCTTGACAGTTGGTTTTGGGAGCGGCGAAGAAAGTGGAGTAAGATATAGTGGCCGCTATAGTAAGTTAAGCTATGGCCCGTGACCCGATAAACAATATGGATTCGTTTTCAGTAACATGGCGCCAATCAATTTTCATCTTACCGCTCCCACATCAACGCCTCTCAGTGCCCGACTTTTATCCGACTTGCTATCCGGCAGCATTGAGAACAATGAGAGCAATCATTTCAACTAGAGAGTGACGGTTGTGAGTTATGAGACTGTATGTGATGACCATTTGAACGTGAAAGTTGATTGCAGATTAAGTGAGGCGATGATTTTATATTTTTATTGTAAGATATTGATATTTCTTCTGTCTAACAGTCAATAAATATAGAAACCAGGGGAGAACCCAGAATTTTTTTAGTTTCTGTTTTTGGGTTACCACCTGACAGAGTTCCATGACAGAAAATTGACTGTGGAGGATTTTAAAATTTAATAATTGACCAATTTATTAAGTGACTATAATGTATTATTTTTATTTAATGACTTATTTGTATCTAGTTTTATATTGACTTGCCTATGTATCAGTGTGATATTCTTTTGGGATAATAAAATATTATTTTCTATTCTATTCTATTCATCCCCGTAGAAGACCGGGGCCAGAATGCAGTGGCGAGCGGTCAGATGAAGCAACAGAAGCACTGCTTTACTACCGAAGTCATTAAGTAGAATAGAGAAATATTTTTTATAAATTACCAGAGTAAATGAAACTAGTCAAAATGAAACAATAATATATTAACTTTTGGTTGTAAATTTAACGACTTGCAGTCAGTTTTATATTGTGAATATATAATAAATGCACTCACATTCGGCCGAACGTTTTCAAGGTATATCTTTGAGCATGAGTGTTGAAGAATTCAGAGGCCTCAGGACTTGACGGTTTATGGCTACACGGTCAGCGCTCAGACAATAGTTCATCTGCAATCTCCATTAGCCGCCTATAGCTGAGGCATACGATTCAACATTAAAATAATCGTATCTCAAATTGCTTCAGCTGGGCGGTGCGCACGCAGCCATTCAAGGTGGAAGCTGTAGAAGGGTAGGGATGGCGCCAATCTGAAAATAGATGCCAAACGATTCACGCTTCAGTTAAACCTTAACGCGAAGACAGTTGCCAATCACAGCCAAAATTTAAACTTTCAAGCCACTGCCAACTCAACAGCCCAAATTCTAATTTATGTTGATTCATCTTGCTAATTTATTTTGCTATTAAACTATCAACATTACCACTACTTTTATCATTTTATAAAATAATTATAATTTGTCCTTTCCATTGTCATCTCTTGCTCTTTTATCATCACTATTATTTTCAGACATTTTATTCAGCAGAAGCGTCTTTTCTATAAGTTGTCAGCAGTGGCGGATCCAGGCTTTGCGGGGCAATTGCCTTTGGTGGGGCCCTACTTACGTCTACTCCCTAGCGGTGAAGCGAAAATCTTTTCATGGGCTAGAAAAGCTAATATCCATTCATTTTAGTCCACATTATAGGGAAATTTTTTAATGATCATGTTGAGAGCTCGATTTGAGGCTTAAAAACAGTAACTTTATACAAGTATTTATTGAAATGAAGTTTATAAATTGGGTAAAGTGAAAGCTTAAATTCAATAAATCATTGTTTTTATTAATCGCTTGCCTAAGAGCTTGAACCTTCATATATTGTTAGTTCATTAATTAGTTGTGAACAAATTTTAACGTATAAAATCCAAAAAATACTGCTTTTATGAAGCCAAGTTATAGTGGTTTCAAATTATTATTGCAATCAGGGCCACCCAGAGACATTTTAGTGGCGCCGGGCAGAGTTGTGGCTGGAGGCTCCCTTACACTTCACCCTAAACACTAATTTTCAATAATTGGAAATTATCAAATAATTTTATACTAATTAAATAATTTAATTATTAATAACTCGATTTCCCGATTAGCATTGGTTATATCTATTCCAGCTATGCCTAGTTGCCTACTGTGCTCAAAAGAATCTGTGTAACTAATCTGAATTGTTTTTTTTAAATTTAAAAATAAAATTCGAGTGTAGGCCAACTGAAAACCATTCCTTAAAAACGTTGTGGAAGCTAGAGAAAAGGGCAATGAGTGGCACCAGAGAGAGCAATAAACTTCTTTTCTATTTTTGTGTAATCTCTTGAATTGGCATCGAACTAATACTGGAATATGTAAAATGTATAAATATAAAAATTATTATGACTTTGAAAGGAATTTGATTCAACTTGCAAAGAGAGAATGAATTAATATCACATCCTATTCCAAACTTTCACTTATAGTAATTTTCACATATAGATGGTGAGTGGTGACAGAACCCCAAAACATTGGGGATTCTAAGGGTTCTCCACCGGAGAAAAAAATTGTTTTCCAGGTCTTGAAAGTGCAATTCTAAGCTTTTTTTTGTGGTTATCAACTCTTCATGATACCTCATATTATTTGTTGATTGACTCATGGCCTGACAAATTTCACGATCACAATAAACTCTATGGGGTATCAGATCTGAACAGTAACAGAAATGAGCATTTATAGCCCGTCTGCAAAAACATTAAGAGATCTTTTCTCCTTTCAAGCCTACTGAGTCAACTTCATTCAAGTGGTCTGGGGGACCTTCAAACCCATGTTTGGGGGCTCCGAAAATACTGGGACCCACCAGCATCGTGAGACCTTCGATGGCCCAAAGCCGAGGTAATTATTACCCTTGTTAATAAACATTGAAATTTGTAATATTCAGATGCAGCCTACTTGAATCTCTACTTCACATGACTATAATGGCAATAAAAACCGGCCCGCAGGCCCGCGGTGTCAGTGGCCTCTAGGGTCTGTTAGGCTTCTAAGGCGCCTCTAGAGGTCTAAACTAGAGAAAAAAGAGCAATTGGGGCCCGTTATTTCATTTTTGATTTGTCAGTTGCTTACATTTGTAAAATAACGTGGCCCCTTGACGTTGAAGTACAAGAAAACTTGTCTTGTTCGCCCCATACCCTCTGTAGCCGTAATTAATTTATTATGTTTAGTTAATTAAAGTATTTAAAATATTAAAATTAAAGCATTTTTTTCTAACTGTAACACTTTCCACATGAAAACTTTTCTACTTCCAGTAACCGATATTATCGTATTACTATTGATGCCTCCCTACTCGTTTTTGGGGCCTCTTTTACACGCTCGAGGGGGGTTGTAACCCGGGAAACCCCCCCCCCCCCCCCGTCACCAGCTTTTTTAGTGCTGGTTGAGAATTTCGGAGGAATCCATCCCCTTTATCGCCTCGTGGATTCGCGTCTGAGAGAAGGTATGAAGAATCAGGCACGAATCGTTAACCGAGGGGTGGATAAAGAGGATATTCCTCCTGAACTTTTTGGACTGCACTAGAAGAGCTAAATTTGTGTCTTTTATGGTCGATGAAAACCTTGTTTTTAGATGGCATGCCCCAAAATAATTCCATGTAGACGGACAAATAAAATTCTATCAATTTACTGAGAAAGATCAGCTCAATTCTATCAAATTCAAGTGTTTATTGAGGCTAGTCACTGTATATTCAAATCAAATGAATTCTTATGGCTAGGCTTTTTACGTCCTTCGAGTAAATCTCTGTAAAAAGAGATATTCTTCGTTTTTCTTACTTTTTTAAATTTTCTAATAAATCTATTCCTCAAATTATACCTCTATGCATGCAGCATTATTTTAATTTCATTTTCCATTCTCTATCAATCTATCCTTCCTTTACAATAATTGTTTTACGAATCTCTCAGTACAGTCCTTCCTTCAGTGCTTCTACAATAATTCTTCGATTACAATAAATTACAATCCTTCTTTTCAACTCTTTCACAATCCTCCCTTCTACTATTTTTGTATTGAACAGAAAATAAAAACTAGAAGCTTGGGGGAAATTGTTGATACTAACAATTCTCATTGATATTTTCATGCAATATCCTTTATAGATTTTTATTTTTCATAGATATAGGCTGCATACGATTGAATGTGAAGTAACAGCAGGCTTTTGGCCCCATATTGATAAATTCTAGATCTAGGGACTAGATGTTTGTTACGTTTCACATGTTGCTAGAAATTTTCATTAGGAAATATAATTCAAATCTTCTACCAATATGCAGTCATGAGGAATACTAATTTTTGTAAACATGTTATATTTTACAAGCACTGTATTTCTTGAAATGAAAGAATAAATGAACACTAATTCTTTATTAAGACATTTTAACTGATACTGTTTTTGATCATTTCGTTGGAATATTTCTTCAACTTCTATTATCGTCCTTTCATTTCTCATCCCAGCATTCAATCTCACTTAGGCAACACGTACAAATTCAGAAGAACCAGCATAAGAGCAGAACAGTGAACGTCACCCAGCTAGCGACAGGCTGCTCAAATGACCTCCAGACTAAATCCATTGTTTGGAAGCGTTCGTTGACAATATTTCAAAATAAGAAAAGTACGACAGACGAAAAAAGTTTGTCTCTTGAACAAGAAACTCGCGCCCACCGCTTTAGTTGCGTACAGCAAGTGGAAGACGACTGATGAGGTGATGAGATAAGGGTGGAGTACCTGAAGCACCAGGCAAAGACACAGGCCAGACGCAGTACTGGCAAAGCGGGGCAATTGTCGCTGTGGTCCTGAACAGGATATGAGCACCAGTGAGCCCACATAATGGCCGACATACGGTAATTGGAGACATTGCTTGTGTGTGGTAAGCTCGGATCAAAAATTCAAAATAGGTCGTATCACATGGTTGCACTAAGGGCTATCCCAGGAAGTATGCGTCTTCACAATGTTTGCGGGCTGCTATATTTGCATTCGCATTGCAATGTTTGCGAGAAACGAAAAATGTTTGACAAATAAATGGGTTGGCAAGGAGGGCTTCTGTATGTGAATGAAAGTGTAAAATGTGAATTTAGTCCATTCATTCAAATAAATATTTTATTGTCTGTCAAACATTTTTTTTGTAGATTACGTCTTGGAGACTCCAGTTATGGAGTATAAGACAAGTCAGATTAAAAATTATACTATCTTATACACTAGTCACCATGATTACTATATTAATTAGTTTTAGTGAGGCTTAAATTTGATTTGAAAGGAACGCTTGAATACTATAAAAAGCTTTATCAACTAAATATTTTTTCAGTTGTTTTTTAAATATTTCTATATTTCCAAGACTCTTCAAAAACTGCGATAGCTTGTTGTAGAGTTTCCCACCAATATAACTAGGTTTTTGTTTGAATAAGCTACTAAACTCACCAAGTGATAATCTCCTCTGCTAACCGTGTCAAAATTCTGGTTAATATCTCTCTTTTTTACTTATAAAGTAGCTTCATACACAAATAAGCAGGGTACAGTTAGGAGACCAAGTCTCTTGAACAACGGCCTACATTGAATCTAATCTATTTACTCTTTCCATACACCTAAAACCAATTTGCTACAACAAATTTATTTCCTCCCCCTTTTCATGTAAACCTGCATTTTTCCCTTAAAACATTCAATCTTAAACATCCTATCAATACACCCAATAACACCCTAGCTTATAGTGGATACCCCCCCCCCCCCAACCACACCGCACCCACTATTTAATCATCATTGAGATTTCGCGTTCAAAAAACGGTAAGATATGATTAACTTCCTAAACTTTGAATTCAACTGTAATAAATAATATTCAATGCCGAATAGCTTTGAAATAACACTCTTCCTGTGCCATTAATAAATGATTTAATATGCAGCTCCTTAATTTGGAAGCCCATAACGCGCTTGCGGTTGGTTCTACAAAACAATGTATTGAGTGTAGAGAATTTTGTTAGCTTTGACTGTCACAAGAAGAAAAAATCGATTTGAGTCATCGTTACTAATTTATAAGCAAAAAACTGAAAAATGTTACCTTTCCACCCCCTTCCCCCCGCCCCTTCTTTTGGGGACTTCTGGTACGTTATTAACCAAGGTTAGAGAAAGCGATTGGCGCAAAACCTATTTCTTTCTCAATAATTTATTGTTTCTCTCGATTTGTCAAATTTGACTGGATAGCATAATTGGCAATTTTTCAAATTCTGTAATAGCTTAATCCAAATATCTCTTATTTCACCCCTTTGTCATGAATATCTATAATTAATCTATCTATTATGTTTATGTTCATCTATTATGTTTATGTTCATCTATTATTTTTATCAATGTTCATCTATACATTACCTTCTTTATATTTTCAGGTATTCATAATTATTTTTCTTGTAATCTTTGTAATTTTTACTTTGTTTTGTGCAATGAGCACAATAATGGGATCATCCTGGTGTCCTCATTGATTATAATCTCTTAATAAATAAATAAAATAATTACATTGGTAGGTAATAAATACAAAATTTTTATTGCAATGATTGGTGTGATAGATGGATTTCTTCAATAGGTTGTGATGTTTTAGTGGACCCAAAACTGATAATACCAGTAGTTCACAATAGAGTAGAGAGGGATTGATAAAATAAATATGAAGTAACATTATCATTATCAGAAAATTCATAACATAGACACACAAAGTATAAACTTGTTGACACGAGGCATTGTCCTTGAACGTGACTGATAAGTAAATAATTATGTTGATAAGGGGTAAGTCCAAGGTCATACCGCTTTACATGCTTTGTGTCACGTCTCACGAGCTCAGGTCAAATGTGCGTAGGCCAGGGCCAGCATGGGCAATCAGGTTCACAGTTCCAAACCTATTAAGTATTTCAGATATTTACACACATTATTTGCTGAGAAAAATCTATTTCTAATTCCTTAACTTTGTACTTCACAGCATTTTACGAAGAATAATAATTATTAGTCAATCTAATATCAAAACTGACACTGTATTTCAATTTAATTTATTGTCTTTACTCACTTACATTGGAGATACTGGAGGGATGCATTTCACTTCTGAGAAGAAGCTTCGTCAGCCTCACTTCTCTTCAGAACTGAAATGCATCCCTCCTGTATCTCCAATATAAGTGAGTAAAGGCAATATATTAAATTGAAATACAGTGTCAGTTTTGGTATTAGATTGTTCATTAAGTATTTCGTCGTGGAAAAAATTACAAATTATTAGTCATTAATAAATTGTGCTGTATTATTATTGATAGATGTAATGTAAATTAGATTGAATTATTTTTTATTGACGTATAGGGTTTCACCAATGTATCAAGTTATTGTTAGTTTTGATGATTTATACATTTCAAGGGATTATATAAACCTAAATTATTCAAATTTCAACTGATTTATAGAATTTAACTGATGTTTGAAGTTTGTTTGAAACTTTTGAAAATCATGTATTAATTTTAAGGGACAGGGACTATACATGCATAGATAAAATGAAAGACTTCTTACATTTGGAAAATAGTTACAGTTTTTCTACCGTTTAGAAAGGACGTTAAGCCTTCTAAGTATGATTTCAAAAAAGGTTGAAAAAGATATAAATACAGTGGAACCTTGATAAATCGAACCTCAATAAATCGAATTTTTCCAATTCCCCTAGAACTTGCTATCCTACCACCATGTTATTTTACCTCTATAAATCGAAGATTTCATGGATATTACCTTGATAAATCGAAGTTTTTGGATCTATTGAGCTTTAATACTAACCTCTATAATTCGAAGGTTCGGCAGAAAACCCTTTATTATTCGAAGTTTTGCAGTTTTCGGACCTTTATAAATCGAAGTTGTAATAAGAGAACCTTAGTAAATCGAAGTTGCATGCTTATTGGATAAGATTCTGTGGCACGAATACAGTAACTGATTTTATCTTTATGTCAACACTGCTAAAAGTAAACATCCTTCCTCCCCACCCGCCACAACTTCTAATGTACAGCGCTCTCACAATGCATCTACATTGCACCCAAAATGCAGTTGGTCACTGTCTTTCGCTCGCATCATTGTTTATTGTTTGTTTGCTGTGAAAGATGGGTTTTACTATAGAGACTGTATAGTCAGTGATTAATAATAATAATAATAATAATAATTATTATTATTATTATTATTGATTAATAATACATTTATAATGTATAATCATTATACAGTCTCTATAGGTTTTACTGTACAGTACAGTATTTATGAATCTGAAAAGGTAAGTGTTTTGAACCTCTATAAATCGAAGTATTTTAAGATGGACCTTGATAAATCGAACATCAATAAATCGAATTTTTGCCGTTCCCTTTGAGATTCAATTTATCAAGGTTCCACTGTAAATGAATATAAACTTTTCATGAAATTGATAGAATGAATAGAAAAAGTTTACTGCAGAATATCAACCTAGTTCTTGAAGAAAGGAAGTGTTGTTTCTGTGAGGTTTTTGGACATCATTTTTGTTTGAAGTTTCTTGTATTGAATATTATTAGGACTTTTAAATGTTACCTATCGCAGTGAGGAAAATTTTTTTCTTAAATTATTCTGTGAAATATGAGGGTTCAAAGATGAAATTATTCGGTTTTTGGGGACAATTGATCTCACCTGTGGGAGATTTTAAACTTTTGATAAATTTTCCTCAACTGAAAGACACCTTGAGAAGTAAAATGAAATATATCCTTTCAATCTAACAAATAGTCAAGTTTTTCAAAATAATTTTTTGAAAAATTGAAATTTTTACAGATATTTAAACATTTCGAAAAAAAATTATTGCTTGATTGAAGTAAAAAAATGTCATTTTACTCCTCAAGGTATCTTTTAGTTACAGAAAGTTTATCAAAAGTTTAAAATCATTGTAGGTGAGATCAATTGCCCCCAAAAACCGAAAAGTTTTAACTTTGAACCTCCATATTTCACAAAATAATTGATGAAAAAACTTTTTCTCACAGCAATAGATAACATTGCAAAGCCCTAACATCCGAAAAAAATTATGAACAGAAACCCTACGCACAGCCTTTACTAGTCAATGCTTATGCAACGAGGTGGTCTGGTCTTGACAGTCAATTAGACACAGCCTGATAAAACTTGTATTGCACTGTTTGTGTATAAGTAAGCCACCCACAAGTTTTTCTCGCGTTTCTGGTCTTGACGACAACCGAGTGTCGTACATGTCAGAACCGTTGATGACGTCATTGCTCAAGTTGCCGCGCTTTTCAATAAAATGGCGGGAAAATGGGGGAAATGGCAGAAGACAGCCGAGTGGGCGTCTTTCTCTCCACTTTGTGACAAACGGATCGATGGAAATAATACAAATTGAGTTGATGTAGTTGAAATATTAATTATTAAGCCTTAAAATTTGTGATGAATGACCTCATCATTCTGAGTTTATTGCATTGAGTTTTCAATGAAAAAAAATAAACATTAAATAAAGAATATTGATCGACGTTTCTTTGGTTTCTTAATGTCAATCCCATGCAATATTTTGATTAAAATCATTACTTAGATAAATTAAGCTCCTAAACATTTAAAATGATACATATCTCATACATAGATCACATAACACATCAAATTACATATAATGATACATAGGTATCTTTCAAATCTCCTTATTTGTCCTAAAGTTATTATTTGGCCAGCAAAAAATACACTGTTCTCTGCTGTAAAATCACTTCCCGGTGGTTCGGAACCCACCTAAAACTGTAGGTCCAACTCATCAATCACCATCATCCAACTCATTACCCACGCACAAGTCTCAGACCCATGTGGACTTCATCCTCAAAAAAAAAGAAAGTATATTACATTATAAAAACTTACGTCTTCAATCCTCGTACTTTGTTTCCACGACTGGTTTCCACGCTCAAAGCGTCATCTTCAGGTGGAAATCCTCAGTCTGAGTTGACTGTCGTCATATCCACATAGAGACGTTTCTAACATTAAAAATGACATGGTATGGAAATTCTCCTTCCCACACTAAAGTTCTGTGTAAACTAGCTGGATCAGATCAGGAGTTTTCAGACAGGAAACTCTGTAATAAAGGGGATCCCTAGTTAAACAAGATTACTCTCTGATTTGGATCAAAGACCCCATTATACTACATGTAGCACAGAGCTTTAAAAAACCTCTAAATACCGTTAATTTTTTCATTTGTGCATTACTTATAAATAAATTTATGGCTCTAAAAACCATCGATTTTTGGAAAAATAAATCGATTAAAAAATGAATTTATGAAAGGGATTCTCAGAAATCCAGCCAGCTACTTGTCCCTTTCAATGCAGTTACATTAATATACAGTACAACGATTTGCATTGGATTCAATGGAAGAAGTTATTATTCTATAACATCTTCCCAATTACTGCTCATTTTTTCTTCTTATTTTGACATGTGAAATTAAATATTCTAGTGAAGTGAAAATGAATATCTGATCAGTAATAAAAAAGTAGTGTTTAACACGCTTCATAGTGACACAAAACATAGAGGATTACCCAATACATAAAATTATGTGCCTTTATAAAACTCTTTTCAGCATTTTATTATATTTCAAAAACAATAGTTTATTTTCTATTTCCCCAAATTTTTAAGGAGGTGATTCACAAACGTCAGACATTTATTACCTCTACAAAACAGTAGTGAGATTCGAATAACTCTCACACTTTCATAAAACTGAATACTAGATAACCTAATCCGTATTACCCGATGCATACAGGTAATCAAAGCGAATTCACCCTCTCAGAAATACGATTGGAATTTCAAAGTTATTTCCCCATGGTCGCTTAGGCGGCAACAAAATCTCTCTCTTTTTCTCTGTCCTACTCACTCTCTATCTTTCTCTCTCATACACATTTTTCAATCAACAAACAGAAAAGAGCCATCAGAAACAGAGAAAAAAACGTGCTGCCTCTAACCTTGACCCACTTACTTTCCAATGGCGCCCTCCATTCAGTGTGTAATACCTAGAAAAAACAACCCTGATAAGCCTACCCCAACTTCTCCCCACTCTTTCAACTAGCCTTCCATACCTTCTTTGACTGCCCCTAACCATTCCTAACCATGCCAAACCACCCAATTCCACCCCCTGCCTCACCTAACCACCCATAATCCCACCCTAACTAACCCCCACCTTCTAATGCCATCGATCGATAGAGGCTCATAAACCTGACCAACATTTAAGCAACAGATAGTTGCGTGTCACTAGAGGTTATGTCGATGCACTTGTGAACATTATATACAGTACTTGATTGAGTAGAATTCAAAGAATTCCTATAGGAATTCTTTGATTTTGTTTTGATAATTGAGTGTGTTTTTTGTTGAACTACATATGCAATTAGGGCTTTAATAACTGTTGAGAACATAAAAGGAATAAAAAGAAATATATATATACATTTTAAGATTAAGTGAGGTTAAGGAATAAAGTAGGTTAAGGTTAAGGAATAAAATAAAAAATATTAGCATTTTAAGGTTAAGTGGAAGAAGAGATCGTCTCAACTTCGCCCGCAATATATAAAATTTTGTGTAAGTCTAATAGAGTCTACAGTCTAGTCAAAAGAGTTTTAGCAAGGCGATATTTTTTCTTTTTTCATTTGCTTGACCAAGTCTGTCGAGCAAGCTGAGATATAGAGAGGTCAATATTTGTCAACCTCACATAAATATCATTAAAAAATAGTGAACCGTTATGTTAAAACCATATAGTATTGAGAAATGAGAACTGATGAGAATTGTGAAAAAGCAAAAGCAACGGAAATTCAAAACTTTGAGTGAGATTCTAAAAAAAGTTATTTCATAGGAAGAAATGTGAAAATAGGAATAGGGATAGGTTTAAAAATTATGTGCCTCTCACTCATTCTAAGAAGATGAAAGAATAATAATTGAATTTTAATTCTTCACTTTGACGCATAACACAAGGAAAATAATTCATGAAGGTCAAAGGAAGCTGAATTTCCTCATATAGGAAGGACATTTGGGCGTCATGATAAAATTTAATTTTATTGCTGATGCATGAATATAAATAACATAGTCTATCACTATATTAGAAGTACTATATACGGTTCATGATAACTTTCTGATGATAAATAGCTTTATTTTCTTATTTCAATTTAATAATTGCACCTAAACCTCTATTTCCAATGCAGAATCAAACGAGATCAGAAAAACCTTGATAACAATAAAATTTGTGATGAATTTTCTTTATTTTGGAGAGAATATATTTTCAAATATTTTCTATTTTGATGAGCACGGTTGTGCCAAAATAGCAGAAATGAAATTTAACATCGTATAAATAGTCCAGTCAATGCTCAAAAGGAAAATAAATATAGAATCCATTGAAGATGGGACAATTTTTTGCGGGAAACTGTTGAGTATTTGGAGGTAAACATACTAAAAGTCCCTAACCCTGGTAGGTGAGCTTCAGGTGGGAGGGGGAAGAAGGTATCATTTGCGGGATTCTCGCTTGTATCTCGAAATATATTTTGTAAATTTAAAAGTTGATGAAATTAATTCAAATTCAAATCTGTGTTTTTATGGGGTTACTGATATTTTATTACGTTTTTTCCTGTTATATGCTAGATAGATTGGATTTAGATTCATATACAAATTGAGAACAGTGATTTTATCATAAATTATTGGGTTAATGAATAAAATTGGTACAATTCGTTCCATCAATCAACATGAAAACCGCCTTGAAATAAATATTAATTATATTATATAGTTTGTCAGTGTATGAAATATATGTAATTAAAACATTGATGATGATATTAATGATGATGATGATAATAATAATAATAATAATAATAATAATAATAATAATAATAATAATAATAATAATAATAATAATAATAATAATAAAAATAATAATAATATATTATCATTAATATTGTGATATCGGCTACATAGTCCTAAATAATAATAATAATAATAATACTAATAATAATAATAATATTATTATTATTATTATTATAATATTATTATTATTATTATTATTAATAATAATACAAGCGACGGAATAGAATTGTAAAAACGATTCAATTGTCAGTTAAGTATAATAATAAGTCCTTCACTGATTTTTTTTGTTCTTGAAATGCACTGCCGTTATTAGATATGCAGCTGCTGTACAAATATTTGCATTATTTCAATGATTGCAAGCTTTTAGCATTCAGCATCTAGCACAAATATGGCGTCAATTCCTATCATGAAGCTTCCTCATGATGTTATCTCTGAGTATTCATCAATAAAATTTGTCCTTGACGTTTTGTTCACAGATATCAAATGGATCCAATGAGCAACTACAAGCGACCTTCCATTGACCAAGATTACAAATGCTTCTGAATATATAAATTGTTTTAATTGCGCATTACAGGTGCAAAGTGCATTTTTCCGACTTTACAAGTGCATACTGCACTTTTTCCTTGTAATGACTAATCATATCAACTGATGAGCTGAATTCCTCCTATTATTGTTTCACTGCTCTGAAATTGCATATCACTTTTCTGATTTGATATATTATATAATTACTGTATATAGGTTATACAATATATATTATATAATTGATATATTATATATCAAATCACAAAAGTGATTGTAAATGCTCTACATGAGAACGATACTGTCAAATGTGATTTTCAGTCAAAGAGAAAAAATGATCTGAATAATTTTGAAATAGTATCAGAAACTAACAATGTAAATTTAAGTTTTAAGATTAAATTAGGAATGTACAATGATTATTTCATGTATTGATTGTGTTAACTGGGAAATAAATTTGATTTGAAAAAAAAAATACATTGAAATTCATCGAAGATGGCCCTCTTAGCAAATTAAAATTAATGATAATTCCAGCTTAGCACGACATAAAAGTAGAAAAATCGCCATTTACTCTGATAGTCGCATGGCCATGAATATTCCAAAAACCTCTCTGTACTTCTGGATGGAAATTTTTCTGCTACTGGGAATGTATATAGTGGGGCTCCAATGCAATATACATTTCAAATAAACTACTATCTGATAGAGAGCTGAAAGAGTACACTATGAATGACTTTGTTATCCTTCTTGGGGGAGCTAATAATTTTTGCTCATTGTCATCTCGAGCTGATGTGGAAAATGTTATTGAATCGGTTGTTAATATCCTAGAAAATTTAAGTTTTACTAACTTAGTGCTATGTATGATTCCTTATAGGTACGATCTGTATGAGAGTGATGTTGTAAATAGGATGATTAAGTTGACAAGTGACAAACTCAGAAGTCTTGCTCGTAAGTTTGACGTTTTGCTTCTAGGCTTGTATGTTCTATATTGGAAATATCATACGACATGGAATGCACCAACATAGGATAGGTAAACTACATGCATGCAAGGAGTTAATCTCTATTATGTCAGGAATATATAAGGTCGCGGGCAACAACTTGAATGAGACCATTGGGTCATCTGAAAGTGACTGGGTAGTAATTGACGAAACAATTGATTCTCAACATTCGACATCCATTACGAGTGACTATTTTTTGGAAACTGCCTGGGAGAAGAGACCGAGTCCATAGCTAGAGTTTCATTGACCATTGAAAACGATAGAACTACTGTGCGAGACTAAGCTCCATGTCCCTGACGGCTGAAGAGGAGAGACGAAGAATACTATACTGGGCAGCGCGGACGCACGCACAGAGACACACAATTGCATTGCTTTTGCGATGACGTAATGAATGACGTAGTGCATTCCTCCGAGGGACACGGAGTTCAGTCTCGCACTGTACCAGAGAGAGAGAGAGAGAGGATCAGGCGACTCTTGTAAAGTTTCTATTTTTCATCAGAATGTTCAACATTTGGCATCTCGTTTAGAGGTATTGAAAATTAGATCGAGTAGTGTCGGTGGCGGGGTTGTTATTCTAGCACGTAATAATTTAAAATCAAAGGAAATAACTTTGCCTGCTATTAAATCAATGACAACTGAGAAGGAATTTGAGTGTTGTGTTTCTAATATTTCAATTGGTAATTATTCTTTTGTGGTGGCGTGCTTATACAGGACACCTCAACATTGCTTTATTGAGCCATTTTTAGCGAAACTTGAAGTTTTGCTTAAAATTCTATATAAAAAGTTTAGAAACGTTGTGATAGTTGGTGACATTAACATCAATGCTTTAAAAAAAGACAATGTATACTTTAGGTTCAGGAATATTTTTAAAATGTATAATATGTCTTTCAAGATAGATTTTCCAACAAGAGTTACACTCACCTCTAAAACGGCAATTGATAATTTTATCACAAGCATACTTGATGAGAATTTGAAAATTTCAGATATTATAACTCACATCTCCGATCGGTGTCGTGCTAAACGCGCACAGTGCTATACGCGCACAGTGCTAAACGCGCACAAGATTTATCAAAGGGTCAGAAAAGGGTCTCCACTAGCTGGAGCTACCGCTCTGATAGTGAACCGACCGAAAGTAAATTCATTATACAAATTCATATTACAAAACAATGAAAGCCTGTATTATGATAATGGAACTTAATTTATTACCTCATGAAATTAGGAGACTTCTCTTGATCAGCTCTCCAAGAAATATTTTCTAGTTGAGCTGTATCAGTACCAGTAACAAAATAGCAATGTTGTTTTTTTTTTTACTTTGATTTTTCAGTAACAGTGGAAAATAATGACATAATTGTTCTTTTTTCCTTTTTTTGGATTTTGAAGTGAGAATGATTGAACCTTCATTGTAATCAATTATTTATGTATCATATTAAAACATTATTCGTACCTCTCGCAACTCTCACCAGTAGTCAAGGACTCTTCAAATGAATGAATAAATCTAAATTATAAAAAAAAAATTGAAATATAGTAGTATTTCTTAGCCCACTTATGAAAAAAAATTAGGTTGAAGATTCGGCTATCAGTTAAGTTAGTTAGTTGGTTGACTTTATAGCCCAGGCAATGAATGCAAAAAAATGGCCATTGTCGTAACAAATTAGGGGAAAGCTGAATTTTTGCAGAATGTTAGTATACATAGTACTTACTCAAAAAAACCAAAGTCCCGACCCCCACCCCGCTTGCTTCCCCCACCACCCCCCTATCAACATTGCAAGAACAGTACTTCATTTAAAGGCTTATAACTCGGAAACTAATTAAGGTATCGTTGTGAATCTCATGTCATTTAATACTCAAAACTATTCTCTAAAAAATATGTCGTATACATTTTCTATGTAGATAGCCTAGTTTTTCAGTAAAAATATAGTTTATAGAAAAAAATGTCACCTCGAACCACAAAAATCAACTTCAACTGATCATATCTTTTTTAATATCGCGTTATTGGTTGTGCCGTTCCTTACAAAACTTATAGATAATTTAATAAGCTTTAAAATGATGTGTCTATTGATTACTATAGTTCAAGTTATGGCGTCATAGTGAGTGATGAAATAGTAGCGGACACCGCGTCCCTGAACCCTACAGCACTGTGTATTGCATGGCGCTTGGCTATCCAGCCCAATCCAATAAATAATTATTGTCAAACAAGCAAGTCTATATATACCAATCAATAGTACACGTTTAAAAGTACATTTTCCCAAAAGTCCCCCCACAACTTTTCCCCCAAGCCCCCTCAAAGTTGAAAATGTTTCTAATTATTGGAAATTCGATATCTCTGTAACTAACTATCGAACAGAGTTGATTCTTCTTCCATAATATCAGTCATATAATTTTCTGCAATAAATGTGCTGTTCACTTTGCCGGTAAACCTGATACAGTAGTTTCTTTTTTTAAATTGAAATATCTTCAAAAGAGAATTCTATCAACTAGATTTTTCATTATTTAGGGGACATTTTTGTATGTCATTTTACAGAAAATAGCGTTAAATAGAAGTTATAGAACTTATTTTTATGAATCCAAAGATGTGTATAAAAGCATACTGACGATTAGAGATGATGATTTGATAGGATGAGTGGTTTAGAGGGGGGGGGGTGCCCATTTGCTAACATTGTTGGGCCCTTATCTCAGGAACGGTTTGTCGAAATCCATACCTGTATTTTCTCAGCTCTTTGAGGCCACATTTGACAGATAATTTGGAATTCTACTTGAAAGGGCAGTATAGGCTCCCCCCTATATTAGACATGGGCACTCCTTTGAAGGAGGGGGCTAGATGAAATGAGAAATTATGTGGGCGGGTCAAAAAATTGATTAGTACTCATTTTTTACAATTCAATCATCAATTAAAAATTCAAGTCTCAATGAATATTATCCTAAATAATTAAAGATGTAGTAGAAAGACTTGTTTAACTCACGAAGGGATGCAGTAATCCAACTGAGATTAGCTTTAGAAGCAATCTGATTTTTAAACCATCTTATCAAAGCAAAAGGTGTCAGGGGGTACTTCTCCACAATGGTTTTGGTAAATTAGCGTTTCAAAGCAGTAATTTAAGCAGCTCTAGACATCATTTCACTCATTTTGACGCACATTAGAGTATGAAGTTTATTTAGTGCTCATATCATTTGAATGTCTCACTAACAATCATGCTATTCATAGATGGCCTTTTACATTTAATTTCACTTTTATATTCAGTTTGAAAACAAGTAAAGTTTGTTTTAATGTTTGGGTAGTTATAATTGTCTGGTATTTTCCACTATTTACTCTAAAAGCTCAACTTCTTTTTTGTTCTGGATAAAAGTGATGTCACAATTTCATTGAGACTAAACATTCCAGTTGGATCTTTTTTAATGTGCGGACCTTTTGGCATTGATAATCAATAATGAAACTACAGTAGTTTCTTTATTTTGTAACTGATGACCAATTTCAAGCATCTATTCATTTCAACATATGAAAACTTTATCCAATGACAACAGAGGCAGGAAACCTCTTGAAACAATGAACAAGAATTAGGCCTATACCGTCATAATCCAGTAATTGCAATTTGAGTCGTTCTTCCTTCCCTGTCGATTTCACGTTGTAAGCGGTAGCTCAACTCTTTAGTAAGTTAACTCATATCTAAAAACTGAGAGCAAACTGAGATGCGATAATATTGTACTGAGAAATCGAAAAGATAAATGAATAAATAACCGCTATCCTAATTTAGCAAAGAAAAATATATTTTTTACATTATATTTCATATATTTCTTATAACTTAATTTGCATGTGTGATTCTAGTCTTCACTCGAAATCATGTTCCGGGCCAGCTCACGGGCCATAGTTTGCCCATTACCGCCCTGAAGTGTACTTGGAAAATGACGATTTTCATTATAGATAGTTTATAACTCGTAAACTACTGAATAACGAATTGCAAAATTCGTCTCAAATTGTAGGTAACACCTTTTTCTGTCATATCCTTAGTAAGAGAACCACTGAAAACACATTTTAAATCAAACTAAACAATTATTCTATACGTAGGTTTTCCCGATAGTACAGTCATACAATGTGTTGGACAAAAAATGTATAGGACACAGTTATTTTAGACAATACAATTCCCTGAAACATGCCAGTGGCATCTTTGTATCATGCATGAATTTTGAGTTATTGTAATTCAAAATGTTGAAAGATTATAAAAAAATTGAAATTTCAACTTTATGAATGATTATAACTGAAAAAAATTGAAATTTCAACTTTATGAAAGATTATATTCATGCTACAAGCCTGCCGTTGGTACCCAGTTTCGGGTAATTGTATTGTCCACAAGAAAGGTATCTTGTTTATTTCATGTTTGACACAAGGTGTGGCTGTAATATCGGAAAACCTGGAAAATTACCAATATTTGCTACATATAAAATTGTTTAGCTTGATTTAAAACGTGTTTTCAGCAGTTTTCTTACTGAGGGTATGAAAGAAAAAGATGATACCTACAGTTTGAGACAAATTTTGCGATTTATTCTTCAGTAGTTTACAAGTTATAACTATTTATAATGATAAATCATCATTTTACAAAATAATGTACTATAAGGGAAGCCTATACTGCCCTTTCAAGTAGAATTCCAAAATAACGGTCAAATGTGACATTTTACATATGAATTGAAATAGCCTCGAAGAGCTGAGAACATAAAGGTGAAGTGCATCAGATGTTAGCGAAGGGGTACCCCCCTCCTCGCTACATCACTCATCGAACAAATCATCATCTCTAATCGTCAGTATGCTTTTATACACATCTTTGGATTCATAAAAATAAGTTCTATAACTTCTATTTAACGCTATTTTCTGTAAAATGACATACAAAAATGTCCCCTAAATAATGAAAAATCTAGTTGATAGAATTCTCTTTTGAAGATATTTCAATTTAAAAAAAGAAACTACTGTATCAGGTTTACCGGCAAAGTGAACAGCACATTTATTGCAGAAAATTATATGACTGATATTATGGAAGAAGAATCAACTCTGTTCGATAGTTAGTTACAGAGATATCGAATTTCCAATAATTAGAAACATTTTCAACTTTGAGGGGGCTTGGGGGAAAAGTTGTGGGGGGACTTTTGGGAAAATATACTTTTAAACGTGTACTATTGATTGGTATATATAGTCTTGCTTGTTTGACAATAATTATTTATTGGATTGGGCTGGATAGCCAAGCGCCATGCAATACACAGTGCTGTAGGGTTCAGGGACGCGGTGTCCGCTACTATTTCATCACTCACTATGACGCCATAACTTGAACTATAGTAATCAATAGACACATCATTTTAAAGCTTATTAAATTATCTATAAGTTTTGTAAGGAACGGCACAACCAATAACGCGATATTAAAAAAGATATGATCAGTTGAAGTTGATTTTTGTGGTTCGAGGTGACATTTTTTTCTATAAACTATATTTTTACTGAAAAACTAGGCTATCTACATAGAAAATGTATACGACATATTTTTTAGAGAATAGTTTTGAGTATTAAATGACATGAGATTCACAACGATACCTTAATTAGTTTCCGAGTTATAAGCCTTTAAATGAAGTACTGTTCTTGCAATGTTGATAGGGGGGTGGTGGGGGAAGCAAGCGGGGTGGGGGTCGGGGACTTTGGTTTTTTTGAGTAAGTACTATGTATACTAAC